>JAODVO010000008.1:21748397-21760034 GCA_025400055.1 Notarius lentiginosus
TCGCCGTGTGACCTCGAAGGGCCCTTGCCACTTGGCGATCAATTTGGAGCTCGACATGGGCAGTTATACGAGTCCTTTGTCTCCCTGTGTGAACTCCCTAAGGTGCATGCCCCTGTTGTATAGTCAGACTTGACGTTCTTGCGCCTGCAGCAAATTCTCCTGGATTAAGTGCATGAGTGTGTGGAGTTTGGTGTGCAGGTCAAGAACATATTGAATTTCGTTCTTACTAGGTGAAGGTCCCTCCTCCCAATTTTCATGTAGCACATCCAAAATGCCATTCGGCTTACGCCCATGTAACAATTCAAACAGTGAAAACCCTGTGGAGGCTTCCAGGACCTCTCATACTGCAAATAACAGGGGCTTGAGCCACTTACCCCAATTATGTGCATCTTCACCTACGAACTTCCAAATTATATTTTTGAGACTTCGATTAAACCATTCCACTAAGCCATCTGTTTGGGTCTCATAGACACTGGTGCAGATAGGCTTCATCCCCAGTAACCCATATAGCTTGCACAGTGTGTGTGACATGAATGTAGTGCTTTGGTCTGTCAGAATTTCTTTCAGAATCCCGACCTGGGAGATAAAGCGGAAGAGCGCCTCTGCTATACTGCGTGCTGAGATATTGTGAAGTGGCACTGCCTCTGGGTATCGCATTGCATAGTCTACCAGAACTAAAGTAAAGCGATATCCCCATGCTGACCGATCTAATGGCCCGATGAGATCCATCCCAATTCTTTCAAAAGGGGTCTCAATTAAAGGGAGAGGGTGCAAAGGCGCTTTTGGAGTGGCCATGGAATTTACTAATTGGCATTCGTGGCACGCTGCACACCACCGACGGACATCACCGTGAATCCCTGGCCAATAGAACTGGGCCATTATTCGGGCTAGTGTTTTATCCTGCCCTAAATGTCCAGCCACGGGATTAAAGTGAGCCACCTAGAATATGAGTTCCCGATGGCTCTTTGGGATTAATAACTGTGTTATCTTTTTGCCAGTTTGAGTGTCCTGTATCACTCGGTATAACCTATCCTTAATAATAGAAAAGTAGGGGAAAGCCAGCATCGCATTTGGCTGGAGAATTTGACCATCGATTACTCTCACTTGGTCAAATGCATGCCGCAGTGTCCCGTCTCACAACTGCTCTAATGGGAAATCCCCAAGGGAATCCTCGAAAGAGGGAGGAGGGGTGGGGTGCTCCTCACTCTGCACATCACCCTGACATGGTGCTGACATAGATGGCTCTGTGGCAGCTTCTCCCACCAATGCTAGTCCGGGGTCTTCCCCAGATGGATTACTGCAGGACCCACTCCTTACTATGTGTGTCATTAACTCCTTAAAACTAGGCCAATCAGTCCCCAAAATCAGAGAGTGGGTGAGACGAGGGTTAACTGCCACCTTTACACTATGCTTTTCACCCCCAAATAGAATGTGGACGGACACTAAAGTGTAGTTGTGAACATCCCTGTGCACACACAACACCTTCACCACTCGTGCTCTCCCCAGTGCCTCACCTTGCACCAGGCTTTGGTGGATTGAGGTCTGGTTACACCCGGAATCCACCAAAGCCTGGTACGTATCCCCTTGGACACTTACCGGTATACAATACACTCCGGCCCAATCTAGGGCAGTTTCTGACGTGTTGGGGACCCAACCACAGTACCCACCTCCATCATGGAGCACTGATTTTGGAGATGTCCCGGCTCCCCGCAGTGTCAGCACACCGGCCCAGGCTCTCCCTCTGCACCAATGTTACGGACATCACTCACCTGGGGGGGAGAAGACACAGACAAGGAAGGGGAAAATGGGAGGACACCATGGGTGCGCCGGGCTGGCTGGGGGGGAACTGGCCCCCGCCTCCACGGTGGGGGAACCGAGCGAGGATGGGAAGCAGAGGGAGAGAGAGAGAAAGGAAAGAGGAGAAGAGGAAACATGTCTTCCTGCCGTCGGAACTGCCGCCATGTGGTCCTCTGCCAGCTCGATAGCTTGATTCAGCAATGCCAGGCGATGACACTGGACCCACTTTGCCGTTCCTTCCGGAAGTTGCGCGATGAATTGTTCCAGTGTCACCAGGTCATCCCGGAGTTGTTGCCTGAACATGAATGGCCGGCCGACCTCCTCCAAGCGCAGCAAGTGGAAGCGCTGCTGCTGTTGCTCTGGGGAGCGGCTGACATGCTGGAGGATGGCTCTTTGGAGGGCCGCTTACACAAGCCGGCTGTCGGCGGGAAGCTGCAGTGCGGCAAGCTGCACCTTGCCTGTCAGCAGGGGGAGGAGGTGCACTGTGTGCTGTTTGACCAGCCAACCCCACGCCTCCGCTGCTTGCTCTAAGAGTGCGAGGAAGGCTTCCGGATTGTCGTGTGGACCCATCTTTGTTAGGGTGAGGTGAGAGGCTCCGCGCCGGTGACGGTTGTGGACCCCGCTGATGTGAGCAGGTGCCGGAATGCTTGGCGGTCTTCTTGTTGAACCAGCACCAAGGCTTCGAACTGTTGTTCTTGCTCCTTTCGGAGGGCGATCAGCGCTTGATGCTGGTTCTGCTGTGCTGTGGTGAGGGCATGGCTAAGGTCTTTGAACGGCGAGGACTCCATGGGGCTGTTCCCTTCTGCACTCCCGGGTTTCAGCACCACTGTAGACAATTTCCGGATGTGGGTGGAGCACAGAAGTACGGCAGGTGGTTGTTTGCTTCTGAGTTATTTTTTTTATTTCTGCTTTTCAGCACAAACACTCAAACACACACTCATACACACAGACTATTATCAAGTTATTGGCACCGATCTCCCCTCCTCTCTCTCCATTTATAGGGTACCATCACTGGAAGAGATACACAAACACACGTTAATTGACAACAGGTGTAGCAATACGACCACTCACCTTCCCTGACTCCACCCCCCATTCACAGACTGATGCTCGGCCACAGCCCCACTGCCACAATTACACAATAGGATAGTCTTCAGGAACTGTTTCTTTAATTCAAAAATAATGTAATCATTAGCAAATTGATGTGATTTAAGACAAATAAAACACTTTGAGATGTTCTGTTATAGAAAAATAATCAATTTTGGGAGGGTAACAGGAACTTCAATTATAATTGTGTTGCATCAAACCAACCTGTCGTTGATTATTTTCCTATCACAGCATGCCCCAAGTTTATTCCTAACACGCACAGTACCAGCAAAAAAAAAGTACACCCCTACTCTACTCATTCAGAGGTTTTTCTGTAATTTGTATTTTCTACATTGTAGAACAATACGCCATCCATCCATTCATCCATTATCCGCAACCGCTTATCCTGTGCAGGGTAGCAGACAAGCTGGAGTCTATCCCAGCTGACTATGGGTGAGAGGCGGGGTACACCCTGGACAAGTCATCAGGTCATCGCAGGGCGACACATAGAGAAAAACAACCATTCACACTCACAGTCAATTTAGAGCCACCAATTAGCCTAACCTGCATGTCTTTGGACTGTGGGGGAAACCGGAGCACCCGGAGGAGTCCCACACAGACACGGGGAAAACATGCAAACTCCACACAGAAAGGCCCTCGCCAGCCACTGGGCTTGAACCCAGGACCTTCTTGTTGTGAGACGACAGTGCTAACCACTGTGCCGCCCTGAACATACTCAAGAAAAAAAAAAATTGCTGACACTGGAGACCATCAATATTAAAATAACATTTCCTCACAAACCCTCAGCATATCAATAATTAGACTGTTTCACAATCAGGGTATACTTTTCGGGTCCACAATCGTCCAAAAATCAAATTTCAGATTTTCATGTTTCTCTGCTGCCAAAAATTACTTTTTGAGATGGAAATTAACTGCACAGAATTTCAGAGCTACAGGTAATATACTGGACATGTTATTTGTGGTGAGAACAGGCATACAGTGTATTTCTAAAATTGACCCACAAATAGTCCACAAGAGTCAGGTGAAAAATGAAAAACTTTTGAAATGGATCTGATTTTAAGTACAAATTTTCAAGTACTGTGCAGCAGTGTTTGTACATGTTGGTAACTATAATAACACCTGAAGTGGTGACGATCCTTGTGGTTTTCTGGAGAGGACAGTTTTTGACAGACTCACATTTTAACCACATGTTAAGCTCTGCTGCAAATGTGTCTTACATCTTTTTTTTTTTTTACACTGTGCAAAAACAGAGTATTCTGCTTCAAAATAGACAAATATTTTCTTAAAAAATCATTTACAACCTCATCATATGGTGAGTGTTTTCTGGAGAGAACATTTTTGATGGACAAACGATCCTGTTGGAGGCCCTTAGTTTGAAAAAAAAAACCCTTCCACTTAAATATCTTTATATTGTGAATGAAAGTATATATCCCAAAGTAAAACCTAGTTAGTACTAAAAATGCAATTCTGAATTTAACCAGTAAAATCTAAGTGTAATAATTAAAGCAGAATTAAATTAAATGACCACAAGGTCAAAACTTAGCTGCATTTGACTCTTACAGACATATTTACAACAACTTATAAAAGACATTGCTGCTGTAGGTAGGGCTGGTGTGTCCCTGTAAAATAGGGTATAAGAAACTCCAGCATATACAGTACAGTATATACTGGACCTAGTTGCAGGAATTAGTTAGTGTTATTCAAAAAGACAACCATAATTGTGAAACAGCCTGATTAGAATTTTTTATTTGTTAAATAACAATGATTAAAAAAAATCCTTTTATTATTAGCCTTAGGTTATGTAAGCATGTGCTATACAAGTACTTGGATAGGTTGCTACTACAGAAAAGATTAGAAGAGTGCAATAATATAAACCTGTGATTTGCTTCACCGTCATAATTATTGTCAGAGCAATGCTGTTATAGAAAAGTAATCAGTTGACCTACTGACCAATCAGACTCAAGAATCCAATGTTGCTGTGGAATAATACTTGCTAAAAGACAACAGACTGCATAATTTATACACAATGCTAGTGGCGTAGGAGAAAATGGCTGACAATAATACTGTATATCAACACATCAAAGTCAGCAAACCCTCAAAGCAAAGATGCTATGCAACTGTACATTTTTTCAAAGAAAATGAATTAAATATGTTTTGAAATAATATATATTTCATTTAATTATTGTGATAAACTGAATTAAGAAGCTTTACCAGACAACATGGTCATTTAGCTCACATGTACTCTGAATACATGAATAACTTGGACAATGGAACCATGAAGAAGCCCTTCAAATCTGGAATTAATGATAATACTTCAGTCCTTAAAGCTGCCTAATCTAACATAGCTTTTTTTAAATGAGGTTTTAAATGCATGACATAATGTGGAGTGAATAATAAAATAACAGATCCAGAATGTTAAACCCCTTTCATAATATAATGAAGCCTTTTGGTTCACCTTAAAATGGATTCGATCTGAATTTCAATACAGGTTGATTAGTGGGAATTAGAAATACATAATTTGAGGACAAGCCAGGAAAAAAGGAGGAAAGAGGGTCAAATAATTTTGAAGCACAATTGCTGTTCTTCAAAAAGGAATCTCTGGATGTATAGCTTGCTTTAACAAATGTTGCATGAATATTTAACATATCCAAACAACTTACCATACAAATTAGGGTAATTAGGTTTGCGCATGTTTTAAAGACAATGGCATGATGGGAGAAACGTGCAGATCGGTCTCCTGCCAATTATACATTTATATCCTGCAAATTACACAACTCGCATCCTAGCAGAAGTGGGATTCTGACACCTAAAGCATCCAGCGTTAATCCTCAGCAATCTGGTAATCAAGTGACACAAAAAAAATGTGACCAAATGGAAAACCTGGAGCATTTTTCAATCTGAGAAACTTCTCACAAAACAATTTGAGTAAATAGAAAGGCACTTGAATGGTCTTAGATTTAGATAATCCTCTTTTTGCTGCCAGCAAAATACCTTTCACTTTTTGAAACTATTAAAGAACAGATCATGAGTTACAGAATGACGCTTGCAAATATTTCAAAAGTCATGTTGGCCATGATAAGACAAACAAATTTACATCCCCATATCAGAAAAAGTTGGGATGGTATGTTGAAATTGAAATTAAAACTGAAAACAAAGATTTGTAAATAACCTTTGACTTCTGTTGCACTGAAAACAATATAACAGCTCATTATTTGATGTTTTACCTCATTATTTTCCCCCCAAATAAACACATTTCAATTTTGATTCTTGCAACATAGTTTAAAAAAAAAGTTGGGATGGTAAAGCTCTTTATAATGTTGCCATATCTTCTCACAACACTTACAAGATGCCTAAGGAATGAAGACACCAAGTGATGAAGCATTTCAGGTGTTATATTGTCCCATTCTTCCTGCAAACAGGTCTTAAGGTATCCAACAGTACGGGGTTGTCATTGTCATATTTTTCATTTCAAAAT
The DNA here is from genome assembly GCA_025400055.1 of Notarius lentiginosus. Lineage (NCBI taxonomy): Eukaryota > Metazoa > Chordata > Actinopteri > Siluriformes > Ariidae > Notarius > Notarius lentiginosus. Next base: position 21,754,774 of record JAODVO010000008.1, read on the forward strand.
TCACCACACATTCTCTATTGGGGCCAGAGGGGCCAGACACCCTCTTCTTCCTCAGCCATGCCTTTGTCATGTGTGCAGAATGGGGTTTTGCATTGTCTTGCTGAAATATCCCTGGAAAAGATGTCGTCTTGAAGGCAGCATATGTTGCTTCAAAAACTCAGTGTACTTTTCTGCATTAATGTGGCCATCACAGAAGTGTAAGTTACCTTTGCCAAGGGCACTGACACAATCCCCTACCATGACAGACCCTGGCTTTTGCACTTGTTGCTGGTAACAGTCTGGTTGGACCTTTTCACCTTTGGTCTGGAGCACACAATGTCCATTTCTTCCTAAAAAGACTTGGGATACTAATTCAGCTGACCACAATAAGCGTTTCCACTGTGTGATGGTCCATCCCAGATACCTCTGAGCCCAGAGAAGTTGATGGTGCATTTGGACACAGTTAACATAAGGCTTCATTTTTGCACTGTAAAGTTTTAACTGGCATTTGTGGATGCAACTCTGCATTGTAGTGCTTGACAAAGGTTTGCTAAGGTAATCCCGAGCCCATGTGGTTATTTCGGGTGCAGATGAATGACGGTTCTTGATGCAGTGCTGTTTGAGGGATCAGAGATTACGAGTGTTCAGCTTAGGCTTGTGCCCTTGCCCTTTACACACTGAAATTCCTCTAGATTCCTTGAATTGTGTAATGATATTATGCACCATAGAGGGTGAAATATTCAAATCCCTTCCTATCTTTCTTTGAGGTGTATTGTCTTTAAACATTTCAATAATTTTCTCATGCACCTGTTGACAGACTCGAGATCATCAACCTATCTTTGTTCCTCAAAGACTAGGCCTTTCCAGGATACTGGTTTTGGACCAAATCATGATTACAATCACTTGTTGATAGCCCCTGTTTCAAATCACATAATTATTTGATTGTTTTACCTCATTCATAGCTCTAAACATATCATCCCAACTTTTTTGGAATGTGTTGCACGCTTGAAATGCAGGAATGGATTTATGTTCACAGGCAAAATGAAGTTGACCAGACAAAACATGAAATATCTTGGGTTCATACTCTCTGCAATGAAATACAAGTCAAAGTAAATATAGAAATCTTTACATAGCAGAAATTAATTATCTTTACTTAGTTGAGCGGTTCTTGACATAATATGGATTACTACAGTTGTGGACTAGAGCTGTTCACTGTATGTTTATTTACTATTTACTGTTTGATTGCCAAATGTCGAAGTAAATTTAGAAACCACTACATTTATTTATTTATTTATTTATTTTCCATATAGTCCCAACATTTTTTTTTTTTTATTTGGGGTTGAACTTTTTGTCAAGTATGCTAAAAACTAAAATGATATTCAGTCGGGAGGACTAATATTTGTTCCGAGGAAAACAGGACTTTTAGCAGAATTTACAAAAGTGATATCTCAGCCAGTTTCTCTCATGTCAGTCCTACAGGCACAGAATGCAGCTGATCTTTGACCAGAGCAAAAGGGGAATTATCCAGGGCCAGAAAATGTGTGTTGGCTTCAAACAATCCATCATGTCTTCACCTGATCCTGTGGGACAGCCTATCTAGAGTAAAGTGAGCATGGACCAGCACCAAAAGAGCATTTGACCTCTGCAAGCGGACTTCTTTATGAGTGTATGGAGCTTTGTGGTGGCTATTTTCTTCCTACACCAACAGAGACTACAGCTTAGCTATAGAGCATAAAAATAAGGTCACCTCAGAAGACAGAGTCAGGGGCTCATTTACAGTGATGAGCTTGCATTAACTGTACTGAAAGATGGCACGTGCACCAAAATTCCTTTTTTGATGTTGGAATTCATCCATCCATCCATTATCTATACTGCTTAACTGTCAGGGTCATGGAGGAAGCTGGAGCCAATCCCAGCTGACTTCATGCAAGAGGCGGAGTACATCCTGGGCAGGTCGCCAATATATCACAATGCTATGTTGGAATTGAAGAGCATATATTTTAGAATGTATTTATATTTTTGGAGAGTTTATCTTTGGGAAGAGTTATAGAAATGATAACTATATTAGAACGAACATACTAATAGAAACCATCAATTTGAAATACAGCTGATACTGCTGTCAGAAATTTAATCAACACTTTCAGACTGACCGGATTCGAGAATTCAAACAGCACTGTGGTATATTATGCAAATAATGAAGCAGCCTTGGGCCCAAAGGATTGCTGATTCGATTCCTGGGACTGGTAGGAAGAATGTGATTGGAGCTGAATGAATGATCAGCACTTTCCCTTCCCTCTGTATCATGGCTGAAGTGCCCTTGAGCAAGGCACCTAATCCCCAACTGTTCCGTGGGTGCTGTAGCATAGCTGCCCACTGCTCTGGGTATGTGTGTGTGTGTGTGTGTTTTCATTGCTCACTTGTGTGTACATGTCTGTGTTCACTGTTTCAGATGGGTTAAATGCAGAAGAGGAATTTCACTGTGCTTGAGTGCACATGTGACAAAAATAACGACTTCTTCTTCTATATAATGCATGGCAGATAATTCTATGGTAGCTCAATCGGTGTCTTCCAATATAAGCAATTCTCACATGGTTTTATAATTCTACTGTGAGATCAATGTTTGGCTGATGAGAGAGGTTTGCAGATCTGCAACTTTTCTTCAGAAACTTCTTCACAAGTGCAAAGCTACATGAATAAAATGAAGAAATAACATAATTATGCATTCTGCTGCTCACAAGAGCAGGCATTCACAAAACCTTTATATTATTTCTGTCTTTTTTTATCAAATGTTTCTAACTTACTGCAGATTTGACATTTTGTTTGATGACTCATATGTAACATTTTCAGCAGTAGCTCACTAAGTGTTTACTTACAAACTGGAGATGGAGAAGTAACAACACGTTGTTCCAGTGGTATAAGTAAAAGGAATCAACAGCAATAGTGTTCTGGTCAGTATCCAATAAGCAAAGAGCCAAAAAAACACACTCAAATAAGCAGAAAGAAGCTAGTTGAGAATGAAGCTTGATGGACCTCAGAAAATTAATTTGTTCTGAATCTGGAATGTATGCACACTAGTTTCTATATATACTTTCTGGGGGACATGGTGGTGTAGTGCTTAGCATTGTCACCTCACAGCAAGAAGGTTCTGGGTTCGTCTGTGTGGAATTTGTGGGAAGGTTTGTGTGGAGTTTGCATGTTCTTCCTGTGTCTGTGTGGGTTTCCTCCGGGTGTTCCAGTTTCCCCCACAGTTCAAAGACATGTGGTTAGGGTAACATGGGCCGGCCTTGGGCTGAAGTGCCCTTGAGCAAGGCACTTAACCCTCAACTGCTCTCCCGGCACTATAGCATGGCTGCCCACTGCTCTGGGTATGTGTGTGTGCTCATTGCTCACGTGTGTGTCCACTGCTTCAGATGGGAATTTCACTGTGCTTAAGTGTATGTTGTTCTGTTTTTCTTCTTCTACTTTCTTCTACATTACTCCCAGGGTGCAAAAACAATCAAAGGTATTCAATTAGCCGATTCTTTCATCCAAAGCAAGGTACAACTTGGGCAGAATACAGTTGACTAGTTCAGGATTAAGGAAGGCCTGTCTCCTCTCCCAGATTTAACAATGGCTCTCTGGAAGGCATGAGATTTGAATTTACAACATAACAACCACTAGCATGGAAACAAAGATAAAAAGAAAATGTACTGATGTTACCAATTTTCATTTGGCAAGTTCTACAAAAGGCTGTCCTTCAGTTCAATTCAATTTTATCTGTATATTTTATACAGTGCCTTTAACAATAGCTGTTGAAACCCTCCTTCTCTGTGATCTACTGTAGCCTCCATCTCCCCGGTCCAACAGTAAGTCAGTACTACTCCTTACACACACACACACACACACCTCCATATACACATTATTCCTCACTGTTAATTTTGTTTTTTCACTCAACTTTAAATTTGGTGTTGTGTTTGAATTCTGTTTTTTTGTGTAGTTGTACTGTCATTGTTTTGTATAATTGTATTGTATATGAATACAAAAATAGCTGTTGTCACAATGCAGCTTGATAGAATTCCATATGTAGATTTAAATCCCTGATGAGTATGCCAGAGGAAACAATGGCAATGAAAAACTCAAATAGGAACCTCTTCTGGGTGACACTACATCGTGCAACTAAAGAGACTGTGACTAAAGTCATAGTAGTTTGCGCTAGCTGACCTTTGTCAACTGAAGGTCAAGGTAAAGGTCATTTTGCTAAACAAGATTAAAAAAACTGATTGAAAAAATCATGAAAATTGACAGAGTTATAAGTGATTGAAAAAAAGCCAGTTTTTCATGGATCATTCAGTTTCGGTGATCCTGAGTGAGAGTAACAATTTGTGCCAGCGCTGTTAGCGCAAATTAATTATAAATCATTACTCTTTCACAACTGTGAAGTGCTGTGAAGTCAAAAAGCACTGTTTGGTGAAGCACCATAATCTTTATGATTACAGCAGAGCTGTTTAGGTACAATTCTACACTGCACTGATGTAAGACTGAATCTTCCGTTTCCACTGCAAACTTTAGGTTATCTGTGTGTATTCACATTTGAGCTTCAGCTGTATCCTTGCACATCTTTTGCTTCATGTGCCACTTCTGACCTTGCACAAACAAATCACTTGTCATACAACAAAGGCAAATATTTTGTAATGGATTGTATTGGATTATCTCTGAATTTCAAGAAGAATTTTTATTCTTATGATCCAAGTTACCTCTGCATTTAACATGCCAGATGATGAAACTGCGAACCAAAAATAAACTCTCATACACCAACACATTTATTGATTTTCCTTTTGCAGTCATGTTTCAAAGTGTTTACAGCCATGTTTCAGAAGATGCTCTTTCATGTACTGTTCACTCAGAAATAAAGGCTAAAGAAAGTTTGTTGATGCTTAATTATGGATTACAAGTGTAAAAGCCATTCAAGTGGTGAATGTTTTCCTGATAATATACAAGTAGACACTCTGTACAAAGGTTAATATATATGGAGTCCGAGCTATATGACTAAACTATGCTTGCATACATTTTTTTCCTAAAGTCTCAACAGTGAGTGCATGCGACTATCTCACAGTTTTAGGGTCCTAGGTTTGATTCTGAGCTCAGACTACTGTGTATCAGGACATTCACATGTTCTCCCGATATTCATGTGGGTTTCCTCTGAGGTCTGGCTATGCTAGCTTGCCCCTGGGCATGAATGACTCCATGATGTGTGTGTGTGTGTGTGTGTGTGTGTGTGTGTGTGTGTGTGTGTGTGTGTGTGT
>JAODVO010000008.1:23941974-23955771 GCA_025400055.1 Notarius lentiginosus
TGGGGGGATCAGGCGGGACATGATCCCCCCCCACGCTCCATATCTCAATCCATCACTGGCCAGAAATGAGCTCACACACTCCCACACTTCAAAGGGGGTGGACTCATTTACACTGAGCACTATATAAGGTTACTAAAACCGAAAATGTAATTGAATAACACCGTTGATTAAGAAATAAAGCAAGTTTAAAAATGACTTCAGTTCTCCTTTAAGTGTGGTTTTTATTGCCTTCTCATTTTGTCCTCTGTCCCTCTGTCCTCTCAGGCTTGAATATTGCCTATTTGAACCCCGGAGGCCATAAGGCGTCCAGCCTGGCGGACCGGCAGAGGGAGTATCTGCTGGACATGATCCCCCCACGCTCCATATCTCAATCCATCACTGGCCAGAAATGAGCTCACACACTCCCACACTGCAACCATCACCCCTGTCGCATGCAGTGCCTGTCCGTGTGCCTACCCAACTAACCCATGAGAATAACTCAGCCAGACGAACACCAGACTGTCTCAACTTCCATTTCCTACTATAACAAAGCTCTTTATTTCTTGCTATTGCTCTGTCAGTTATCACCTTTATTATTAATATTAATATCATTATTATTGCTTGTGTTACAGGTATTCTTATGTTTATTAGTAGTTTTAGTGACTTGTGGATTTTTTTTTTTTTCTGTTTTTTTTTTGTTTGTTTCTCAAGGAAGGGGCTAGATTTCAGGGTTACTTGAAAATGCGTTGCTCTTATTTTCTTTCTCAGCTTCCTCCCTTTTGCACCCTGTAAAATGCTGAGCGGTTGCTCTCGCGTTAAAAGAAGCCCTTTTTCTTATGTAGCCCACATTTGAAGCTTGCGTCTAATAGTTATGCTTTCAGAGCGAGAACAGTTCACCTATGCCATGTGCTAAAAATCTTTGTAGCAAACACATTTCAAAGAGAAAGAGCCTCAGTGGAGACTGCGTCTGATGGAATGACAGACTTTTTCTAGTAAACTAATCCTAATGCACTGAGACGCTGACGGCTGTTCTGCCTTGAGAAGGCAACGTGATACGAGAACACTAGGTGCTGTGTGCAGAATCATTGAAGGATGTTTAGGTCACATGCCACACAGCAGAAGGATGGCTGAAAATGAGCAGCGACAGACGCATGGCGATGATCAAGCAAAAAACATGCAGTGTGTTTGTGATAAACGGCTGCCATTGAATATACAGGATTTGCAGCAAATTTGGAGGCCTGGATTAGTGAGTGCATCTTCCACGTCCCCTCAATGCCTTTATTTTCCTGACATCGATGCTGTGAGAACATCTCTTGCAGTACCATGTGTTTAACTGCATATGGAGGAAGTGGGCATCCAAATGAACCTAATTCCTTTTGTCAAACTCGGTTCTCCTTCAGCGTCCTTAATTTTCTACTTCCCTCCTTGGCGGCGTCTCCTGTTGAAACGGTTGCGTATCTGAGAGGTACTTACCACAGGAGACGATAATCATCAAATGGTAAATGGACAAACTATTCAAATATCTATATGATTTTATGTATAGATTCTTAGCATGAGAAGGTTGAAAAGATGGAGGTTGTATATCTATAATAGCATAGGCAAGGATCAATCACCGTGATGGGGCAACTCGTGCGAGATGCCTTTTTCTCCAGGAGCACTTTTTTTTTTTTTTTTTAATCGAGACCTGAAAAAACAGTTAGGAAGAGGACAGTGTTTCGGCTCCCAGGCTCTTGAGGTATGGATGTCACCAGACCGTCTCAGAGAAAGTTAGGGGAGGGACCGTGTTGGGAATCTCAGACCATCTGTTCATTTGTGCTGTTGATCCTGTCAGTGCCTCGGGTCCACCAGTACATTTCTGTAATGCTTGGTAACTCTACACTTTTTTTTTTTTTTTCTACCTTTTAGGCCAGAATGCAAATGGGGCAGTATGGCAGATGTTGCACAAGGTGGCAGCATTTGCAGTGTTTGGTCAGTATGCAGTATTAGATTGTCTTTAAGTTTCAAACCAAGGTCAAAACACTTTGTTTTCCGGTGCAAGACTGCATTAAAACTGCATGTCCTTTGAATTAGCACTTAATTGACTTCTGTCAGTTGCTTTATTGAAGCAATATGTGTAGATTTATTCAGCAAAATACAAATGGGTGACAAAGAAAAACTGGTGCTTCTGTTGTACTTTTGCATGGAAATGTCACTACAAATCAATCTGACTGATCATGTTTATCCTATGATGAAACATTTCTATTCTGATCTCTTCCCATATTCCCAGGCCACAAGAGCTCACTGAATGGTTTGATGAGTTTGGAATTATGTAAATTAAACGCTATGGCTTTCAGTCAGCAGGTCTGAACCCAAATCAACCCTTCTGGGAAAATTTGGAGCAAAGTGTCCAGCAACAGGTCTCTCCACCACCACCATCAGAATACCAGTTGAGGGAATATCTTTTGCTAGAATGATGTTCATCCTTCCAGTACAGTTTCACAGACTAGAATCCATACCTGCATTGAACTTTCCGATTGTTCTGGTTGGTGGTGGTGGTGGTCCAACAACTTGTATAGACACTTTAGGTCTTTATCAAGGTGGCAGTGGATCTGGAGCTTATTCTGGGAACCCTGGACATGGGAGTGGAACACACCCTGGATAGGATGCCAGTTTTTTCCTTTAATTTGTCACCTGTTTGTAGGTTTATTTGATGGCTTCAAATGGTTTTGTAATTGTTAGCACACTGCAAGAACTTGGGTAGTTCCATTAACATTAACTACAACAAGCACTGAAATCATGTTACATATGAGCACTTTCTCATAAAGTGCGACTTTTGTTTTGTTTTGTGTCTTAAAGCAAAATGACAAAATCAAGTTCACCGGCGTGTGTTATGTGAAACCATTGTTTTAAAAGCTATGTGTATTGTTCTTGTTTGGGACAAAAAGATGCAACTATTAAACAAAGTCATTAGCTGTGTTTCAGATTGCATACTTGTGCACCATCCTAGATGGGCTTTTTTTTTTTGTGCGTGTGTGGTTTTTTTTGGAAGGGGGGGTATCCTAGTGTGTTCACATCAAGGTATGCCAGCACAACCCAGCTGGTGCACTATATTTGCTGAATAAATGAAATGCGGACTTTTTTTTTTTTTGCACTAACCTGTCCCATTGCGCACCACAGAACAAAGGAGAGGGGCTCGCAGTGGATAACGGCCATATCCACGTCTGTGGTGCTGTTTTAAACATTCCCAACTTTACATTTAAAATGAAAAAATTAATATAGCACAGCAAATGTTAGTTAAGTTAGCTAGCTAACAGATAGCACTGAACTAATTTGGCACTCTTGTTTATATTGTGTGTTGTTAATATCATTTTCCCTTAAGTACAAAATGGGTTTGTATTTGAAATTTTTTTTTGTTGTTGTTAATTCTGTCATTCAAACGGTCATCGAGTGTGACTTGAGACACAGCTATTAAAACTACCTTGGCTTTGATTCACAGGTGCAATATTAAATGAAAGTTTACGCGTCAGAGATTTCTTAGTTTCCAGACTGTAATCAGTCCCTTCTAAAGGCATATGATGTTTTGTCCCTCTGATCTGAGTGTCTGTAGGCTGTGTATAGTCGGTCTCCCTTCTCTCTCCTAATCTCTCTGCTAGACTGTAATGGAAGAATCCATACACATTTACCGAGATCTACCAGTCGGATTTTGAAATGTCATTTTCTAGGGTTTTTAAAATGAAACTTCCTTTGATTCCCTGTTTTTTTTTTGTTTTTTTTTTGTTTTATTTTAAGTTTAATTTAATTTGTGAACTTTCATACAAAAAAAAAACCTACATGTAATCAAACAAACAAAAAAAAAAGAACTATGAGATGGCAACACAATATTTACTAGGTCATAAGTAATAATGACTTATTGTACATATGCTTTTTTTTCTCCTTTGAATTAAAAAATGAAATTAAAATGGTTGTATATTGTGTAGAAACGCAAGCAAAAAGCCATGAATATTGTGAAGCTTGTCATTTCGTTTAGTGATCACTGTGTATTGTGTAACAAATGTGCAAAATGTATGGGATTATACTTCTCTTGTTTTTGAGCTCTTTTTGATGCATTTTTCTCCCAGGCTGTATGTTTTTGTAGTAAGTAATATTTGCAAAAGGAAAAAAAAAATGTCCTGGTGGAGCATTTGATCCATGCTCTAGTCTTGGGACTAGGACAGAATGGGATAATCTTGTACATGTTACTTTTTGTGTGTTGGGGTTTTTTGTTTGTTTGCTTGTTTGTTTTTATTTTTATTTAATTTTTTTTTTTTTTTGGGGGGGGAGGTCAATAACATTTGAAGTTACACCAATGTTTGGTGAATGCATTGATTTCTCTTTCTATCCCATGCAGCCTCACACATGCGCAGTGGATCAGACATTTGACAGTATTACCCCAAACCTGACCAAACCCAAAGCACTCAGCTGTAGATATGATACGAGACAATGCACACTTCATTTACCTTGAGTTCAACTACAGGGTGTCCTTTACACTTTACACTTTTGGGAGACAATGTAAATCCTCATTTTCTACTTCTCATGCTATACCATTCTTATTTCATTCTGACTTTTATTCATGTCTTGCCCCGAGTTGGGGATTTCGCAATGCTCTTAATTTTCCATGGAAGAATTGTATACATTTGTATACGTCCACAGGTTAAGGAAAATGTTTGCCTTTGACTGTTCTATTGCTTATTGCTTTCAGTTTAGTACATTTTTAAGACAAAAAGAGCAAGACAATTTTGCACACTTTTAAGTATTGATTATAAAGAGTGTGACTTTCTTTCAATTTTCATTATCGTAGACTAACTGTCCGTAATTCCTTGATTGGACAATCAGCTTTTCTCGAGACAAGTGTTTTAGTGCTCGGGTTTACGTCTTTCCACCATGTATTGTCTCTCAAGTACGCGGATCATTTGTTTCACTTGTTTTCATTTTGTCCCTTTTTTCCGTGAACTTTCCCCCTTATTTGGTATTTGTTGCAAAACAGTCACTTTTGATGAAATGTGGGAGAAAAGCGGCCTTTTTTCTTTTTCTTTTTCTTTTTTTAAACAAGCTCCGCTGCAGTTCGACCAGTTTGAATACTCCAAACTCTTGGCAATATGTAAATCTGTTTTGTTTTTCAAAAAAGTTACTCATGTGAGTTGAGTTTGAAAACCTATCGTATGGACAACTGGGGATTGGCTTTAACAGTAATGAATTTGAATCAAGGCTAAAAAATGTGCTTTTTGTCAATTTTATTTTTTTTTTTCTTATTTTTATTTTTTGGAACATTTTAATCCAGACCTTTTGCACATCCTTGATATTTAACTGTCTAAAAATGAAGCTGAACAAATGCTGTTTGATTACTGCCGATTGATTAACAATTATGCGTTGACTGAAAAAAAAAATAAGCTAATTTTGGAGGAAATAACTTTGTAATATTTATCTCTTGCAAGCTATGTTTAATAAAGGATGGAACAGTTTACCTCTGAGTGAGTCACCTTTTTATTTTTTTATAAGTGGATGTATGTGGTGGTGATTTTACAAAAAAAAAAAGATGTCTCCAAATCAGCCCCCTCATTTATTGTAAATCCCAATATGAGCGATTTTGCTGTATGGCTTGTTTGTGTAAACAGAAAGCTCTAGATTATGTACGTGTCCAAAAGGCACCATCTGTGGAAACCAATAGAAAGACCCCAAGGTTAGAAGAATGAAGAAGGTGACAATAATTAAGCCATTGCGTTCACTTGGGAGTAATTTACCATTGTTTGTGTGCTGTTGGAGGTGTGGTGTGAAAGTTTTATAGAATGCTCAATTATATTTTTGGCTTGTGTCTCTGGAAAGATGGGGCTGCTGGTTGCCTTAAGTGGTTTTACAGGACACTGAGTGAAAAACATCGCCAGTACTCTGTTTTCTCTCCACGCAATGTTCCACACTGCTGCACATCTCAAAGGTTCTCCTGGGGTTTGTCTCGTACAGTGATTGTGTATGTGATAATCATACGACACATTCATATATACATGCACTCACTTGTCACTTATAGGAACACCTATACACTTGATTTATTCATGCAATTATCTAATCAGCTAATCATGTAGCAGCAGTGCAGATACAGGTCAAGTGCTTCAGCTAATGTTCACATCAAATTAAGTGATTGCACTGACAATGATTATATTGTTCCCAAGTCCCAGCTGGTTTGAGTATTTTAAGAAACTGCTGATCATCTGGGATTTTCACACACAACTATCTCTAAACTTTACACAGAATGGTACAAAAAGTATCCAATGGAAGCGCATCGTTGAAGAAAGGTCAGTGGGGAACGGCTACACTGGTTCGAGCTGACCATAAGGCAACTCAAAGAATTACTCAGAAAAGCATCTCGAAAGGATGCAACAAAAGACCACGTTGTGTGTATCTTGTTAGCCAAGAATAGGAACCTGAAACTACAGTGGGCACAGGCACTCTGGTCCTTTTCCAAACTTAAACTGTCCAACTGGTTTTCACACATTATTAAATTAATTTTAGTAATCCAAGGCACAAGGAAAAAAAGACGCCTTTGTCACATGTACACTCTATCACATTGAAATTCATCCTCTGCATTTAACCCATCTGCAGCAGTGAACACACACATGAGCAATGAGCGCGCGCGCACACATCCAGAACAGGGGGTAGCTATGCTACAGCACCCTGGGAGCAGTTGGGGGTTGGGTGCCTTATTCAAAGGCATTTCAACCCAAGGCCACCCTATGTTAACCTAACCATATGTCCTTGAACTGTGGGGGAAACCCACGTGGACACGGAGAGAACATGCAAACTCCACACAGTAAGTCCCCCGTCAGCCACTGGGCTCAAACCCAGAACCTTCTTGCTGTGAGGCGACGGTGCTAACCACTACACTACCGTGCCACCCACTAGAAGTGGAACACAGTGACACTATCTGTATCTCTTTAGTGCTCCAAATATCTGTATTCAGATTTAAACCTGAAGTGGGTGTGGACTAAATTGGAAGGATGTTTTGTTTTGATTATTAAATGTGAACCTTATTGGTATGGTCTTGGAAACGCTGAAAAAGGCCTGAGAGCATCCATCCATTATCTGTAGCCGCTTATCCTCTACAGGGTCGCAGGCAAGCTGGAGCCTATCCCAGCTGACTATGGGCAAGAGGCGGGGTACACCCTGGACAAGTCACCAGGTTATTGCAGGGCTAACACATAGATACAGACAACCATTCACACTCACACCTACGGTCAATTTAGAACCACCAGTTAGCCTAGCCTGCATGTCTTTGGACTGTGGGGGAAACTGGAGCACCCAGAGGAAACCCACATAGACACGAGGAGAACATGCAAGTTCTACACAGAAAGGCCACTCGCCAGCCACTGGGCTTGAACCCAGAACCTTCTTGCTGTGAGACGACCGTGCTAACCACGACACCACCGTGCCACCCCTATAATTTACTTAGTTACTTTTAAAATCAACATTGACAACTACACACAACAGAGCGACCTGGTAGCCTGCCGCTAATCCCTTACAAAATCCTTTGTCCTGTTGCTTTTTTGGTGTCTGGCTAAGTTTTGGCTGAGCTGAAGTCCCAGCTCTAATAGTAACGGTTCGCCACTGACATACACACACTCTCTTTTCCAGGTTTTCGATGTTTGTTGGTACGTTTTTCTCTTGTAAATATGTGTGAAGAATATCTAATGAAGTTTTGGTGGGCTTTCATGTGTTCAACGTGTCTTTCTCTTTCCCAGCGAATAAAGAAATGCTTTTGTGCATTCGCAGCAGAAAAGTTTCTCATGGATTATTCCCATCAGCTCCGATGTGTAACGTCATGTTGTCTTGACAACCATGCAGTATTGTAAACCATATTCAACGCTTATTCTCGATTGGGTAGAGCGACAAAATACATGTAGGATAAGCGATATGCTAACAATATCGCATGCTATCAAACCAAATGAATGAAATCTGCTAGAAGGGAATAGAATACAAGTTTTTATTCCATGAAAAAATATGTACAATATTTGTATAATAAGGGATGTATAATAAACAATAAACAATAAACAAACAGTAAATTGACTAAATGAGCCTTGCTGGCTCGTTCTCAGGTTGGCTAGTTCTCAGGCTGGCTGGTTCTCTCTGAGCTTGGTCTTCTCCAAAGCTCAAACATATTTCGAACTCGCAGGAAGGGGAAGAACTTCCTCCTCAGTTTTCTGCATGTGTCCCTCAGTGGTTTGCACTCTTCTTCTGCTCGTGAAAAGATAAAAGAAAAGAAAACATATTCAATAAACAACTCATTAGCCACATTTGAGAATAGCTTGTTTGCATGTTATGGCTAAATTAGCATCGCTGTATGTGCCACCATACATATTTAAGCCTAATGCCATTTATCATTATTTTCTCCAGCTAAGCAAAGTCTATGCTCTTGGCAGTGGATTATGTTGCTATTATTAATTTCTTCTCCACAGGAGGCTACTTGGGAATGGTTTGAATGGAACCAAAATGTACATAACTCTGTTCTTTAGGATTCTTTCAAGTGGAGAACTTCTAAATTCTGACTGGTTGCCGCCAAACCAGGTCATAGCTCATTACCATAAATTTGCCTGGACTTCAACTTTATTCTGATGCCCTCACTGCCCAAGACATCCTGCCAACAATCTCGCTGCTGAGACACACTGGCTCACATAGACATAGAATGAATGTCGTCTGGTCATTTGCATGTTCTCATCATGTTTGGTGTGAACATCGGGCAAGTCTACAAATTGTGACCTACATCTGGATACTTGGAAGCTTCATATAGTTATTGTATCTTTTAAAAATGATACTGTCCTATTTGTTTGTGTCGTTTACTTACTGTGTGTATTGCGGAATGCCACAAGGCTCAATTCAGAGCTATTTACTCAAGCAGTTAGCAATTTTGAACAATTGGAGTAACTCGTGGCTGGATCTCAAATGGTATTTTACTGGGCAACACCATTATGTTGTACCCTATACAGAAAGCCTATTTAGTGAATTGGTAGCTATTTGGTAATGATTAGGACCAACACTGTGTCAGAGAGACTTCCTGAGTTTTTGTGTGTATAGTACAGTGCGACAATGATTTTTGTCTGTGGCAGGAAAGGCTGGCACTATGCGTCAGTAAATATGGCCAAGAGCTGCGTACTTTCACAGAAAAAAGGTTGTTACCTCCCTACTGCTTTCAAGTTGCTTCAAACAAAACTCTTTAACTTTAAATGATAGAATACAATAAGCTTTCTTTCAATCCGGTGATCACACACTAGCGGCGATATTACTATATTACTGGCGTGGGTGCTTCGCGGCTCACGCCACTATAGGTGATGTGTCCGGCCTCTTCCTGTCCCCTGGGCTTTTGAGCACTGTTAGAGGAACACGAGGTTAGCTAGACTGGCCCTACAAGCTGATGCAGATGTACATGTGACTGTATAGTGCATCAACACGGTGTGGTGGTCAAGCTGTCATGGGTTTAATATACAAACAGAGGCACACCTGTACTTCTGGGGGGTTCGTGTTTGACAGACAGCGTCTGCAGGCTGATCCCATCGGTCTCCAGTGTGAGATGAGACAGGTAGGTTTTGATCGTGTGTTCCATCTGGGCATCCTTGTATACCTTGGCATTGCAGAAGGAATACCTCTTTCCATGCTTCTTATGCCCGTCCGTCTGTACAGCTGCATTGGCACTGCCCTTGCTCAGTAACCTAAACACATACACAGGAGTGAGGATAACTGTGTTGGGGCATTTAGTCCACACTGCTATCGACACAGACATGCAGAAACTCACATTCCTTGCATCTTTAACATATAAGAAGAAACCTTTATTCATCACATGCACACTTCAAGCACAGTGAAATTCATCCTCTGCATTTAACCCATCTGAAGCAGTGAACACACGCAGAGAAGTGGGCAGCCACACCAGAGCACCCAGGGAGCAGTGAGGGGTCAGGTACCTTGCTCAAGGGCACCTCAGCCCAAGGCCACCCCACATCAACCTAACTGCATGTCTTGGGATTTTGGGGGAAACCAGAGCACCCAGAGGAAACCCACGCAGACACGGGGAGAACATGTAAACTCCACATAGAAAGGCCCTTGCCAGCCACTGGGTACAGTGAATACATTAGGCCAAGATGAAGCACAGGGAACAGGAGAATGAGCTGCAGCATGAAGGACCTGGTAAGACACAGGAGGAGCCCAGCCAGGAATCACCCCACAGAGCCCAGTCCCTCCATGCAGAAAAACCTCCCAACCCCTGCACAGCAGTCCCATAGAAGTGGATCAAGTGGCCTCCAGCCAACAACAAGCCATTGTGGTTAAAGTTCGAGGTGGATACATGCAAGATCTTAGAGACAGTAGCCAAGGGAGAAGTGGATTGCCAGCTCAAGGCTATGACATCTATTATAGTCAGCTATGGAGCAGGAAGGTTTGGCTACATAGAGAGAAACAATGCTCAGCCACCCTGCATAACGAACTATCAGTCCACCAAGATACACCAGCTGAGGAAAGAGCTCCACACCCTGAAAAACAGCACAAAGTGGCCAGTGAGGAGGAAAAGCAACCACTCGCCAAGCTCTGTAACATCTAAAGGAAGAAGCTCATGACACTACACAGGGCTGAGTGTCACACAAGCTGGGAAAGAGAAAGGGCAAGAAAGTGTGCTGTGTTCATTTCCAACCCAATCATTTTCACCAAGAAGCTACTGGAGGACAAGCGCAGTGGCAGCCTCAAGTGCTCAGCAGAGGAGATAAATGCCTTTCTGCACTCTACCCTTTGTGACCCAGAGCGGCACCAGGAGCTTGAACCCCATGTGGCCCTCATAAGGCCATTATCACTATCAGTGGAGTTCCTCATGAAGGAGCCCAGCTGGATGTAGGTTCAGGAAGTCATCAGAGGAGCAAGATCAGCCTCTGTTCCAGGTCGAAGTGGAGTCCTGTACACTGTGCACAAGCATTGCCCACAGCTCCTCCATCACCTTTGGAAAATCCTAAGGGTGATCTGGCACAGAGGAAGGGTGGCCAACCAGTGGAGGTGTGCTGAAGGGGTCTAGATTCCTAAAGAGGAGAACTCAATGACCATCAGTCAGTGAAGGTCTAAATTGCTGCTGAGCATAGAAGCCAAGTCAACTGACTGAGTTCCTTCTGAAGAATGGATATATTGACATGGCAGTTCAGAAGGGTGGGATGGCTGGACTGCCTGGCTGTTTGGAGCACACTGGTGTGGTCACACAACTCATCAGAAAGACAAGAGAAGGAAAGGGAGACCTAAGTGTTTTGTGGCTGGACCTGGCGAATGCATATGGATCAATGTCACACAAAATTGTTGAGCTTGCCTTACTTTGGCACCATGTTCCCAGGAAAATTAAGGACCTTATCCTGGACTATTACAGCAACTTCAGGTGAAGAGTCACTGCTGGTTCTGGTGCATCAGACTGGCATCGGCTTGAGAAGGGCATTATAACAGGCTGTACAATCTCAGTTATTCTTTTCACCCCCTTGCCATGATCATGGTTGTCAAGTCAGCAGAGCCAGAATGCAGAGGTCCCTTGACTAAGTCTGGAGTCTGACAACTACCCTATAAGAGCCTCCATATATGATCTGACCATGACCACAACATCAGTCACAGGCAGCAGGTGGATCCTTCAAGGCCTAAAGAAACTCATCTCCTGGGCAAGAATGAGCTTTAAGCCAACAAAATCCAGGTATCTAGTGCTGAAGAACGGGAAAGTAGTGGATAAGTTCCAGTTCTCAATCACCAGAACCACCATCCCGTCCATTATGGAGCAGCCAGCCAGGAGCCTCAGGAAGATTTTTGACTACAGCCTGAAAGACACTGCATCCATCAGAAAGACCAATGAAGGGCTTGGGACTTGGCTCACCAAGGTAGACAAATCCAGTTTGCCAGGGAGGTTCAAGGCCTGGATTAACCAGCATTCTGTGCTTCCCTGAATCCTGTGGCCCCTGCTGATATACACAGTATCAATCAACATGGTCGAGTCTCTAGAAAGGAAGATCAGTACCTACCTGTGGAGGTGGCTTGGGCTCCCATGCAGCCTGAGCAGTGCTACTCTGTTTGGCACCATTAACACCTTACAGCTCCCAGTCAGTGGCATCACTGAGGAATTCATGGTGCCACAGACTTGGGAAGCTCTGCAGTACAAAGAATCCAGAGACCCAAAGGTGGCAACAGCTGGCATCCAGGTTTAGACAGGCAGGAAGTGGAGTGCAGCCAGATCTTTGAAGGTGGCAGAGTCATGCCTGAGGCAGAGGATGCTGGTGGGGTCCATTGCAGTAGGGCGGACAGGCATTGGCTACATCCCGACTACCAGAGTTGACAAAGCCCAAGGGATGGTGGGACTGGGACAGCAAGGGACATGGATGAGATGGGAAAATGTTCTGCAGGAGAAGATCACATGGTCTAACATCTTTCAAGCAGACTACTCTCATGTAAGGTTCTTGGTCCAAGCTGTACAGTGGCGCTTGAAAGTTTATGAATGCTTTCGAATTTTCTATATTTTTGCATAAATATAACCTGGTGTAACAGAATGGACTGTGTTCAGGGTGGGTGCAATGATGGGGCCGGGACAATAGGGGAGCTGTGGCGCTGAGTGACAGGAAGTGCCTGGTCTGAAATGATGGCTTCCCTTTAAAAACAGGAAGTTGGAGGTGCTGGGTCTCTCTTTTTGTTCTCCTTTGTGTAGGGGGTAAGGTTGGTGGTGTACAGGTTTATTTTCTTTTGAGTGTTTGTGTTAGGTGTATGAAATATTGTGTGTATGGGTTGAGACTGTTTAACTTACCTGGTGAACTTGCCTGTGAATTTATCTGTGTAACTTACCTGATTTTCTGTAGCTGGGTTTTATTGATGTTTGTGTGATTGCAGTCTCAATGTGTGATTGGTGTGTGTGTGTGTGTTTACTTAACTTGGTTTTGTTTGTCTCAGACGGGGTGGCCAACCTGTACTGGGACACTGTGCGCCACCAATTACTCCAGCCAGCAGCCCAGTATAGGTAGTATTTTGGATTTGGTAACGTGTGCTGATTGTTTTTATTATTAATTGTATTAATAAAGGTAATTGTATTTGAGTAAGGTTTTAAGTTTGAGCATTGTGGGCCACTGACTGGAGTGAGGAGTCTAGCTGTTCACCGCAGGTTTATTTCATGTTTTTGTAGTGCTTGTAACCCTTTTCACACCAAACTATTGTGTGGTTTTTTTTTTTGTAGTGGGTTTGTAGTGGTTTACATGATTGCTGTGTTCTCTGGGTGCAGTGTTGCCTGTAGGTGAGCAGCTACCCCTCCAATCCTCCTTTTTGTTTTCTGTGTTAATTGATTAAATAAACCCTCAATTATTCGTTGAATTCTCATTGCTCTTCCTTGGTGTAAACAACTTGGTGTTACAATCGTCTGGTGTAAACTTTTGCAGACCAAATTGTTTCATGGACATTATCAGAGAACATCTCTGACATTCAGAAAATTTTGAAAGGATATTTACAATTTTTATTCCTAATATCTAGATTTTCACTCTTTTTTACTATTTTTTTAGCCATTTAATGATGAAGCTACATTTTATACCTGTAGCTATAAATTTTATTCTATTATCTTTATTTTAAGTTAAATTTATTGTGGTAAGATGTTTTTCAGGTTATAAGATTTTCATGTTATTATGACATATAGACTCATCACAGAACAATAAACTATAATGTACTAAATATACTATTTATCTTTATGAAACATTTAATCTTTAAGGAAGTACACTATATTGCCAAAAGTATTCGCTCACCTGCCTTGACTCACATATGAGCTTAAGTGACATCCCATTCCTA
>JAODVO010000008.1:24495363-24506585 GCA_025400055.1 Notarius lentiginosus
GGGATAGGCTCCAGCTTGCCTGCGACCCTGTAGAACAGGATAAAGTGGCTAGAGATGATGAGATGAGATGAGATGTATTTGTCAGTTACTGGAATTAGCTTCTGGGTGCATAAATTATTTGACCGGGAATATCTCTGAGCTAGCTGATATATCCAGTTGAGCTCACCTAAGCCTTTCACCAAGGGCCCTGTCCATTCGGCTCAGAGAAACAGCACCTTGTGATTTACAACACGGCTCCGAACAAGCTGTTAGTGCAAATAAAGCCATTATCTCAACATGATGCCGCAAAATTTCTTTTTAAATAAATAAAACACAAACACTCTCATTATGCTGAGAAGTAATGTATCATAAGTGGTTTGGAGTTCTTCGGGGGAAAAAGAAGGGGAGGGGGGCAGAGAAGTGAAAGAAAACATTTTAATCACACCCACGAGCACTGCTGTAAATCGGCCAAATTCAGAGTGCAGAGCTCTATCCGACGCAGTGTGTGTGCCGGGTCAGTGAGTACACACACACACTGAGAGAGAGAGAGGTGAGCACTCACTTCGTGATCCCCTCTTACAGCAGACTCAGTGTTCTGTGCTATATTTATACAAAGGACAGTCTGAGGCTGATTGCTTGAGAACATAAGAATACACATCAACTTTGTGAAAGAAGGATTGAAACTTGAGAATATTGAATCAACTTTGAGAATATTGAGTGCAAACCGGAGTTTGTATAACACACTGTGGCAACATTTACATCTGCAGTTTATTATTCTGCCTTCAGGTTGGCATCTCTGCCGTCTCTGGCATAAACAGCCAGGGTTATATATTCAGGCAATGTAAATGTCAATATGATCCCACCTACACACACACACAACCTGACAGGTGAATTTCCACACACATAATTCACCTGTGACCCTTCAGAATAAGTCAAACAAGTGCTTCTAATTCTGTCATTTGGACTGAACTGATTTTAAATGAATTGAAATGGATTCAACAGATCATGTGTTTTAAACAGACACAAATACAGATATGAAAAAGATCTGCATTATTCAAAGGCAGGCATAAGCAAAATTATAACTGAAAAAAAACCAGTCCTGCACACATTTTTTAATGAAACAAATAAAGGAGTAAGCAAACAAACCAACCTTCAGGTTCAGGCCATACCTTTTTTGGGCTTAATGATGCATTCAACTAAAGGTCGTAACATGTAATTTTTTAACCTCCGACTAGGAAATACCAAAGTCAACTCAAAAATCCTACTCAACAATACACAACATCAGCAGTAAACAAAGCATCATTAGATATATTTGTAAGGGAACAAAATGAACCTCAATAGAATAATAATAATAATATTACAGCATATGAACCATTGAATTGTGTTGTGTATTTCACATTTGTCTTGTGACAATGATTCCAATAATAAGATACATATCACAGTTATGAATACTATTTATTCCTTTCTTTGACCCTGCATGCCATGCACCAGAAACAACGCTACGACATTTATTATGGTGTGACTCTGCTGGGTGCCTGGTGGACAGCAGTGAACCAGCGCTTTCACTTTACATCATTACTATATAGTTACTATCGAATATTATCAGACATAAGAACTAATCGATATTGATCCGTGGTAGTTTTAGATTATCTACAACTAAGGAAAGATGCTCATAATTGATATTAAACTATACAGTAATTATGTTTACACGAGTGTGCAGAGTAAGAAATCATTCACGTAAAACAGCATACAGTGCAAAGATACGTTGTCTGCAATGAAAAAAAACAGTAGGATAAAAAACCTTTTGGGGGAAAAACCTACTGGAAAACATCCTCCTTGACTGAATGCAGTGTATGAGCTCCAAGGCTTAGAGCGACAATCTAGATATTTCAAACTTGATGTCAAAAAGTTGTCTGGTTACAACTATAAATTGTCCAACAAACTAGTGGATTAAAACTGTTTTAACTAGTGGACTAATAAAACTGATTTAACTAATGGATTAATAAAACTGATGTAACTAGTTGAGTAAAAACTGTTTTAACTAGTGGACTAATAAAACTGCTTTAACTAGTGGACAAAAACTGTTTTAAGAACTGGACTAATAAAACTGATTTATATAGTGGACTAATAAAGCTGATTTAACTAGTGGACTACAAACTGTTTTAACTAGTGGACTAAAACTGTTTTAATTAGTGGACAAAAAACTGTTTTAATTAGTGGACTAAAACTGTTTTAATTAGTGGACTAAAACTGTTTTAACTAGTTGACTAAAACTGATTTAACTAGTGCACTAATAAAACTATTTTACCTAGTGGACTAAAACTTTTTAACTAGTGGACTAATAAAACTGTTTTACCTAGTGGACTAAAACTGTTTTAACGAGTGGAATAATAAAACTGCTTTAATAATTGGACTAAAAACTGATTAATCTAGTGGACTAAAACTGTTTTAAGTAGTGGATTAAAACTGTTTTAATTAGTGGACTAAAACTGTTTTAAGTAGTAGACTAATAAAACTGATTTAACAAGTGGACTAATAAAACTGATTTAACAAGTAGACTAAAAACTGATTTAACTAGTGGACTAAAAACTGTTTTAACTCGGGGATTGATAAAACTGATTTAACTTGTGGGTTATAAACTACTTTAACTAGTGGACTAAAAACTGTTTTAACTAATGGACTAAAAACTGTTTTATCTCGTGGACTAATAAAACTGCTTTAACAAGTGGACTAAAAACTGATTTAATTCGTGGACTAAAACTGTTTTAAATAGAGGACAAATAAAACTAATTTAAATTGTGGACTAAAAATTGTTTTAACTAGTGGACTAAAAACTGATTTAACTAGTGGACTAAAATGGTTTAATACGTGGATTAAAACTATTTAGCTAGTGGACTAAAAACTCTTTTAACTAGTGGACTAAAAACTGTTTAGTGGACTAAAAATGGTTTAATGAGTGGATTAAAACTGTTGTAACTCGTGCACTAAAAACTCTTTTAACTAGTAGACTAAAAACTGATTTAACTAGTGGACTAAAACCTGTTTTATCTAGTGGACTAATAAAACTGATTTAACAAGTGGACTAAAAACTGATTTAACTAGTAGACTAAACTGTTTTAATTAGTGGACTAAAACTGTATCATTTAGTGGACTAGTAAAATTGCTTTAACTATTGGACTAATAAAACTGCTTTAACAAGTGGACTAAAAGCTGTTTTAACTAGTGGACTAAAACTGACTTAACTCATGGACTAATAAAATTGTTTTGTGGATTAAAAACTATTTTAACTAGTGGACTAAAAACTATTTAACTAGTGTACTAAAAACTTTTAACTAATGAACTAAAACTGTTTTATTTAGTGGACTAATAAAACTGCGTTAACAAGTAGACTAATAAAACTGCTTTAACAAGTGGACTAAAAACTGATTTAACTAGTGGACTGAAACTGTTTTAAGTAGTGGACTAATAAGGATTTTACTTGTGGACTAAAAATTGTTTTAACTAGTGTACAAAAAACTGTTTGGACGGTATTAGTCTGTAGTGGACTAATAAAACTATTTTAGCTAGTGGACAAATAAAACTGATTTAACTCGTGGACTAAAACTGTTTTAACTAGCAGACTAATAAAATTGTTTTAACTAGTGGACTAATAAAACTGCTTCAACAAGTGGACTAAAAACTGATTTAACTAGTGGACTAAAACTGTTTTAACTAGTGGACTAATAAAATTGGTTTAAATAGTGGACTAAAACTGTTTATTCTAGTGGACTAAAAACTGATTTAACTAGTGGACTAATAAAACTGTTTTAACAAGTGGACTTAAAACTGATGTAACTAGTGGACTAAAATTGTTTTAACTCGGGGATTAATAAAACTGATTCAACTAGTGGGTTATAAACTGTTTTAACTCCTGGACTAAAAACTGTTTTATCTAGTGGACTAATAAAATTGCTTTAACTAGTGGACTAAACTGCTTTAACAAGTGGATTAAAAACTGATTTAACTAGTGGACTAACACTGTTTTAAGTAGTGGACTAATAAAAATGATTTAACTTGTGGACTAAAATTTTTTTTAACTAGTGGACGAAAAAGCTGCTTTAACTAGTGCACTAATCAAACTATTTTAACTAGTTGACTAGTACAACTGATTTAACTAGTGGACTAAAAACTGTTTTAACTAGTGGACTAATAAAACTGATTTAACTTCTGGACTAAATAAAGATTGAAGTAGTGGACTAATGAAACTTGATTCATCTAGTGGACTAATAAAACTGATTTAACTAGTGGACTAATAAAATTGTTTTGTGGATTAAAAACTATTTTAACTGGTGGACTAAAAACTAATTTACCTAGTGGACTAAAACTATTTAAGTAGTGGACTAATAAAAATGATTTAACTAGTGAACAACTAAAATAGTTTTGTGGATTAGAAACTATTTTAACTAGTGGACTAAAATTATTTTAACTAGTGGACTAAAGACTTTTAATTAGTGGACTAAAACTATTTTAACTAGTGGACTAAGAACTTTTAACTAGTGGAATAAACTGTTTTGACGAGTGGACTAATAAAACTGCTTTAAAAAGTGGACTAAAAACTGATTTAACTAGTGGACTAATAAAACTGCTTCAACATGTAGACTAAAATCTGATTTAACTAGTGAACTAAAACTGTTGTAAGTAGAGGACTAATAAAACTGTTTTAACTAGTGGACTAAAAACTGATTTAACTAGAGGACTAAAACTGTTTTAACTAGTGGACTAAAAACTGCTTTAACAAGTGGACTAAAACTGTTTTAACTAGTGGACTAATAAAACTGATTTTACTTGTGGACTAAAAACTGTTTTAACGAGTGGACTAAAAACTGATTTAACGAGTGGACTAAAAATGGTTTAACTAGTGGCCGAATAAAACTGATTTAAAAAATGGACTAAAAACTGATTTAACTAGTAGACTAAAACTGTTTTAAGTAGTGGACGGGTAAAACTGATTTAAATAGTGAAATAAAAACTGTTTTAACTAATGGACTAAAAACTATTTTATTTAGTGGACTAAAAAACTGATTTAACAAGTGGACTAAAAATTTATTTAACTAGTGGACTAAAACTGTTTTATCTAGTGGACTAATAAAACTGCTTTAACAAGTGGACTAAAAACTGATTTATCTAGTGGACTAAAACTGTTTTAAGTAGTGGACTAATAAAACTATTTTGTGGATTAAAAACTATTTTAACTAGTGGACTAAAACTGTTTTAACTAGTGGACTAAAAAACTGCTTTAACAAGTGGACTAAAACTGTTTTAAGTAGTGGACTAATAAAGCTGATTTTACTTGTGGACTAAAAACTGTTTTAATGAGTGGACTAAAAACTGATTTAACAAGTGGACTAAAAATGGTTTCACTAGTCGCCGAATAAAACTGATTTAAGTAGTAGACTAAAACTGTTTAAAGTAGTGGACTGGTAAAACTGATTTAACTTGTGGACTAAAAATTGTTTTAACAAGTGGACTAAAACTGTTTTATCTAGTTCACTAATAAAACTGCTTTAACTAGTGGACTAATAAAACTGCTTCAACAAGTGGCTAAAAACTGATTTAACTAGTGGACTAAAACTGTTTTAAGTAGTGGTCTAATAAAACTGATTTAACTAGTGGACTAAAACTGATTTAACTAGTGCACTAATAAAACTGCTTTAACTAGTGGACTAATAAAACTGCTTTAACAAGTGGACTAATAAAACTGCTTTAACAAGTGGACTAAAAACTGATTTAACTAGTGGACTAAAACTGTTTTAAGTAGTGGACTAATAAAACTGATTTAATTTGTGGACTAAACATTTTTTTAACTTATGGACTCAAAACTGTTTTAACTAGTGCACTAATAAAACTGATTTAACTCATGGACTAAAAATGATTTAACTAGTGGACTAATAAAACTGATTCATCTATTGGACTAATAAAACTGTTTTGTGGATTAAAAACTTTTTTTAACTAGTGGACTAAAATTGTTTTAACTAGTGGACTAAAAACTTTTAACTAGTGGACTAATAAACTGTTTTAACTAGTGGACTAATACAATTTTTTAACTAGTTTTTTCTGAAACTGTAAAATGTGTTCGTGAATAATCCCACATTATTTTTAAAGAGCAAATTAAAAAGAAGAACTGGATAAAAACCCATCTATCTTGTGTAAATAAAGATACAATTTTGGTTGTCCCGTGGTCAAGTGTTCATGAGATATTTTGCCTTGCATTGATGATTGGTCTAAAAAATATGGTGGTACACGTTCATATTTTGTCCATATGTTATGTACGGATGAATGTTGTTTGCTTGCAAAAGATATAAAAAATAAGGTTGATGTATTACCCTATTCACTTAAATATGGAGCTCCACTACCATCACAAAAGTTGATTGCATTGTTGAGTTCTTTTAGCCATTAGCCTGTTTGACTGGTAACTTGAATTAAATGAGTTTAATCCAAACCTTAATAACAGAAAAACAAGTATATTTATGAATAAGGTCAAATTGGACCTTATTTATAAGCCTATGGTGTAGTAGGTTTGTAGGAATGTAGGAATAAATTATAGAAATAAAAAGCTAAATAGTTTCAATAAATAGACATAATATTCTACACAATTAATAATGTACCAAATATTTGAAAAGATTAAAGTTTTCTGGTATAATGAAACTGAAGTTGAACATTTATTAATTGGCTTATTTTTTTCGGAAGGCAAAGATCCTGAATTGATTTTATTGGTTAGAATTTTTTTTAGACTTTTTCCTCCTGGTAAAATAGTAACTAGCTGCTCGCTCCATGTGTATTGAGTAGTGAGGACGATAACTGTATCGCTGAAGGTCATATCAGGTTATCAAGTACCTGCTTCAGGTGTGTTAACACTCAACTGGTTTACCTGGCGATTCTGTTATTTATTGTTCCAGGTCATTAGAGCTCAGAATTACAATAGTATTCCTGACATTATGAATAATGTTCAAGATAACTGAACTATTGTTTGTCTGTGCAGTAATAACAACATGTCAATCATTACTTAAAATATTAATGGTCTGTAATGTCCTGGAATTCTAAAACAATGTGTCCTTTAATTACAAATTGGCACAAATATTTGGACATGTGATATGAAAAAAACAATATGTTGAGCCATGTGTCTAGACTTATGCTCTCTATGTGCAGTCATATTACATACACAGGAATGAACCCAGCTGTAAATGAGATAAAGGATTTGGTCAGATGAGCGAGCATTCCTCCAGCAGTTCCTCCAGCAGTGAGGAGAAGATGTGCTGCAGGGTGATAGTCTGGTCCTGGTGGACCTAGTATTGGCCTCATAAATGCTGCTATGCAGTTGATCTGGTTCCAAAAGTTCTGTCATGGGCAGGGAGTGCTGATCCATTAGTGCAGTCTTTGTTTTAGAGGCCTTCAGCTGGAAACACCTGGAGCAGCCTGGGAACCTCCAATGCATGCTGCATGTTCCCCAGGGATCCCCTGCAGTGTTCAGAAGCTCCACGATAAATGTTTGCACTTGCGCCAGCTGATTAATAAATTTTAATTTACAGTTTAGAAACCAAGTATCATCTGTAAAACTTTTGCTTCAAAAAAAAAGGGTATGTTTTCAGATTTGTTTTAGTTTTCATCAAAGCTGTGACACTTCCAAAATATAAATAAATGTATTTTTATCCCAACTCCATAAACTAACTAACCTTATTTCGTTAACTACGGTACATCGAACTTCATTTTATTAATTTTTACTCGTTTATGGTTTTTAAATCTCTACATGCACATCAACGTGATTTGTTTCCCTTACACCAATATAAGTTCTTTAGGTTACGTATAGACCTATGTACAATGTAAGCACGTGATATATACATTTTCTTCCACATAATAACATTTCTTTGATAAACTGTTTTGCAAAAATCTGACTTGTGTGTATCACAATAAACCAACAAAAAAGTTCTGAAAATAAATGCATAATTGGTGACTGATTGCCTCTTTTTATAAACATGAAATTTTTTAAATAAATTATACCACAAAAAATGATGAGTGCGATATCTGGATAAGTGTGATAGTCATATAGCACATTTTGATCCTTAGAGCAGTGAATGGAGCAGAGTGAGTTACTCCTCTATCTGGTGGTTTCACACAACAGTCCACACAAACATGCAGAACCCAGAGTGAAATGTGGAGTTAAAGCTACTAAATAAACAGACATAGCACAGCTTTGGCCAATTTCTTCTGTTAGCCAGCTATTTCCCACGCCAGCATGTTGGTCATTTCCACTGAGGTGTAGCAGTGATGATTACGGGCACCTGTGTGTGGAGCTCAGTGCCAGCTCCGATCTGTGGGCTCAGCCAAATGAACAGAATCAGCACTGACAGATCTGGGTTTCTTTTGAGTTCCTCTTAAGCCTCTCTCTAATAAGTTGGTTTATTTTATACGTTCATTTATTCATGTGAAGTAATCCAAGAGCCTTAAAGAGTGAAAAAGGCAATAAATGATCGTGTTGATATTTTAGAGTGAAACCAGATCTCGTCCTTATGGTCATTTGTAGGCATTAACCTACCCTTGTCGTTGTGTGTGTTGCAGTTTCCTGCTGGTGTTCAGCTGTCTGGTGCTGTCTGTCTTCTCCACCATTCCCACTCATCAGGAAACTGCCAACCAGGGCCTCTTCCTCTTGGTAAGAAGTTCAAGTGCCCCGTTGCACACATGCATATTTTAGCAATATCCACTTTCAAATGCTTACAATTAAAGAAACAAAAGCAATAAGCAGTGTGGATTATCCTATTTCTCTTCGCAGTGATCATGGGTGGAATAAATAAAAATGAATGAACAAACAAATGTATTTATTCATTCTTCTTTAGTTTTGATTGATTTTATCCTGGTCACACTCATGACATGTATCCAGAGTCTGTTCCAGGAATATTGGACATGAGGCAGGAATACACTGTTAACAGAGCTCCAGTACATCACAGTACACACACACACACACACACACACACACAGAGGAGCAATTTTACGTAGCTAATCTAATGGTATGTTTTGGGAGGCGGAAGGAAATGAGAACTTGAATGAAACCAGAGCAGACACATGAGAACTTGTGAAACTCCACACAGAAAAGAACCTGAGCTCAGGATTGAAACTGGAGGGGTGCAGCAGAAACAACTATCCACCATGCCACCCAGAACTATGTAACTAGATAGATAGATAGATCAACTGGACATTTGTTTGCTTTCCTAAATAACCTTTGGTCTGATGGCTCTATTGATGGAACTATTTTTGTTGGTGCCACAAAGGCAGAAAATAAATATTTCATCATAAAT
Source organism: Notarius lentiginosus (assembly GCA_025400055.1). NCBI lineage: Eukaryota > Metazoa > Chordata > Actinopteri > Siluriformes > Ariidae > Notarius > Notarius lentiginosus. The sequence continues at coordinate 24,504,669 of JAODVO010000008.1, forward strand.
GTTCAGGACCAAAGAGTTCTGAAGCCAAAAAAATTCCATTGGAACAAAAGTGTCTTCAGGGAAATATGGATTATTCTTTATGAAACCAAAAATACCTTTTTATGAAAGTTTATTGTTATCATTGAAAAATTTAACCCAGCAAAAAAGATTGAACCAGATGGCATAGCATTGCTTGTAGCTTGTCTTACCTTAAGAAGACATCTGTCTGTCCATTTTTCAGAAGTAAAGATCTTGTTCTGTCTCTAAAGCTGGTTTTGGTCTAGTTGCTTTACATGTACTTTCCCACCATTGCTTCCAAATCCAAAAATGCAAACAAGAAGGCTTTTCTGTGGAACAATCCATCTGATAACAATGTATATACCTTTTACGTGTTGTTTTAGAGGTGTGTCCTAAAGCATGGTGAATAGGACGCATTTTTAATTAGCAAGCAGTATGGAATATGCCTTGGTTGCACCTCTTTTTTGCAGCACATCATTTTTTACGAAGTGCATTATCATATGGTTGACAACTTTTGTTACTCTGTAAGCATAAACAAGGCATTCTTTAAAAGGAAAGAAGCATTTTGTTACACCGAAAGACATTGTAGATCATCTTTACCATGTTCTTTTCTTTATTACCTGTAGTAATGTCTTAAGTGTAGGTGTTTAAGACTGATTGGCAGGTTGCAGGACAGCAGTTCAGTATCACGCTTCTTTGTGGCCACATTGTGTTTGCATCCTGTTTTCCCATGGGCTCTTTGCACACAGAAAGAGCAGTGTAAGCACAGCACAGGATTCAGGTGTCTTGAACCAGTAATCTTAACAGCAATAATATTATGAATTGCTTTTGAAGGGGGTTATGGAAGCTTTTCTCTTTCTCACTCTCTGTAATGATCAAGAATGCTGCCTCTCTGCTGTAACAAATCGATTACCTTATGGTGTCAGTAGTACACTGTCAGAAATAGGGGTGCAGTAGGAGTCCATTTCTGTCCCCCAAGGTACAATCTACACTAATGTGCCCCTAGGGTTCATTATTGGAGCTCAAGGTAACTATGTATACCTTTTTAGGGCCAAAAAGGTATAGTACCGTAGAGGGTTCTGCCCCAGTGACAAGCCATTGTACCCCTGAAGGTAAAATAAAGTACTTTATTTTCTGAGAGTGTACTATAATGTATATGTGTATGTATTTATACAAATCTGTGCCATCCATCCAACCATCTTCTATGCCTTTCAGGTCATGTGACATCATATCGTGCCATTTTGTAGTGTTACCCATATTCTCACTGGACAACTTATACTCACTGGGGGGCAGCACAGTGGTCCAGTGGTTGGCACTGTAGCCTCACAGCGAGAATGTTCTGAGTTCGAACCTCACAGCCGACAGGGGCCTTTCTGTGTGGAGTTTGCATGTTCTTCCTGTGTGTGTGTTTCCTCCCACAATTCAAAGACAAGCAGATTAGGTTAAATACCCAGCCACTGAGGTTACACAAGCCAGTGCATACTTAGTGCTAGTCCCAAGCTGGGTTAGATTGGGGAAGGTTGTGTCAGGAAGGGCATCTGGTGTAAAACCTATGTGGCTCATAAATTGGGAAGGATTATCCACTGTGGCGACCCCTAACGGGAGCAGCTGAGAGAAGAAGAAATTATATTCCCTTCATAGTCTCACTATTATTGTTCATGGTGCGCTGTACTCTGATCCACATGTTTGATTTGGCATAGGTGGAACAATGCACAAGCATCACAAAACATAGTGATGTATCTTAGCTGTCAGGATATGAACCGAAGCAGCCAACTTCATATATAAATGTTAAAGGTAGACTGCCTTTCAGATTTTTCAAGTATAGGTCATAAAAAGAATTTTCCCTGACACCCAATTATTTTTGTTTAGTGGACCAAAAGCTACTGAATTCAAATCACAGACTTCCAATTTTATTAGTTT
>JAODVO010000008.1:25803333-25814987 GCA_025400055.1 Notarius lentiginosus
CCTCAAGACAGACTGGAGTTTCTCTTTCACGGGCATCTCTCTCTCTCTCTCTCTCTCTCTCTGTGTCTCTCTTGCAAACATGTACGTATTTCTACTAAACAGCAGTGTATTTGATCTGTTTAAGATTACGATATTGTATATATGTATACATGCATGAGACTAAATGATTGTGGGTTGAAAAGTACTTAGAAAGATTGTGAACCTATTTTGAAATTTCTGAACGTGTTTAAACATATTTTTGTTTCTTTGAAATTTGCTCTCTTAGTTTTTATTGATGATCTGAATTTAGCACAAAACACATGGTAAATGTGCATATTTTGTGCACTTTCTGAATTAAAGTGTTAGCTTAGTTCTTGTCCATGTTTTTGAAATTCCAACAACTGGCCTGTTATTCTCAATGAATGTGAATAAAAACATTAAAATAGCCATGTATTAATTAATGTAAATGGCAAACAGCTCATTCATTGTGGTATGTTATATATGCAGTGTGTTCCTGATAGTACACTGTGATATCTTGACACAGTTCATGCACACTGGACATTTTGCTGTCAGAGCTGTAGTTATTTCACAAGGTTTGTGTTTTCTTTTGTCTGTTTGTCCTGTTCTTCTAAGGAGCAGTCAGGGGAAAAAACTAATAACGGCACACACTACAAACTCCAGCTCCTTTACAGTAATGGTATGATTCTGTCTCTTTCTCTTACCTTGTCTTCTGTTTTTTTTTTAAACATCTAGTTGATTTTAAAGCCATCATCCAAGTAGTGCAGCCCTCCACACCCGTATAATGTGACTCTCATTGTTGTAATCTAGGGGGAAAGCACAATACATAAAATATAATTCATGATGATGATGGTTTCCTCAAAGGTACCAGTTTCTCATCAGTGTTAGCTCACCTTTTAAATCTGGGGTAAAAATAAAGCTTTCACAAAGCCTAAAAACTTGACAACTGAGCAAATGAAATCATGCAAGTGGTCTTTCAATGTTATGTTCAGTGCAAGTTAGCATTTTTAGACCCTTTATCGATACATTTGGGTAATTTGTTTTTCATACATAAACACTTCTCACCAATTTAAAACTTGTAAACTTGTCTCTTAATAGGTGTACGAACCGAACAAGACCTTTATGCTCGTCTTATTGACTCTGTCACCAAACAGGTAAGTGTCTTCTTTGGACAACTACAAGCCTTTCATATAGCTTGTTGCTTTTCCCACATAACCTCTAAATAATGTTGGCTTTTTTATTTTTGTTTCAATTCAGCCGATATCATATGAGGGACAAAATAAGAATCCTGAAATGTGCCGTGTTCTGCTTACTCACGAAGTCATGTGCAGGTAAAAAGCCATTTTTCACGTTTATACACAAAGAGGTGTCCATGTTAGCAAACAAGCAATCTTTCTCAAGATACTACAATTCCACTTTTTAAACTGTTATTCTGTGTATATGTGACCTTTCAAAAATAACTTGTGTGGGGAATGAAGACAGACATAATATGCACCACGGAAAAAGCAGGCTGGACCAGAGACAGTGGAAAACGTTTTGTAAGACCCAGACTTAGTAAACTGAAACTAAACAGCAGGGAAAATTGTGAAATCTGCATCAGCAGAGACTTGGACACTGAGTGACAGATAGATAGCAAGCACACGGCCATCCCCACAGACGGCTTGTTTTGAGGGGAGGTACAAGGAGGCGTGTGGGTCTGTGACCTCAGGCTCAGGGACACGATGGTGGAGGGAGAACGAGAGTGGAAATCAGCTTCTGCCCCCATTGTGTGGCCAGCAGATGCCTGAGTGGGGTTCACAGCTGGCTAATAACAGAGGGGGAGAGGGGGATGAGGGCAAACGACACAGCTGGGGAGTGGCTCTATCTGACAGAGGGGGAGCTTAGGTAGTGGATAGAGGGGTTCAGGGGGTAAAAGAGGATAGCAGAGGGGCAGATGGCCAGGGGTGGGGGGCACTTTTGTTATGCAGGATTGGTGGTGTGTGGGTGTGTGTGGGGTGGGGGGTGGTGTATGTTTTGTCTGTTGTCTATATGTATGTCTGGCTTTTTAGACATGATTTTCTAGTGTCACTTTTCTTTTAATTTGCTGTTTTCTATAGTCTGTACAAAGCCCACTGTATATTGTACAGTTATTTTTATAGTGTTAGGAACATTTAGAGAAATAACACAAAGTGAAAGTCTGTCTTTTCTTCAGTTTCTTTTGTCTATTCACATCTTTCATTCTTTTATTGTCTGTGTTTATGGCTAACACACTGTTTATTCAACTAACCATCTTTAATTCTTTCATGTTTGGTAATAAGAGGTTATTGGTATGCATTATTGTAACCTAATGTGATTTAATAAAATTTAAAGTGAAAATAAATTGTTCAGTATATTATATATAAAGCCTTGATATATAAAATCAGTGCCCTCCACAATTAATGGCACCCCTTGTAAAGATTATTAAAAAGGGTTAGAAAAAAGTCCACCTTTTGGTGAAGTTGCTTCATCTCACACTGAAAAAAAAGAGAAAAATCCAACCTTTAATTGAAATAAACTTATTCAGAGAAAAAAAATCCCCTCATCAAGAAATAATTATTTTCAATAAAAACACATGTGCCACTATTATCGGCACCCCTGGAAATTATAGTGAATACAATGAGTTAGGGTTGCTGGAGGTGTGGTGAATTAGGACCCCAAAGTAGAACACGCACACAGACAGTAATCCAAGAAGCGTAGTAGGTTTAATCCAGAAAGAGGCATGGCAAAAATGTAAACAAACTTGATTAAGAAAATAATAACAGAAATAGTCCAGGTATAAAAAAAAAACGTGAAACTTGACTTGGAAAAACAAGGCAGGCAAAGACATGAAAAAACACTTGGAGGAAAAAACATGAAAAACTCTAGAGGCAAAAAACATCTAGAATCTACATATGTAGATTCACTGTCTGTGGCTGAGAACGGCATTTAAAAAAGCAGTAGTGGTAATCAGGAAGTGAATGCAGTTGAGTGCTTGCTGAGTGGGGAAGCAGGCAGGATGGAATTCCCATCCCAGATCCGGGAAGATCCACAAGCTCAGGAGCGGATGTCAGTGGTGGAGCATGACAGTACCCCCCCCACCAATGAGTGCCTCCAGGTGCTTTAGGAAGAGCGTCAGGGTGTTGCCAGTGGAAGTCAGTGATGAGGGTTGGGTCTAAGATAAACCTGGCAGGGACCCAACTTCTCTCCTCAGGACTGTAACCTTCCCAGTCCACCAAGTACTGAAGTCCTCTAAGTCGTCGCTGCACCTTCAGCAGCTTTTTGATGGTGTAGGTTTTGCCGCCATCTATGAGCCTGGGAGGAGAAGGGGGTTTGGAGGGTGGGGACAAAGAACTGGAGACAAGAGGTTTCAACTGTGATACGTGGAACATGGGGTGAATGTGTTGCATGGTGAGTGGTAATGCCAGTTTGACAGAACATGGATTGATCACCTTACTGACGAGGAAGGGTCCTACATATCTGGGAGCGAGCTTGTGGGAGACAGTTCTGAGAGGCAGATGGTGCATGGAGAGCAAGACTCGCTGCCCCACTCAGTAGGTGGGTGCCTTAGAGTGGCGTTTGTTGGCCTGCCTCTTGGATGCTAGAGTGGAGCCTAGGAGTCTTCTCTGGGCCAATGCCCACATCTTCCTGCAGTGGCGTATGAAGGTCTGGGCTGAGGGTATGGTGACCTCCTACTCTTGGTTGGGGAAGAGTGGTGGTTGGTAGTCTAGGGAGCACTGGAAGGGTGAGAGACCTGTGGCAGATGAAGGCAGAGTATTGTGAGCATATTCAACCCAAGGTATGTACTTACTCCAAGAACCGGCGTCCCTGGATGCCATGCACCTGAGTGCCACTTCCAAGTCTTGATTTGCCCATTCCACATGGCCATTGGTTTGAGAGTGGAATCCTGATGAAAGACTACAGGAGGCCCCAGTGAGTTTGCAGAAGGCCCTCCAGGACTGTGCAGTGAATTGAGGACCCCGGTTGGAGATGATGTCAGAGGGGAGTCTGTGTATGCGGAAGATGTGGAGTGTGAGTAATTCGGCAGTTTCTTTAGCTGTGGGAAGCTTGGGCAGAGGGATGAATTGGACTGACTTAGAGAAATGGTCAATGACTGTGAGAATGCATGTGTTGCCACCTGAGTTGAGGAGTCCTGTGACGAAGTCCAGGGCGATGTGTGACCAGGGTCGATGAGGAGTCGGAGAGGTCTAGCCATCATGCTGAAGTTGCGGATGAAGCGCCTGTAGAAATTAGCAAATCCCAGGAAACGCAGGAACTATTGCTGCGAGGATGGGGTGGGCCAGTCAGCAACTGCCTCAAGCTTGAGGGGGTCCATCTGGATCCTCGCTCAGGAGATGATGAACCCCAGAAATGAGACAGAGCTCTGGTGGAACTCACTTTTTTCCGCCTTGAGAAACAGCTTATTCTCTAACAGGCACTGGAGGACCTGCCGGACGTGACCACAATGTTCTTCCAGGGAGTGGGAGATCAGGATGTCATCCAGATACACAAAAACAAAGATGTTGAGATAGTCCCTTACGATGTCGTTCATGAGTGCCTGGAAGACTGTGGGAGCATTGGTCAGGCTGAAGGGGACTATGAGGTACTTGTAGTGACCTATGGCAGTGTTAAAGGCCATCTTCCACTCATCTCCCTCCCTGATCCTGAGGAGATGGTAAACATTACGTAGATCCAGCTTGGTAAATACCTTGGCTCACTGGAGTAGTTAAAAGGCCATGGTCATGAGCGGTAGTGGGTAGCGGTTCTTGACAGTGATGGCGTTGAGACCTCAATAATCAATGCAGGGGCAGAGTGACTTGTCTTTTTTCTCCACAAAAAATAATCCTGCCTCTGCTGGGGAGGAAGGGTGGATGATCCCAGCTGCCAAGGACTCGGAAATGTACTTCTCCATGGCTTGCCTTTTGACAGGAGAGAGTAGAGTCGTCCTTTGGGTGGTGTCGTCCCGGGCAGGAGGTCGATTCCACAGTCATAGGGTCTGTGAGGAGGGAGAGACACTTATTAGGTCTTACTGAAGACAAGCTTTAGGTCCAGGTATTCCAGAGGCACATGAGAGAGGTCGGGAAACTTGCTGGCTGAAGGCTGCGGTGGCTTGGCGGGAGGCAGAGTGGAGTTCAGGCAGGAAGCTAGGCAGGACTGGCTCCAGCCTAAAATGGAGTTGTCGGCCCAGTTTAGGTAGGGGTTATGCTGCATTAACCAAGGTAATCCTAGAACAATGGGTACATGGGGGTCATTCATGACGTGAAGCTGGATGGTTTCAGAATGATTACCGGAAATCCTCAGGGTGAGCAGGGCGGTGAGGTGGGTGATGGTGATCAAGCTGGTGCCATTGAGTGTCAGGACGGTGAGAGGAACGTTGAGAGCGAGTAGCGGGATTTCCAGATGCTTGGCGGTGGCGGAGCAGCTCAGGTTCCTGTCCGCCCCTGAGTCAACGAGGGCCTGGAGGTGGTGATGTTGGTTGTCGAGGATGATGATGACAGAGAATAATGGTCAATCAGCGGGGGGCTGGTTTCGAGCATTGCCCACCAGGGCCGCTCAATTCACTGGTGGGCTCGTCCTTTTAATGGGCAGGCTCGGCAGATATGTCCCAGCTGACCGCAGTAGAAGCAGGCCCCTGTGCTCCACCGGTGCTGTCATTCTTCAGCTGACACCTGAACTGGGTCTACCTGCATGGGTTCAACGGATGAGGCGGGAGATGGAGAGGAGGTGAAGCTGGGGCGAGTCTTCTCTCTCTTCCATTGCTGGATACGGGTGTTGATATGGTTGGTGAGGTCCATGAGGCTGGAGAGGTCCAACGGCAGTTCCCGCGATACCAGCTCGTCCTTAATGGCGTTGGACAAGCCGTGCAGGAATGCGTCAACCCGGGCTGTCTCGTTCCAACTGCACGATGCCGACAACATCTGGAAATCGATGGCATAGTCTGAGGTAGACCGGGACCCCTGCCGCAGCTCCATGAGTTCTCTAGCCACCTCCCGGCCAGACAAAGAGCAGTCAAAAGTTTGCCTTATCTCCTTGGAGAAATCTTTGAAGTTGGAGCAGAAATGTGCATCGGTGTCCCAGACCGCTGTTCCCCACTCCCTGGTCTTGCCGGTGAGGAGTGTGATGGTATATGCTACCCAGGAGCGTTCTGTGGGGAAGGCCAGAGGTTGCAGCGCTAGGATTAATGAGCATTGAGACAAGAAAGATCTGCAAGTACCTGGTTCTCCATAGTAGGGTTGAGGCACTGGGAGTCTCAGCTCGTGGAGAAAGGCGGTGGCAGGAGCTGGAGTTGGAGACGGCTGGGCAGGGGTAGGCATGGCTTGATAATGCTGCATCTGCATGGTGAGGAGGTTGAGTGAGTTGGACAAGGTGGCGAGGTTATGATTGACTTGTCGTAGGTCTTGTTGATGGGTCCCGAGGAGAGTCCCTTGTTGTTGGATGGTCATTCTCAGATGGGTGAATTCTGCTGGATCCATGCTGGCCAGAACGTACTGCTAGGGTTGCTGGAGGTGTGGTGAATTAGGACCCAAAAGCAGAACACGCACACAGACAGTAATCCAAGAAGTGTAGTGGGTTGAATCCAGAAAAAGGCATGGCAAAAGTGTAAACAAAACTTGATTAAGAAACAATAACGAAAACAGTCCACATATAAAAAGAAAACATGAAACTTGCCTTGAAAAATGAGGCAGGTAAAGACATAAACACTTGAGAGAAAAAACCATGAACAAACCTCTCGAGGCAAAAAACAGCTAGAGTCTACATATGTAGATATATACACAGAGTCTACATACAGAGTCTCAATAACCAAAAGGAAACATTTTGGCTCTTTTGAACAGATATAGATTTTGTTAAAAAAAATCAATTTCCCTCACTGGGACCAGCCAAACGTTCCCACATAGTCAAAACTGTAAGATATTCCTATCCTAGTGAGGATCCTTGGACACACAAACACACATTCATCCAAAACACTTGTATCCTTGTAAAGGGATCATGTTCCGATATTACCCTGCCAAAAAAAAGGTCATGCACTCTAATATTTGGTTGGACCGCCTTTAGCTTTGATTACAGTGTGCATTCACCATGGGATTGTTTCGATAAACTTATGCAGTGTCACAACATTTATTTAAATCCAGAGTTGTATTAATTTTTCAGCAAAATCTTGTGTTGAGGATGGGAGAGTAAAAGCACTGCGTAAAGTCTTCTCCATCACATCCCAAAAATTCTCAATGGGGTTAAGGTCGGGATTCTGTGGTGGCCAATTCATGAGTGAAAATGATTCCTCATGCTTCCTTAACCACTCTTTCACAATCTGAGCCCTATTTTATGCCCGTGCCATCAGGGAAGAAAAAAAATCCATTGATGTGATAATCTGGTCATTTAGTCCATTCAGATCATCAGCTGACTTCATTTTATTGCCCCATAATGTTGCTGAGCCTCGACCTGACCCACTGAAGCGACCACAGATCATAATATTGCCTCCAGAAGCTTGTACATTGACCACTATGCATGATGGATGCATTGCTTCATGTGCTTCACTTCTTATCCTGACCCATCACTCAGGAATAGGGTCAATCTGGATTTATCAAACCACATGACCTTTGTCCATTGCTCTAGAGTCCAATCTTTATGCTCCCTAGCAAATTGAAGCTTTTTGTCCTGATTAGTCTCACTAACAAGTGTTTTTTTATGGCAACACAGCTGTTTAGTACCAATCCTGTGAGTTCTCATCACATTGTGATTGTGGAAATGCTCTTAATTTCACTATTAAACATAGCCGTGAGGTCTACTGTTGATTTTTATTTTTATTTTTTAACAATTCAACTTCATCAAGCATTTAAGTGATCTCTGATTATGGTCAGTCAGGATCTTTTTCCAACCACATTTTTTTCCACAAAGTTGATGGTTCACCACTATCCTTCCAGGTTTCAATAATGCATTGGAAAGTTTTTAACCTGTGGCACAGTGGTGTAGTGGTTAGCACTGTTGCCTCACAGCAAGAAGGTTCTGGGTTCGAGCCCAGTGACTGATGGAGGCCTTTCTGTGTGGAGTTTGCATGTTCTCCCTGTGTCTGTGTGGGTTTCCTCCAGGTGCTCTGGTTTCCACCACAGTTCAAAGGCATGCAGGTTAGGTTAATTGGTGGCTCTAAATTGACCGTAGGTGTGAATGTGAGTGTGAATGGTTGTTTGTCTCTGTGTCAACCCTGCAATGACCTGGCGACTTGTCCAGGGTGTACCCCGCCTCTTTCCCATTGTCAGCTGGGATAGGCTTCAGCTTGCCTGCAACCCTCTAGAACAGGATAAGTGGCTACAGATAATGGATGGTTGGTTGGGTTTTTTTTTTCCTCCTACTAAAAAAAACAAACACACACACACACACACACCGGATGCCCTTAATGATGCAACCCACCCCATTCCGGGCTTGGGACCGGTGTTAAGTATGCACTGGCTTGGCAACTCCAGTGGCTGGGTATTTATACTTAATCTACATGTCTTTGAACTGTGGGAGGAAACTGGAGCACCTGGAGGAAACCCATGCAGACATGAGGGGAACATGCAAACTCCAATGAGTTTGAGACACTTGTGATGTCTTGTGAACTGCTTGTGATGTCATGGTCTAAACTTAACAAAATCTGAGACTCACTATCATTACGACATTCTTTGGATGCACACCAAATTACATGAAATTTTGTTCACAGGGAGCATTACAACTGACATATGTTCATATCTCAAGAACCACTGAAGCTAAAAATTTAAAATTTTGTGTCCTTATATTTGGCCTGATTTGCCTACATGTCCTAAAGTTCCAATTGACTGGCTCACCAAAATGGTCAATCAAATTTTAGCAGTGGTTCTTTGCCATTATGAATGGCAATCTTCACAAAACCTTATAGGCTCATGCTTATTGGCACATAAAAGCTATGTACCCAACATGAAATACATCGGCCAGAATGGGGTGCTGTAATAAGCACATTTATGTTTTGTCTCAGGCAGCACGGTGGTGTAGTGGTTAGCACTGTCGCCTCACAGCAAGAAGGTCCTGGGTTCGAGCCCAGCAGCCGGCGAGGGCCTTTCCTGCAACCCTGTAGAACAGGATAAAGCAGCGAGAGATAGTGAGATGAGATGAGAACATCAGTTGTTACAACAATATTTAAGTGAGTGGACTTGACCAGAGTCCTGATTCCTGGGGAACTTCAGTTGGTCATTGTGGTTAAGCGTCAGCTGTGGGCGGCGAGGAGTCCAATAGAATCGGCAGGTCACATGTGATGAGTTTTACCTGTGTTTGATTACTGGCAGTTTACTTTTGTGTGTTTTCTGTGTTCTTTCAAATGGAAGCTGGTAATTAGAGAGAGAGAGCTGAGTTACTCAGTGCCGTGTGTGCGCACGCGCATGTGAAAGGAAAAAGGAACTAAAGTCGCTGAAGAAAAAAATTTAAAGAAAAATAAGTATGCACTTTGAATTGTGAAACCAGTTTCCCAGGTCCTCATTCCCTATACAGCAAGAGTGTTAGTCATATGTTATTATTTTTGCAGTCATGTGGTTCTCCATATCATATTGTTGAGTACAGCATTTACAGTTTTAGATGTCAAATAGGACGAGGACAGAATTGTTTAGCTTGAATTTCTATGAAGGTATACTTTTAAATTACTGATTACCACAAGTTTTCCTTCCACATACAGGACCAAGTGAACCCTGAAAAAATGTCCTGAAAGCAGTTTGGCTCAGCGACTAGTCACAATACACCTCATCTCGGAGGTTCTCTGTTTGGTAAGTCATGTAATAGGAAATCATTGCAAAGTACACTGTTTTCTCTGAACTGTTGAACAGCGTTTATTGATATTAATTTTTCTGAAGTTCAGAGATCAATAGAAGGCTATTTATCTGACTTGTTTTCTGATGTAGGACTTGTGGACACTATGGTTTGATGAGCATATCTTAAAATTGTTGCACTTAAACATTTACCATGGTCCTGCATGATGGATGGTCTATTAACTCTACTGTGGAGGATCAGGAAGAAGAGGAAACACCACTGCTGCAGAAACAAGCAGAACAATATACAGGTTGATTTCTTATAAAGAGTTAAATTAATATGAATATTAATTTCATATAAAGAGTACTTCTATGGATTATGATTTAATATGGCCTTAGAGTTCATCCTGGAATAGTAAAGTATGATAGTAAAATATGATGAAACTTTTTAAGCATAGCCCTGTTTTGGATAATTTAAGGCTACAGAGCTTATTTGAGTCATTAGCTGATCTTAGTCAGTGGAAACTTAATGGGAAAATCCAGGCTACTTGTGTCTAATTTCTAGGGGTTGTATAGATTTTCTGAAATGTCTGTTTCTGTTGGTTTTAAAGCATATTTAGTTGCCGTGGCTGTTGCTATGTTTATCCTCTGTTAACTAGTTTTACTAGTTCTGCTATTGAGAACACTACTAACAATGTGTTTCTGATTCAGATCCTGGATTTACATCATTAGTTCTTCGTGTTGACTTTGACAAAGCTCACATCATGTTTCCCCACTTTTTTTGAGGTGTCAGGTTTTATATATACTGTGTGTGACAGTGTCTCCTCAGTGCTGCTCTGTACGATACAACCTGGCCTTCATGATGTTCTTTGGCTTTGCTGTGGTGTATGGGCTCCGGGTCAATCTCAGTGTCGCCATGGTCGCTATGGTCAATACAACCCAGTCATCTTTCAATGACAGTGAATCAAATGAATGCCCAGGATCTTCTACCTCTAACAACAGCAGTGAAAATCCTAATAAGTCAGATGGGGTGAGTGTTTTCGTCCACTCTCCCAGCCATAGCCTATGTGTAAAAAGGAATGTGAGTGATGGATAATTTTGTTTAAAGGCCAGACTGTGGTTCTTGTCATATGTAATGGTTTGCTTTATATTTCATTGTCTCATTCTAATGTCTCTCAGGCACCAAAATACCCATGGACTCCTCAGACTCAGGGAGTACTACTGGGTGCATTCTTCTTTGGGTACCTTTTCACCCAGGTCCCCGGGGGCTATCTGTCAGGTCGCTGTGGTGGGAGTAAATTTCTTGGAGGAGGGGTTTTGGGTACAGCTGTCCTCACCATCCTCACTCCTCTAGCTGCTGAACTTGGGGTTAATTGGCTGTTTGCACTAAGGGTTCTGGAGGGTTTGGGAGAGGTAAAGATACTTTTTGTTTGTTTGTTTGTTTTAAATTTAAACAATTACATTTTCACAATTCATTTTCATGCAATACTACTGACCAAACCTGAACAAAGATGTGTTTTATGTGTTTAGGGTGTGACATTCCCTGCCATGATGGCTATGTGGGCCTGTTGGGCCCCTCCATTGGAAAGAAGTCGTCTGATTACGATCTCAGGAGCAGGAGGAAATTTTGGTGCTTTCATTGCTTTTCCTCTCACAGGCTTCATATGTCACAGTCTGGGGTGGCCTGCAGTCTTCTACATATGTGGTAATTAGCTACCTCTAATGCCTTCATTTTTAGCTCAACCCAAGTGAAGACTCAGTTTTTCACAAATATACACAATTGCTTAAATACCTTTTTATAGTCACACATCTTGGGCGGCACGGTGGTGTAGTGGTTAGCGCTGTTGCCTCACAGCAAGAAGGTCCGGGTTCAAGCCCCGTGGCCGGCGAGGGCCTTTCTGTGTGGAGTTTGCATGTTCT
>JAODVO010000008.1:26055382-26065989 GCA_025400055.1 Notarius lentiginosus
ACATAAAATCTCAATAAAAAACTTTTAAGTTCGTGGTTGTAAGGTGGAAAAATGTGAAAAAGTTCAAGGGGTATGAAGACTTTTTCAAGGCACTGTATATGGAGTGTGCACATTTTGACACTGTAGGTTTGCGAAAGCTGTGTTTGTCACTAATCATGTGTTTCTTTGTTTGCATTTTCTTTGAGTTGCCTTGAGCGTTGAGGGCGGTCCCTTCCTGGTTGGGCAAAAGGTGTGGCTGAGGGTTGAGTTAGACGTAAATCTTGGAGCCTGCTCATTTGGCCGTACCACGTCTCACCGTGTGCCCAAGTGGGATTTTGGCTTTAGTTAGTTTTGCTTTGTATCTGTTTGCAGTCAGTGCATATTTTTGTTTACCCTTTCTGTGTTATTTGGTTTGGCCAAACCACTATATATGTTCCCTTTTGTTTCACTGTGTCAGGTCAGTTTTGTTCATTTAACGTCATGTCAGATGTCTGTGTCTCAAGTCAAGTTATAGTTTGTTGACCTCTTTCATAGGCCTAGTCAGTGTTGTAGTTGAGTCACTAAACCTTGAGTACCCAGTGTTCAAGTCCAAGTCATTAAAAATTTTAAGTCAAGTCCAAGAACAAGACTACAACCGCACCATTTGCCAGTCGCTGTTTTAGCACCATGAATATTAGTTTGTTCCTGAACATGCCGTATGAACAAGTGAATGTGCTTCTCTTTGTCAGGGAGTGTGAAGTATTCTGTCAGAGATGGTTGGGAGACGGATGTCAGTGCAGAAGGTATGTTTATTAATACAGGTCAATACAGGTAAACAGTCCAGAACAGCAGGCAAAATCGTAAAACAATGAAACAGGCAATAGGTCAAGTGAGGTATAAACAGGCTATCGTAGACTCGGTAGAATCAAAGACAAGAAACTGGAAATCAGGGATCAGGAACCCAAACAAGGAAATAAGGCTCAGTAATGTATCAGCAACGCAACTCAATACTTCACAAAGTAAGTGTGTTTTCACAGTTTTTATATCGGTGTGCTGATTGCGCCTGAATCCTGTGCAGGTGTGAGTCGTTTACGGCGCGTGCGAGAGTCCGCTTGGTGCGCGCGCTGTCCGGAGCGCCCGAGAGTCTGATGCACATGGCAAGGTGTGCAGGTGTGACACTCTTACACAAAATTAGTACAAAATTAATGTAGATTTAAATATCTTACACCAAATTATTGTTACAAAAAATAAAGAAAAAATCCGAGTCCTCGTCTCCAGTTTACGAGTCCGAATGCAGTTAATGTATGAGTCCGAGTCATCAGTGCTCAAGTCCAAGTCGAGTCATGATTCCTTAAAATTAGGGCACGAGTCGGACTCGAGTACTACAAGCCTGGTGTGTGTGTGTGTGTGTGTGTGTTGGGGGGTGATTATACAAATTTTTCTTCAATCCTAGTTTGTGGGACTGGGCCAGGTATCAGCCGGCTCCCCTTGTGCTGTTCGATATCACCAGTCTCGGAGGATACTCTCACACAGGTCACTGGTCTCAGAGGTGCGTGTTTAAATGAGTAAGGATAGGGGGCTTTGATCCAATACTCTAACAGGTCTGCTGCCCTTGATCACTGAGGCTCTTTTAAATACCTAGGCAGAAACAATATAAATCAGATTAAAACAAATGAATAAAATCACATCTGTCTCATCATAAACATCTTTAATTATCTTTTCCAGCAAACAGTGAAACTGTCCCTCCGCACTCCACTGGCGCGCTCGCTCTGGTCACCTGCTGCTCTGAGTGGACATGCGGGTCCAACACTGTATCCCAGTTCCTCAGCTGAAGTCCCTGGTGTGGCTGATGACTCCTCCTGAGCAGGTGATTGACCTGGTGTCTCGTACTCGATGATGTGAGCACACACCCTTATAAGCCTTTCCACTGCTGCTTGAGCACAAGCACTGTTACAGAACCCGACTTCCTCATATCCAGGATCCAGTAAAGTGGCTAAAGACAAGTGGTCTGTTTTCTCCAGGACAAACTTTTCCTAGCAAATGTTTGGGTTGTTAGCAGGTTTTCCATCAATCCCATTACTCAGCTGTGAACACTTCCCTGAACTTTTTTATGAGAGGTGTGACCTTTGAACCAGACAGCCTTTTTTCTGCTGATGGTTCTACAGTGGCTTGGTGAGAACTGGCCCAAGAGCCACAACACACTGATGAACAGTTTCATACTCTTCTGCAATAAATAGTATGAGGTCAGTGCTCATGTAGCTCCAAGGGGTTTCTCTCCTCATGAAGCCTTTGTAGTACAGCAAAGGTTCTGTTCCACCTGGTTTCCACTTCCTGTATCACCTTCCTCTCTGGTCTGCTCAGGTGTGTTTGAACAGCATGAAGTTTCTCCTTTGCAGTTTTGCTCGATTTGAGACGTCTTACTATTTTTCGTGCCAGACTGCATATGCACTCTACCATAAGCTGTTCTTTGGCTTCAGTGAGATGAGCAGCTGTGTGGCTTTGAGGGAACTTTTTAAACTCCTAAAAGAACCATGGATGAAGGCATCTCAGGGATTTAGCAGAAAGTTATTGCTAGATATGAGTACATGGTAATGGATATCCACATATCTGCAGTGAGTGACCTCGCCTTCCCTCTGGTGGCCCTGTAACGGACCTCCACCAGAGACTTGAGAGTTTTCTTCATGGTAGTTTGTAGGAGGGGTTCGTCAATCTTGAATAATTTCTGAAGCTTTTATCTTCTGTAATGGAGAACGGGTGTCCGTCCTTCACCATCATCTCCACTAATGCCTTATCTAGCTGTTGTTCTCTGACATCTCCGACAAAGATGAGAATGAATAAATGTTGGGTTTGATAAATAATTAGCACAGCATGAGCTGCAGTGTTTGGTGGAGAAATGAAGTCACTTGGGTTGAGTGTGTTGCCTTGGTGTGTTCCAGTATTTTCCTGTTTGGCACGAACACATGCAGCATAGACGAGGTATTGTGATTGAATGACGGGATCTGATCACACAGCTTCCAGCCAACCTTCAATCCAACAGGAGTATATTAACAGATCATATTTTAGATTTTATTAATACGATGTCACCATTAACGCATAGAACACTTATACAAAGAAGTATACATGAGAAGTTCACAGCTACAATGTATAGGCAAATACACTTAATGAATAATTACATGAATTTTGCTCAGTTCTGTGAGAGAAATGTGAGCAAACTCTGACTGGTTTGATGATGGTAAAGTACAGACAGACACTTTCTCCTTCCTGCTGTGGTTTGTACCTCATGTGATTAACAAGAAATCACACAGAACTGTGTTCCAGATTTGTATCTGAATGCACTTCGAGGAAGCGTCTTAAACACTTGACTGCAGTTTGTTTGAACCAGACAGAGACCACTTCCTGTTCTGGTCTGCACCCGAGTGGGATTACTGGGTTCACACCTGCACAAATGGAGTCACATCAAGAGGGAAAACGATCCAGAGTTTCATTTAACCAGACTGAAAAGTGCAGCTGTGAAAATACCCTTAGTTCAGTTCAATCAAACTCTGGTTCCTCACAATCCAGAGGCTGAGAACATCTGGAGTGGATGCTAATGATTTCTTTTAAAGCTTACTTTGATAGAACAGTTTGATGATTAACAGGCTAAATTACGATCTTGGAGCAAGTTCTCTCAGCTCTCTTACCCTTCAATAACACAGAATCCACAAACACGTGGCATTTGTTCATCCTCAAGGTGTTGAACGTCCATCATCATGTGAAGAAAAAACTATCTGTGGGTCAGATCCAGGTGCAGCCCCACCACCTACATGTCAACTTATACAGTTTCCCTGTATTTTGTACGGGAAAATGCAATTTTTTGGCTAATACGGCGTACACTGATTTTCATACGGGAAAATTGCATTTTGTATCATCTGAGATTTTTTCCATTACTCCGAGAAAATTTTCTTAGCATCCCCCATTTATTTTTTCAAACACACATGCCCAATGAAACGGAACTATTTTTGATTTATGGTTTTCTAGTTGCACGTGGTTTTCTTGGTCATTTGTGGTTGAGCAGTCCTCATGTGCACATCAAATTTGACAAGTTTTATCTTTTAAATATGGCATCTGGAAACGCAATGGCAAAGAGAAAACGTGCTGGAACTGGAAAACGTCTGAAGGAACGGGAAACTCTGGATAGAGAGTACAAAGGATGGATCCAGGCATCTTCGAATGGCCCCCAATATTCGCTCTGTGTTCCATGCAGAAAGCACATTAAAGTGGCAGCTTCAGGTTTTTATGACCTGAAATTGCATTTCCAAACCAAGGCACATAAAGACTGCGTTGTTAAATGCAGGACCTTCAAGTCTATGGAGCAGCATTTTGGCGCAAGTGGCTGCTCAGACTTCTGAGACGGCTGCAGAAGTTATGTTCTACCAATTTCTCTTGGAACACAACATCCCCCCGACTGTAACAGACCATTTTTCAGAGCTAGCGAAAAAAATGTTTCCCGATTCCTCCATTATCATGATAAATTAAGGAGGCGATACTGGGAGTCGCCGTTTATACAACGCCAACTGTAGTTACCCAGCGATTTCGCTTCCCTAAACATTTTAATTGCTGATAGACGTTTTATCCTCCTGAGAACCAACCCATAGGCTTGTGTCCTTTGTAGTTGACATTTGTTTTATGTGCACTCCCTCTTACTCTTTCAAGCTGTTCACTTGAATCCTGGTGTCTTGTAAAGAGTGCATCCTTTTTTCCCCCCTTTTTTTTAAATCTAAATTGTAAGTTGTTTTTTTAACCCTACCTGGTAAGGAAATCACAACAAAAAAGAAATTGAGAGACACATTTTTTCTTGGTTCCCAGGAGGATATGTAGACACAGATGACCAACACCCGTTACTACCATCAGTCATCAGTAAACTGGAAAAGTATCGAATGAAGAGTAATGGTGGTAACGACCGTTGGTAACCTGTCTCTTAAATGTGTAGTCGGGGATGGAAGCAATTTAACACCATCTACATGTTTGCCGTGCTTTGATTTTCTTTTATTGATCAGGAAAAGAATCTGTACTTGCCAATTATGAACGTAGACCTAATCTTTTATTCATTTGTTGTTCACCCAGGATTTTGCATGCAAACGAACGAAGACGACCATGGTTGTCAAAGGAAGTTTAGCCCCTGCTTATACAAATCCTGTCGCCGAAAAAATGCGCCAGCAGTCATTTAGCCTTATGATAGATGAGCGCAACGACAGAAACAGCACCAAGTGCTTGGCCATTCTGGCACACATTTTTGAATATGTCTGTGTAAAAACCAGAATGCTGGATTTACCAGAACTTGCTTCTGGTAAAGCTTCAGCGATATTTGAAGCTGTTGACAGCTTCATGAGGTAAGAATTTATTCTTTAAATTGTAAAATGGTGTGCCAGTTTGCTGAATCTGTATACCTGTTTAACAATCTAGACTGGAAGTGTGTAGTAATATGTATAATATTATAAATACCTTTGTAACTTTTATAATTACAAAATGAGCACTAATGCATAATGCATATTTTCAGTGAAAATGACATCCCCTGGGCCAACATGGTTGGGTTTGCAAGTGACAATTGCAACACCATGATTGGCAGGAAAGATTCTGTTTTGACCAGGCTCCAAGCAAAAAGTCCCAAGATTTTTAGGTATGTTTCATGTGTCATAAGTTGATATATTTTATATATATAATATATGTATATTTAATAATATGCACCAAAATTTTATCAGAATGGTACTCCAGTACTGTACTTATTCTACTGTTATTTCTGTTTCAGTATTTGCCACTTGGCAAATCTTTGTGTGAAGCCCGGTGTGAAGGCGTTGCCATTTAAAGTAGATGACCTTCTGGTGGATGTGTTCTACATTTTCCACCACAGCTCAAAATGCATTCAGGACTTCAAAGAATTTCAGCAGTTTACAGAGGTTAGCTAACAGACCTATCGTATCATTAAAACATAAGGAACATTTGAGATTTTCTTCTGGTAGTCTTCCAGCTTTTCCTCAATTAATTGTTCTACATTTAAATTCTAGGTAGAGGAACAGCAGATCTTGAAGCACTGTCCTACCCATTGGCTGTCCCTAGAGAAAGTCTGCAACTGCCTGCTGAGCCAACTGCCGGCCTTGCGAAGCTACTTTGCCAGTCATAAAGATGTTGAGAAACCGGGCAAAGTCAAGTCGATAAATGACAAACTACAGGAACCCCTGACTGAGCTGATACTGTTGTTCCCGCAGTACATTATGCCAGTGCTCAATCAGTTTAACATCCTTTTTCAAGGGGAGGATTTCATGGTTGGCAGTCTCCTCCCCGAGATGGACAGGCTTCTACGGACGTTTGCTGTGAAGTTCTTGGAGCTGAAGCACGTCACGTCCTGCAGGAACCTTAGGGAATTTGATGTGGGCAACCAGGAGCTGCAGCAGTCCAATGACAAGCTGGTAGTGGTGCCTGCAGTCAGATCTCGCTTGGTGGATCTAGAGGAAGACCTGGACGCAAAAACTGTCCAGGTCTTCTTCTCGTCTGTCAGAGGATTTTGTGAGGCTGCTGCCAGGAAAATGATGGATAAATTTCCATTTGACAATGAAGTGTTGGTCAATCTTGCAGTGTTCGATCCATCTAAAAAGGATGACCTGGACTATAGTGGTGTTGTCAATTTAACTTCCTCTTTTGGCTTTGACCTGGAGCAGTTGAAGGAGGAGTGGGAGGACTTTCAGCTTATGCCAGATGATGTTGTGCCATGCAGGGCAAATGATGGCAAAAAAGTACCAATAGATGTATATTGGGGAAAGGTCTTCGATGTAAAAACTGCTCTGGGTGTTGCCAGGTCTCCAGTGCTGAAACAACTTTTTACTGCTTTGCTGTGCCTCCAACATAGCAATGCAGCTAGTGAGAGGGCTTTTCATTGGTTAGGGAAATTCATACGGAGTACAGAAAAAATATGGCTGCAGACACATTAACTGCATATCTGAAAATTAAAATGAACTGTGATGAGGAGCTACAACTGCTACCCAAACAGTGATATCATAGCTAGTGCCGAATCTGCAACATCTTTGTACAACAAAGAACACTCCAAAAAGGAATAAAATTCAAATACTTGTTATAAATTACTGGGAAGATTTTCAATTTAACTTCATAATTTATTAATATTTTCACTTATCCTTGATATATATGCCTATTACAATAGAAGTGTATAATGTGGAATAAAACAATTGGTGCTTTGGATATTGGATTTTTTTCTCGTGTAAAGTACTTGTAAGGGAAAAGTACAGATTTTGTAAGGGCATGGGGAACGAAAGGTTGACATGTATGCACTCCCATGTAAATACTCTGCATATAATTGTTGATGGTATTCATTCGGGATATTTGAAATGAAGGAATAAATATAAATAAGGCTTGTAATGTGAATGTGAATGTAGCTTTAAGTCCATGGCTTTGAGTCGTTGTCATATGCAACTACTTCTTGTCTCATTCACATGTAAGAAAACATCTAACATTATCAAAATGAATGTAAAGCATAAACATGGCTATTGTTTGTACTCATAGCTTTTGACTAACTCACTAGCTTTGGCAATAAGTCTGTAATATGTCTGCCTTGCCTTGTAGAAGGTCACAAGCAATGAGTGCATGGGCAGATTGTGCACAGGTAGGTAGGTAGGTAGGTAGGTAGGCTGGCTGGTAGACCATCCAATTATTTCATTTGGACTGAATTAAATGATTGGATGGACTTTTTACAGCTCTGTGACTGCCACAGATGACAGATTTTTTGCTTCTTTTTTATTGTCAGAGCATTTTATTTATTCATTGCTGTCAGGCTGTGAAGGGAATTTCAAGAAATATAACAAAAATACTTTTTAAAAAAATTACCTACCCTAGCTTTAAATTGAATGTCTAAAATGCTCATTTATTCATCTTCAGTAACCACTTTATCCTGGTCATACAACCAGGAAGAGGATCAAATAGTATGCATCTTGGATTAAAAAGTCTACAGGAACTCTTTCTTCTCTGAAGTAGCCACCAAAGTCTCTTCATCCTCCTGGATGCAGGCTGCTTAAAGCCACTGGACAAAATCATATACAGTGATATATAAATGTTGGAGGGCCTGATATGGGAGGCAGTTTGGATGGTGATGGGATTTTGCCCAGCTAGAAGATGAATGTCTTCCAGTCGATGTTCCAGCATACTGGGGCTCTAAAATGAAACATGTACACTGCTCTGTGATAGTACCAGCTCCTCTGCTTGTGTGAGCTGTGGTGATGATAACCCATTTTAACGGCCTTCTTGTTGAATAAATTAATAAACAAAATAAGAGAATAAATTATCCCTGCTGTCATTCTTTCCCATGCGTACTTCCTTTTGTCATATATTGTTGCATGCAGTTAACTCTCTCTCAAGATGTATTTCATTTTATTCATATGAAGCTCGTGAGTAATTCTGTCCCTCTCGCTTTACCCATCTTTTGTGTAATCTTTTGTGATGGATGAAATGACCTTTGTCAGTAACAACGTTGAGAGCGCCAGCTGAAAACAGCCTCCAAACATCGCCAATCTAAACTACAACTCCCAAGAATCTCAGCGCCCCCGTCTCCTGCATATTAATTACACCTGTCTCTCATTTCCTCATCAATTAGCTCTGCTACTTAAACCCCTCTCTCACTCACTCCAGTTGCGAAGTTGTACCAAGCCATTTACTTTCTGCCTGTCTTCTCATTATCTCAACTTTGTTTACATTCTCTTCGACCTCATCTTCTTGTCTCAGGCTGCTCTGTTTGCCGATTGACTGACCCCTCCCCGTTACTCTGACTACAATTCTCATCCTCATATTTGCTTTTGTTTCCAGTTTGCTTCACCTGCTTTCCCCTGTGCCTGCATCCATAAATGTCTGCACCCTGACAGGATACTTTGCCGATATGGATACAGCAGAGGAGTATGTACAGGAGGCTCTGAAGCAGGGTTACATTCGCCCTTCCACCTCACCGGCCTCAGCTGACTTCTTCTTTGCGGAGAAGAAAGGGGGTGGTCTCCGACCGTGTATTGCTTACAGGGGCCTCAACCAAATCTCAGTGAAATACCCCATCCTCTTCCACTGGTGCCCTCAGCCCTCGAACAATTACATACGGCCAAGATCTTCTCCAACTGGACCTATGTAACGCCTACAACCTGATCCAAATCTGAGAAGGGGACGAGTGGAAAATGGCCTTCACCACCACTGCTGGCTATTTTGAGTACTAGGCGATGCCATATGGCCTCTCTTTGGTACCAAGTGTGTTTCAATGCCTGATTAATGACATGCTCTAAGACCTGTTGGGAAGATATGTCGTAGCCTACATAGACAGCATCTTGATATACTCTCCAGATGAAGAAAGCTCTCTCAGACATGTCAGATCGGTACTTGCCCGTCTCCTTAAGAATCACCTGGATGTCAAGGCCGAGAAATGCGACTTCCACACACATCAGATCTCCTTTTTGGGGTATATCATCAGTGCAGAGGGAGTCAGCATGGATCAATCCAAAGTGTCCGCCATCACGTCCTAGCCAGTGCCCACCTCAGTCAAAGAACTTCAGTGTTTTCTGGGCTTTGCCAACTTCTATTGTTGCTTCATCAGGAAGTCAGTGCTAAAGTTAGCATGATTGCTGCACCACTGACTTCCGTCTTAAAGAAAGCACTCCGATGCCTCCAGTGGACTCCTACAGCTGAAGAGGCCTTTGAGAAGCTCAAGACAGCATTCACCACAGCCCCCATACTTCAACATCCCGATCCAGCCAGATCATTCACTGTTAAAGTAGATGCCTCCAAGACCAGTGTGGGAGGCGTCCTCTTCCAGTGTTTCAGGGAGAAGCCCAAGCTCCACCCAGTGGTGTTCTTTTCGAAGAAGCTTACACCCATAGGGATGAACTACGATATTGGCAACAGAGAATTACTAGCCATTAAGTTAGCCCTGTAGGAGTGGAGACACTAGCTAGAGGGGGCCACGCACCCCTTCATCATCCTCACGGATCATAAAAATCTTGAATATCTCAAGAAAACGAAATGGCTCAACCCACGGCAAGCCAGATGGGCATTATTCTTCATGCGTTTCTACTTCACGATATCCTATTGTCCTGGCACTAAGAACACCAAGGCCAACGCCTTGTCCAGGATTCACAGCTCCTCTCCTCACAACCCTGAACCACATCCTATCCTAGCACCTGAATGCTTTGTTCAGGCCATCACTTGTTCAGTGTATAATGTTTGAGCTTGGATACATGTCAAATTATACGGTTTTCCTGTATTTTCTACGGGAAAATGCAATTTTTGGCTAATACAGCATACACTGATTTTCATATGGGAAAATTATGTTTTGTATCAGGGATTTTTTTTTCCATTACGCCGAGAAAATTTTCTTAGCATCCACCATTTGTTTTTTCAAACATGCATGCCCAATGAAACAGAACTATTTTCAACTTATGTGGTTTTATAGTTGCATGTGGTTTTCTTGGTCATTTAAGTACATCAGCTTGGACTGCCCAGACTTCTGTGACGGCTACAGAAGTTATGTTCTGCCAATTTCTCATGGAACCCAACATCTCCCCCGACTGTGGCAGACCATTTTTCGCAGCTAGTGAAAAAAAAAAAGTTTCCCAATTCAAAGACTGTATAGGTAAGCA
>JAODVO010000008.1:26402707-26413883 GCA_025400055.1 Notarius lentiginosus
CCCTGCGATGACCTGGCGACTTGTCCAGGGTGTACCCCACCTCTCGCCCATAGTCAGCTGGGATAGGCTCCAGCTTGTCTGTGACCCTGTACAGGATAAGCGGCTACAGATGATGGATGGATGGATGGATCATGCTGATTGATACAACTTTGCAAGCATGAGATGATGTTTGCTTTAGAACATTTTCTGAAACTATGGAACTTTTTATAATCCAGTGCAAAAAGAAAGGAGTGACTATATTCTGTCTCAATTTAATTAACGCTCAACGGCCATCTGTAAGACACTTTTAGATTCTTTTCTTACACTGATTATACTTTACATTTTATTTGTTGCAGAAATTCATTAATTCACTCATTTTCTACACATCTTATCTATTGCAGGTTACATCCCAGCTGACATTGGGTGAGAGGTGGGGAAGACCTTGGACAGGTCACCAATCTATCATGGGGTTAACACAAAGAGACACACAGCCATTCACACTGACACACTCACATGAGGCATGAGGATAACATGCAAACTCTCCACAGAAATGCCCTGGTTGGCTGGCAGGTTCAAACCCAGAACCTGATTGCTGTGAGATATCAGTGCTAACTACTGCACCACTGTGCCAAACTTGTTGCAGAAATTGCCTTTAAAAAAGATTCTATTTTATGACAATGTTTTGTTTCTTTAATTTATTGCTTCTTTTTGTCAAATATTTCTTAACAAATCTCAAAGAACTTCAAATAAACTTTTTATTGCATTAATTCAGTATGTTTAGTATATTATTTGCGCTTATTCCTATTGTCCCCAAATAATGTTTCGGTTCTGGACACAGCCGTGTGTGTGTGTGTGTGTTCTACCCCATATGATGTAAAGTCATCATTTTAAAAAGTTTCTTAAAAGAGGTGTGGGTGAATAAAGAGGGCGTTTTTTTTTTTTGCGGCCTGGAAGTGTGTATTCAGACCTGAAATTTAGCACTAATTTCATGCTGCTTAACCTTCCATGGAAAATCACACCATGTTAAAGTGGCTAAAAGTACACATAATGAAAGGCATTTGTAGCCTACCAAGAGATTCTAAAAGGCCCTTTTCTTGTACTGTGAATATTTGCAGTTGAGAGAAATAAAGCCCCCAATTCTTTTCTGTGAGATTATTTGTTCTAATGGGAAGCAAAATTATAGCCTTTTTTTTTTTTTACCCTAAATGCAGTTCTATGTTCACACAGGATAGAACTTTCTAGAAAACACTGCACTAGCCAGAAGACTCTTAATCACATTTAAAACATAAGCAATTAACTCTGTGTCTTTGTCAGTTAGGTAGTCGACAGTCTTGCAATGCCAGTCATTTATATTCAAAAACACTTTTGCTTATAAGCAAACACATTCAGTTGAATCTTTTAGCTAACTTTTGGTGGCACCAGTAACATGGTTTTGCCTACAAATGAATGCTGATGTGCTATACTGGAGATGTAATTAATGTCGTCAGTCTCATCGCATTGTCTTATTGGCCAAGAAACTTCCTTTACTTTGCTCATTGTGTGAATATCACTGCTGTTTATTTATAAGGATAAACCATACAATACTTACATCAGTGTTTAAATAATAGCAATCATGAGTATAAATAATTGCTGATTGCACTGATCATGTTTAAATACCCATCCATCCCCAGGAGCTGGGCTTGAACCCAGAACCTTCTTGCTGTGAGGCAACAGTGCTAACCATTACACCACTGTGCCACCACAGTTAAATACCTCCTATTAAAAATATATGGCTACTTTTTAGGCTGACATTTTGACATACCTCGTAGTAGAGAAATTTACCCATCAAGAGTCGAACACTGTGTGATCCATTCTGAAGTGACCCCTGTAAAGACTATGCAGTCTGTAGTGAAAGCTGTGAAATGTCCAGCTCTAAATGTGATGAAAAGAACAGCTATTCTGTCATTTTAGAAGCTGACTCCTGATTTTGAATGGTACATAGTCAATCATGTTAAAATAAAGAAGAATAAATATCAATTTAACAGTGAACAATCACTGTCACTAGTCTAGCTAGCATTAACTATCTGACATTAACTATCTGGCTAAATGTTTGACAGAGTATAAGGTACTCCAGATATAAACTACTCGTAGCTACATACATATTCTGAAGTGTTAACTTGTGCATAGTTAGAATCTACAATTTGTGTAGACATTTGGGAAAACCTGTCAAATGTCACTTTAACTGAATTCTGGAACATAGCCAAAAATGATAGAATGCCAATTCAAGATAATGCCAGTCAGATGATGTTAAAGAGATTGTCAACCAGAACCCATTGTCGAAGTTCAGGATTAAATTTGCTGGGAACATGGTTGTGATGTTATGGAGTGAGAGGATGATGATGATGATGTTTGCAATGTACTGTGAGTTCAAACAGTTTATGTGATATGAACCCATATGCATTAGCAAGGTCCAACCATGGAATGGTACAGAATCTCCTCTGCTGTCACGGGCCTCTCTAATGAGTTATGTGATTACACCTGTATGTTCTAGGCAGCTGGGGACTTTGGGTAACTTTTATGTAAGTTCTGAAAAACTGTTTTATAAAGTTTGCCTGTGTATAACCCTATTATCTCTTGTCTTGCTGCTGCCTTTAACTGATCCTTTTTGATTTGGTGCTATATCTGACTTCTGGTTTATTGACTCTGCCTACCCTTTTAACCTTTTTTTGGATAGTCTTTAGGATTGTTCTTTGTTTGTTATTATTTGGTTTTTCACCTGAAATGTTGTGACCCTGATTTCTGCCTTAATGGTCTTAACTTGTATATGGATCCCTATAACCTGCCTGAGAGCCCTTTGGTTTTGAAAGCTTTGCTTCAAGCCAAATGTAAGTGTGAATGGTTGTTTGTCTCTATGTCTCAGCCCTGTGATGACCCGGCGATTTGTCCAGGGTGTACCCCGCCTCTCGCCCATAGTCAGCTGGGATAGGCTCCGGCTTGCCTGCGACCCTGTAGAACAGGATAAAGCGGCTACAGATAATGGATGGATGGATATTTAGTAGGTACTCTACAGATTATCAAAAAAAAAATCAGATTTGAGTCACTTCAGTCTGGTAATGTGAACGCAGCCTAAGTGTTTTGCTGATAACCACATAAATGACATTAACCACATCCATTTTTTTTTCTTACACTTAAAACTATTGAAAGCAATGTCTTTCCAAGATATGTTTTAATGTATCTGGGTTTTTCCCCCATGACCTGTAATGACACACAAAACTTAAACTGTAATACTTTAGTCTTGCCTAACATTTCCGAAACATGTCAGATCGACTTTTCTGAATCATTCCTTTCCTGAGAAGGTAACACAGCTATAGTATAAGGGGTACTGCAAAGGGCGTCCCCTACCAGTTCAGTAAAGTAATACAACTGTTCTTGTTGAAGATATTTCATCAAACAATCCACAGATATAATATTCAGATGTTCTCTTTCCACTAAGTTCATATACAATGCCATTTCATTTAGAACTCAGTGTTGTTAAGTAAGAAAAGTAATAGAAGAACTATAATAAATCTGGATATCATGTGGAAAAGTATTCGAGTCGCTATAATATGGGCTGGACAAACCCAGGACAGTGTAAGAATATTCCATTTCCCTCTCTGTTTGCCTCTGACCAAGACCTCCTTTATATGGCAAAAACAAGAGCAGACGTAAGTACCAACACTAAGTGCCATTATGCATTATGCAACAAATCTGTCTAAATGTAATTACTGATAGAAGAGCTATACAACCTCATGTATATTGAGGACTTTGCTAAAGTAGAGAAGGTTAGTACATGTCTACAGTTTTTGATTTGATGAATCACTGTTAGAATGGCAGCGTTACTGCGGACTTGACCGACTAGATCAGGTAAATGACTCAGCTAAAGGACAATTTAATGTACATAAATCCAGCGCCAGCCTTTTCCCCCTTTTTTTCCTACTCTTAACTGTGAAGAGTACTTATTCCTGGATAGCGTACACTGATCAGCCATAACATTAAAACTACTGAGAGGTGAAGTGAATAACATTGATTATGTTGTTACAGTGGCACCTGTCAAGGGGTGGGATATATTAGGCAGCAAGAGAACAGTTGGTTCTCAAAGTTGATGTGTTGGAAGCAGGAAAAATGGGCAAGTATAAGGATCTGAGTGACTCTGACAAGGGCCAAACTGTGACTGGAGCATAAACTGCTGAAAAAGTTAATGCTAGCTAAAACAAAAAGGTGTCAGCATGAACTTTTTCAGCAGTTTGTGCTACTGGAGCTCTTCCATGGGATTGGACCATGTGGGCTAGCCTTTGTGCCCCATGCGAATCAGTGAACCTTCGACACCCATGACACTGTCGCCGGTTCGCTGGTTGTCCTTCCTTGGAGCACTTTTGGTAGGTACGAACCACTGCATACCAGGAACACCCTACAAGATGTGCCATTTTGGAGATGCTCCGACTAGCAATCACAATTTGGCCCATATGTGAACACGTTTTTTTTGAACACATTGTTTTCCACAGTTTAGTTTCATACAGCTTTAACATTCAGCAAGATACTCAAATTAAAAGTAAGCTTCTTGTTCTCAACATTGACCCAACAAGGTGCCTTGTCCATGCAGAAACATGAAACATGCATACACTGCCTCAGGGCAACCAAATTCTCATTTTCTTCAGTTTAGGCTCGGCAAATGGGATCAATAATAACACTCCATTCTGCTGCACACAATCCCGACAGACAGCAACAGCAGGCTCAGGACTGTACATAGTATGCATTGGATCACAGTAGAAGTAACCACAAAGAGAAAATGAAGAATTTGTGAAGAAGAGCTGATTTAGTTCATGCTTGTGCACCCTTGAAGTATAGTAATCTTGGACTGTGTAAGGGTACTGGTGAGGGTGTAATTAGCATAAGTACTGTAAGACATTGTTAATAGGTAACCAGTAAAACGTTGTCTCTATCTCAATTGAACAACTGCTGTATGAGTCTTAAACCTTGAATTGTTGCAAAACTGCTGAACATGAGGCTGCGTGCCCATTCACAGCAGGCACAGACAGTACTTTGAAGCTGGATTATGCTCTTAGCATTGAATGCTACGTGAGGAAAAAGTTATTCGAAAAAAATGTTTGTGCACACAGTGCAGTGACCAGCAGTTAAGCCACAACAGTCATGAGCATGCCATTTTGACTGCATGTGCCTGAAAAGCTCCATCAAGCATAAGTGGGGGAGCGTATTCACCTACCATGCAGTAAAACTGTGAGGCTGTGCGCCACTGAAATTCACATGACAATCAAAATAAAGACAGAGAGGTAGTTAGAAGATAACTGGCTTGGAGTGATTTTATATGGACCTTTCAAATGGATAAAAATAATAATAATAATAATAATAATTTGTGCACTGCAGCCATTTTTCTGTGGTCGACCCCTACATAATTTATATGAAAAATAAACAGATTTTAAAAATGTACCGTTATGTAATAAAGAAAATCGTATAATTGTTGATATAGTGAGACTTTCTATAAAGAGAAGTTTATTGAACATTTATGGAAGGAGTGTTGAGCTATAAAGCGTTCTGCCATGGGAGAGACTTCAAGACAGAGGACTTTGTGCTTTCTGGTTTCTCAGTAATGTGACAAGCTGCGTTTCTTGAAAATGGCGGGGAAGCAAGCCTGATGAGGGAATGACATTTTATAGCTGCTATATATAAAATGTAACGAGCATTAACTTGATGTGTTTATAAATGGATAAAAAGTACGTCAGTCATCAATAAAAAAAAATAGCTGTGGTAAAGAAGGAATAAACATCATCATCAAGATAATCATGTTTTATCCCTTATATACACCATGATCATCATCGCTGATTAGTTTAGGCTCAAGTTTCCAGTAAGCTTTTTTTCAAAGCTGGCCTTGACGTCAATGGAAGAGACAGGTTCAGGAATGGAAAATTGAAGACCTCGGCAAAGTACCAGTTTCTGAAAGAAGGTTAATTTATACGAGGAAAGATTCAACACTTGTTCACAACAGAGAGACTGATATTGATGAACATGTGTTGACTCTTTCCTCGTATAAATTGACCTTCTTTCCGAAACCGGTACTTTACCGAGGTCTTCAATTTTCCATTCCATCAGTGTTGCATTTTTTTTTTTCATTCTTACATTACAGCAAAGAATTGTATGAATTATAGCAAGCTATAGATTTCTGCTATAGGTTAGAAGGTAGAAAACACCAGCAGCCTGTGACCTCTGTGCAAGAAAAGATCCAATGCCATTGGCGTATAACAGTCACAATCATGCCCTTTCTTTTCCAAAACACAACTGGAGTATACAAAATGAGTCCTTAGAAACACAGTCAAATACTGCTGAAGTACAGACATCTCTTAAGCTGCATTTAGAGACACTCAGTCTACAGCACTAAAAGGGCTAAAAGAGCCTGAGACTTTGATAAAAAGGATGGCAGGAGATATTTAAATAAAGAGCCTTAGACCAAAAGAGCCTTAGACCTCATTAAAAAAAGAGGAAAAAAAATGTAATCTAATTTATCTGATGTATGAAGTGAAGTTTTAAAATCCATAATCAATGTTTCTGTAAAAAAGGACCACGCCTTTGTGTTATTCAGCCCTCCAGGAAGTCATTAAGACAGTAATGTAAGATAAACAATCAGTGAATCCATTTTACCCCCCAGCACGTACAATTTTATTTGCCAATCAAATTACACAACAGGAG
The DNA here is from genome assembly GCA_025400055.1 of Notarius lentiginosus. Classification (NCBI taxonomy): domain Eukaryota; kingdom Metazoa; phylum Chordata; class Actinopteri; order Siluriformes; family Ariidae; genus Notarius; species Notarius lentiginosus. The sequence goes on from JAODVO010000008.1 coordinate 26,409,404, forward strand.
GTAATGCAAAGCCTATATGTTTTCAGGAACAAAATATTTACTCTGCCGAAGCAGCAATGCAGACTGCTCTGTTACTTTAATTAGCTCTAATTAAAAGCTATGATTTAGGGCCCAACAGTATTCACTGGTTAATGATACAAGGTCAAGATCATTCAAGCTCTTTCTTATTCACAGCCAGGGGCATCACTAGAGACTTATTTGATGGGAGCTATGCCTTTACTAGGGTCTGGGTCACGGTCTTCCTGGAGAAATAAAAAGAAAAAAAATAATAAATGGCCCTGGAATGTCTGCTTGTCATGAATTTTTAGAGTAGCATGAATAAAATTGATTTTAAAACGATGGCTATTTGTTCAGGTTGGCCAACATTAGATCTGTTTCATCATAGTATATATATGCAAGTGCTCTCTGATAACTGTTGAAGTCCTTCCCGCACCATATGGCGCATCGGGCGGCGCCGATCTCTTGCCTATTACATAGCTAGGGTTACAGTGGGGGGCTAGTCCTCTGGTAACCACAAGAGTTTAACTTCCCACTCGCATGCCTTGCCAGATGGTAGTAGGTACCATTTTTATGATGGTCTTTGGTACGACCCAACCATGAATAGAACTCCCGATCGAGAGGCGGACACGCTACCACTAGGCCACTAGCCGGTTCTGATAACTGTAAATTCAATTTAATTCAATTTTATTTGTGTAGGGCTTTTAACAATGGATATGTGTCACAAAACAGCTTTACAGACATATATGAATTTCTTCAGTCACAGATCAGGCAAACGGTCAATCTCAGTTGTGATCAGAGTGTCATTGTGCTTAATGGATGTGTTACAAATTTCAAAGTGATCGTGACATTTGACAGCAGAGACATTGACTTTTCTCAATCAATTTTTATTCTCACAAATGGGAGAATGCTTAAAATGACCAGGAAGGAAAATCACTCCATCTCCAGCCAGAGGATGGCAGAGCTGTTCGTCAAAAAACACAAACTAAAGCTAAAAACTCTCTTAAAACCTTCTTTCTCCTTGATCACGACCCTCCAGCAGTACTGTCAGTGCTCTCCCTCTCCTTACCTATGCATTTAATAACACGTTAATATAGATATTTAAGCAGAGCTCCTGATGATTTGATGAGCAAAATATTTGCAAGAGCTCAAAATCAAACTGAATAGAATAATAATAATATTCTAGCATATGAACCATTGAATTGTATAGTGTCGTGTATTTCACGTCAATAAATTACTGTATTGTCTTGTGACAGTGATACCAATAATGAGATACGCATCACAGTTACGATACATATTTATTCCTTTCTTTGACACTGCATTCCATGCACCAGAAACAACACCATCACATTGATTATGGTGTGACTCTGCCGGACAGCAGTGAACCAGCACTTTCACTTTACATCATTGCGATATAGTTACGATCAAATATCGAACTTGATATGCCAAACAGTTTTCTGGTTACATGTTTCATACATTAGAGCTCAGAGGACAGCCACAGATTGCAAAGCGGATGCATGCCATTAGGACTAATTACCATACACCTGTTCCTGATTAGAGCACAATCACAGCACATACAGATAAGGGCTCTCAGTAACACAGAGACTTTGCGAAAGCATTGTATTCTGTATCACTTTTCTGGTTTTGACCCTGTTTGTGTTTTTGGACTGTGAGTATTGTATTACCTCTGATATCCTGTCTGTGCCTTGCTCGACCACTGCCTGTTTTTCAACTCTGCCTTTGTCTACGTTTTGGATCTGTTTGCTAGCGTGTTTTCAGTAAAAATCTTCCTGTATTTAGAGCTGTCTATGGTCTTTACATGAAAGAAACCGTCAACTGTCCAACAAGCTAGTGGATTAATAAAACTGTTTTAATTTGTTTTATATGAAATTGTCATGAAAATTTTCCATAAAATAATCCCACATTATTTTTTTTTAAAAGCAAGCTAAAAAAAAGTGCTGGATAAAAACCCATCTATCTTGTGTCAATAGTCAATATAGATACAAATTTTGTTGTGCAGTGGTCGAGTGTTTATGAGATACGTTGCCTTGCACTTACGGTCGTGTTCCCTTTGGGGATACACATTTGTCGTTCGTATGTATGCTCGTACGTACGTACGGTATACAGTCAAAGCCATCAAAAATTCAAAAATCAGGTCGATGCACTTCTATAAGTACGGGACTCCACTATCAATCGAAGTCAATCCGTTCAAGTTTTTTTGCTTGAACAGACAAAATGTTCTCACCTGACCGGCCTCTCTCTCTCTCTCTCTCCATGTACAGGTTGATTAATTGAGGGATATAAAAATGAATAAACATTAATGCGTAATTAACACTTTTCATCATGTCATAAAGTCAGTTCTCATTTCCTGTCTAGAAATCCCAAAGCGCACGATTATGTCATGTCTTCCATCTTAATATGACCTTAGTGTTAGAAAGCTTTCTTTGCTTTTATTTCTTGTCGAGCCTTACTGCGTTTTCGGCAACTGGACAACCCACGTGTGAAGATACTCCACAGCAGTAAAAGCTGGGTATTTTAATGTAAGTTTAATTAATGGTTCAATTATTTTATATGTTTAAATTTCATCAGATAGTAATAAGTAGATTCCCTGAGAAACGAAATACAATCTCTGAGAAAGTTCTGGTACAAAAAAAAAGAAAGAAAAGACTTTCAGGTTAAATATAATGGCTAGTGGCACTTGAAGGGATTCTCTCATGCCTATCCATCATCTTGTGTGTGCACAGCGCTCAATAGGCAGGAAGTGTAAACATACCAGGAAGAGAAGACAGATGAGATACGTTGGAGAGGAACAAAGAAAATCCAATTTTGCCAGTGAGTAAGTGAATGAAGATGGACCAGAAAAAGAAATCCTTAAAACAAGTTGGACTTATCAAGAGGGTAGATGAGAATGAACATCATTGTGGCTTTTCATCAGAGATGTGAGGGCAATGAAGGATTCGCAAAATGATGGCACGCTAGACAGATCTACTTCAGCTGGAAAGAACTTTTGGTTCGAAGATTATCCAATCTGTCAGGTTTCCCTGATATATGTTTGTGTCTAACGGAGGACATGCTGTGATCAGAGATCTAAGAACAAGTGGAACATACTGTTATTCCAGCAGATAGTTTTGAATATTACAAATATATTACTGAATTTTCTAACAGAATTCTTTCTTAGTTTTGTGACTTCTTTGGAACTAAGGCATGAACACAGACTGGCACATTCTGTCTCTTCTATCCAGGACGTATGCATGTATGTCTATGGGAAGAGGGACTACGGAATTAGCTAGCTAAAAGTGTTACATTAAGCCAGTTCTGCTTTGCACGATTTCAGTCTTTTAAGATATTTCCTTGGCACACTGTATGAGACGATACCAATAAATTTCAAATACTGTAATAGACATGTGTTCTCCATGTCAGATTAACGATGAGGCTCATCGAACAATATACCTGAGCTTCAAAAAAAAAAAAAAAGACTGTGTTCTGCTTGAAACATTCTTTCAGGGAATAAGGATATTTTCTTCTGTCCATTAGCATGCATCCTTTACCTGGTGCCATTTCCATGACAGTATCTGTAGCTGTCCCATGTCATCCTATATCGTCACCCTGTTGCTGGTGCTTAGACGAGTGTCTCAGCCAGAGTGTCATGCCTGAATTTATTTGTTGGCTGTCTTTGATCACAATGGCACCAAATTAGCTGCTTGTGAGATGTCAGATTATGCATTCTATAAGCATTGATCTCAACTCATAGGTCGTGAGGTGTTTTATAATTTATATCGTGACATTTTTTGTCAGTGACAGCAAAATCAAGTCGAAAACCCTATAGTTCAAAGGTGGCTTTAAAATGAAATAGTAAAGGTAACTTGATAGTGCATCAGCTTACCATAGGATTAAAAGCGAGTTTTCGTGAAACTTATGAAAAGTTCACGAGATCAAATTGAGACCCAAGCATGGCCGGTGAATTGCATCACCGTTCTTATAATGAGTGCTGCTTTCCCCAACCAACCGAGTGCGTCACTGCCTCTTCTTTTCTAATTTGTGTATGCAGTCTATTCCCTGTGTTTTTCTTAGTTTCCCTGTAAAATCTTACAGTATGATGCAAGTCTGGTTCTTGTGTTTTAGGATGTTCTGTATTTTTTCGACTCATGTCTGTGTGTGTGTGGTTTTTTTTCCCCATTGTCTGTGTTTATTATCTGTGTTTGATCCAGTCTGTCTATTGCGTGTCTTCAGCTACGAAGTCTGACATGATTTCTGCATTACTCCTCAACACTGAGTATACAAACTGGTGTCCTGTCCCTCAATGCAGCACAATAAAAACGCATAACTTTGGAATGTTCTGTTTCTTTTTCCTACAAAAGCACTGTTAGCTATTTATACTTTCTGCAGAATATTTAAATCACATCAAATCTAGCCGCTTTATCCTGTTCTACAGGGTCGCAGGCAAGCTGGAGCCTATCCCAGCTGACTACGGGCGAAAGGCGGG
>JAODVO010000008.1:27525184-27535398 GCA_025400055.1 Notarius lentiginosus
GAACATGCAAACTCCGCACAGAAAGGCCCTCGCCGGCCACGGGCTCGAACCCAGACCTTCTTGCTGTGAGGCGACAGTGCTGACCACTACACCACTGTGCCGCCTCTATAGGATTTTCTATTTTAAACAAATTATACACCTGATCGATTTAATATAAAACACAGGACGTCAGAGCAGCTATGTTCTGAACAGCCAGAATTAATTCATTCATTCCATGGCCCATCCTGGGAATACTAATTCGATAAAATTCAGTTCTATATCCAGTTCACGGTGTGTCACAGTCCGATTCGGTCCCCGCAGCACAGTGTTTGAGCTGCCACAGCCAGGAATCAGAAGAAAACCAGAACCAGGTTGTATAAAATGAGCTGGAGTTTGTCGGCTGAATGAACAGATGCAGATTCCATACCTGTTACTGTTAGACCTAATGTTGACTGACAGCCTCATTAAAGCTGCAGTGCAGTGGGATCGAGTTAGAGAAAGAAAATCTTCACTGTTGTGTGTGATGAATGTGGTGAAATGGATAAATGAAGAATACTGTCGGAAAATGGCACTGCTTTGGCTGATCTGTTGCAAAGCCCGGTGCATTAGACGATTTGATGTCGTTTGTTAGTTGGTATCAATATTGTGCCTCGGCAGGCAGGCAGGGTGCCAAGTGACCACAGAGAGATCCGTTTCAACAGGTCACATTTTTCATTTCAATCTGCTTGTCTGATGGTGTGTGTGTGTGTGTGTGTGTGTGTGCGTGCACAAAATTAATATTAAATGGCTAATTTCAATCAGCAGCTCGTGAATGATGGTAAGATGCCCAGCTTTTAGCTGCCACCTGTCACACAGAAAGAGAGAGAGAGAGAGAGAGAGAGAGAGAGAGAGAGAGAGAAACAGACAAAAGAAGAGAGGCAAATAACAGGGCAGACAGACAGAAAGATAGATAGAGGAACAAAGAAAAATAATAAAATGAGAGAGGCAGAAAACAGGGCAGACAGTAAAGGACAGACAGAGAAAGAAAGAAAGAAAGAAAGAAAGAAAGAAAGAAAGAAAGAGAATAAAATGAGAGAGGCAGAAAACAGGGCAGACAGTAAAGGACAGAGACAGAAAGAAAGAAAGAAAACGAGAGGGACAGACAGGGAAAGAGATTAAGAGAGACAGAAAACAGGAAAGACAGAAGAAAGAAGGAGCGAGAGGACAAAAAGAAAGGCAGAAAAGAAGAGACAGACAGAATGAAAAAGAAAACGAGATAGAGGGACAAAGAAAAATAATAAAATGAGAGGGGCAGAAAACAGGGCAGACAGAGTAAAGGACAGACAGAAAGAGAGGCAGAAAACGAGAAGGACAGACAGGGAAAGAGATTAAGAGAGACAGGAAAGACAGAAGAAAGGAGGAGAGAGAGAAGAAAGAAGGAGAGAGAGGACAAAGAAAGGTAGAAAAGAAGAGACAGACAGAATGAAAAAGAAAACGAGAGATAGAGGGACAAAGAAAAAGAATAAAATGAGAGGCAGAAAACAGGGCAGACAGAGAAAGAAAGAGGCAGACAGGGAAAGATTAAGAGAAACAGAAAACAGGAAAGAGAGAAGAAAGGAGAGAGAGAGAGAGAGAGAGAGAGAGAGAGAGAGAGAGAGAGAGCACTGCAAAAAACTAAACTGAATTTGAGGAGAAAGTTTCACTAGTGTTAAGGAATTCTCTTGCTGCATGGACAGATCATTTTACTTGACGAGACATCTTGGAATAAATCGGTTACAATCTAGAACTAGTTTTAATAATCTGAGTTGGTGTCTTGTATTCTTCTACACTGCAAAAATGATATCTTAACAAGTTAAAATATCTTGAATATAGTTGAAACAACCTAGCATTTCCTATTAGAATAATACAAGACACTAACTCTGAGATTATTAAACCTAGTTCTAGATTGTCACCAATTTATTCCAAGATGTCTTGTCAAGTAAAATTATCTGTCCATGGAGTAAGATAATTTCACGAGCATTAAGGAATTTTCTCCTTAAATTGAGTTTTCAGTTTTTTGCAGTGTAATATATTGTTAAGAGATAATCAGTGTTATTCACGTCACCTGTCAGTGGTCATAAAGTTATAGCTGATCAGTGTATAAAGAAACATGGCACCATTAGTCATGTTCTTTATGTGTGTGTCGGTTTTTAAGTTCTCCACAGTGTTATGTGAAACCAGTGATTTTATCCCTAAAAGGCTGATATCAACTTCTCAACAACTTTAACGTGTTTGTTCAACTGACATGTTACTTTTTTCATGATCTACCCAAGACTGTATCCAAAAAATCCAGTTCCAAACCTACAACAAAATAAGAATTGTTTTTTTCCTCAGGCAAACTTTGCTTTTAAAGCAAAATGTCATGCAGATGCTGCACTTCAAACAGCTGTCAGATTAATTCTTTCAGTAATAAACAGCAACAAGTCTTTGGAAACACTCTGGATATTAAAACACTGTTGTTTTCACATTTGAACGATTGAACATTTATATAACGTAAGTATGCTATTCTGTACACCATGTTATCATAATGAGCATTCTTAACATAGCATGCTTTGCTTCAAGTGGTTTGTTTATAGTGTCCAACACCCAGTTGTTTTTCATGCATGTTTCTGGATTTCCATGAACCACATGAAAAGACATAGAGCCGTTTATTTTTTTCTTGAAAAAATACAATTAGAGACTTTATTGTGGGTCATTTATAGTGAAGCTGATTCCATTTACAGCTCCAGAGTAACGCAGCAAGAAATTCCATTAATAATGCAAAACCATGTAAAACATTTAACTCTTAGTGATATGGGAATGAGATGATATACCAACATTGTACAAGGCTACATTTCATAGAAGAATGGAGAGAACACAAATATAGTGAGCATCTATCAGCAAAAAGGGCATGTTAATTAAATGTGGTGAGTTCTTTTATTATATGGATCACATTTTACCATTAATGTGAAACAGAGATGGTTTGGTATACGCTAAAGCCAGCACCAAAAGGAAAGCTTAAATTCTCAAATTGCAGGTTCATTATGTGGTTGCTTTATAGAAAATGAAAATCCTTCCCTAAATACTAAAATACATCTTTCCTAACGGTACTGAAAAATCATTAGTGACCAATTTTTTTTCACTCGTCAGTCAGTTTATTTTTTAAGTCATCATAACTGCCAGTGGGAATAAACATGGCGCACGTGTATTTTTACTCCAGCATATGACATCTGACACTGTAATCACAGGTTTCTCCAGGTTTGAAGGCAATAATTTAAAGACGTGAGGATCATTGTCTCATCAATCAAGGCCTTGTTGTATGAATTATAGCAAATCTGACAGGAAAAGAATAAGAAATTGTCCAATGATGAATTAAATGATTAAAACCTACAGTATAAATATACAGTACAGTACTGTAGCTATGTGCCTTCGTAAAGTCAGACCCAGAAAACAAGCACCTTGTTATGGTCTAATGAAACGTTTTTATAGCTAAATTGCTAACTGGAAGGACTGACACATCAGGCTTGACGTCACAAATGGTTCACCTTTGAGCTTCTCCTTCCCCGTGCACACATCTATGAAAAGCGTGTCGTATTTTTGCAAGTGGCTGGTTGTGACAGCGCTCCTCTGTGTCGAAACACTGCTGCTTTTATTCAGTGCCGTGGCCACAGGCTGGGGCTGCTGGGGCCAAGTCCTGCACCTGCTTCTCCTACACTTCAACAGACCATTTTCCTGCCAAACGGGACCAATCAAGCAGCTAGATCACTGAGGAAACTGACAGAAATAAGATTTAGTAGGACAGTAAGCAGAAAGGTGTGTGTGTTTGCGTGGGCATGTTTTCCTATCTTTGTGAGGACTGACTGTTTCCTCGAGGATAGGAACATGTGACAGTTGGGACACTGTCGAGACACTTAGCTGGTCTCCCCTGAGGAAAACTTTTTTTTTTTAGTTCTTTTATTTAAAACTAATATTTATTTTACTAAAAAAGACAAAAGGTTTCCTTTTGGTTCCTGAGGTTAGGGTTAGATTTAAGCATAGCATTAATTAGTTGCATGTCAATGGAAAGGTCCTCACAAGGATTGTAAGACAGCGTGGGGGGGGGAGTCTTTGTATTATTATCTGTTTACTTAACTCCTGTACTGATTATAGTAATGCATTACTAACTGAGTGTTAAATTAAAGTGTCATAAATTCCGTTTCAATAATTTTCAGGTTCTGGAGTCATGTGTTTTGTCAGATGTCAGGTGTAAGCCAAATGATATATTAGTTTTCAAAAGTAGCACCACATTAACACAGTGTTCATGAAAGACAGAATGGCACTGAAATGCAAATACCAGCATGATTAAAACATGAATCTTGGAACGACCTCATGTGTGTGCAGATGTTTCCTCATTGATGAGTAAATTATACATTCATGACCCAGCATTTCATGTTCCAAATCAAATGTCATCCAATTACCAAAAAAGAAAGACTTTCCCAATTACCACGTTAAATTAGAAACAATAATTTTTATTGTAAATTTTCCTTCGCGGTTAAGGGTTAAGGTTATGCCTGAGTCTGTATATATAAACACATATGCAAACTTTATACTTTTCACAAAAGGATGCTAAAAAGGACTCGAACACTTTCCAAGACTGTGAGGTTCGTTAAACTGATTAGAGGTTACCGGAGGACATCAGATCTGCTCAGATCTGTCTTCTGGAAGTAATTAAGCTGCTCAAAAGAGAAAGACTGAAAACTCCCATCAGAACATGAACGTTCTTTCCATTTTGTCAAACTTAAATCGAAAACATTCATTAGTATTGGAAAAACTAACATGCAAATCTCAGCCACTGAAACACGAACAGCGAAATATGTACAAGATCAGAAACAGTAAAGTCCACTGCTGCTTTTTCTCTGTTATTTTTTATCATTATTTTGGATACCCCTCACCCTCTTGTACCCCAACACTGTGTTTCAGCGGAGGATTGAAAGGAGACTGGAGTGACATGCAGTAACAAGCAGCATTTTCAATGCATTTACGCATTTTTCCCCAGTTCAAACACTGGCACCAAATAATGATGCACCACTGATGAGGGAATAAAAGTCTGTCTGGAGAGCAGCAGACCACAAGTACAGATTGGGAGGTGGGGGGGGGGGTAGACAGAGAGAGCACTGCAATACAGTAGCTACTAACGAATGCAAGGAGAAAGGAAGTCCTACACTGTGAAAATTTGTAATATGAGGAGACATTTGTGCCCAAATTAGGCTAGGATCTGGACAACAAAGACATGGAGGACTTCACTGACAGTGCAGCTGTGAGCACGGCTGCCCGGCTCTGGCTGCTGTATGTCCCAAAGGAGAGATTTACTTCACAACTGGCACAAACGCAACAGAACTGATCTGCCTTTCCCATAAATCCCCCCTCCCTTCTTCGCTTACTCGTAGCATTGGCCTGGGCTGGGTGTCGGGGATGGCACACATCTCATCAGTCACACCGCAATCTTTCTGCCAAGACTGTGCCCAGCTGAGAAATGCTGTTCAACGTTTTACTCTCCACACACTCACGCACACTCTCTTTCCTTCATCTACACACCCTTGCTAACTAAAAGAGCTGTTGTTCCACCCATCTGTGTCCAGATCCCCTTTTCAAACGCTCTTTGTATAAGAAGGTGGACGTGTTTGTGTGTACATTGAACGTGTGCTATATCCATCACTTTCTTGTTGCTTGGTTGAAACTGGCTGACCTCCGAGCTGCATTTAGCCCGTTTAGTCAGTTTGGCCTAGGCCCTTGCCTCTTTTAACCCTAGCCAACAGGGCTGGGCCCTCAGGCATCAGAGGAGTTAAAGAGAGTAGAAAACCCACGCTTGGCCACTTCTCTGTTTACTACTGACTTTTACACACCGCTCATGGAAGAAACAAAAGCAATGTGGACAGCTTGCAACTTTCTCTCCAGCTGCCTTAATCATCATCAGCTATAAGCTTTTAAGAGCAGAGGCTGATCTTCACCACGATGACCACATCCGTACCCAAACTCACCCTGAGAGATCACACTGAACCAGATAAACAACCATTTACATAACCATTACACCAAAAATTTTATTTTCTTCAACAGGAAGCAATCGTTATGGTCTAATTGCGTAGCTTTTTCATGGCCAAGACACATGGGCTGGTGGTACTGTACAGTCAGTTGTATTGCTGATCGCATCTCTCCAGGGTCCCAGTTTCAATCCTGAGCTCAGGTTATTGTTTGTGGAAAGTTTTGCATGTTCATGTGTCCATCTGAATTTCTTCGAGGTTCTCTGGTTTCCTTCCACACCAAAAAACATCAATAGATGTAAATTCAGGGGCGATTCCAGGATTTTTTTTTTTTTTTTAATGAGGTGGCACAGTAGAGACCAAGCACCAATGAAGCAGGCTCATGAGAAATCAGAAATAAATACAGAGCTGAAAATTGGCTTAGAAAACATTGGGGACAATTTTTCAGGCTCTTGTGCAGTATATTGTGCCATAATACGGTTGGTATTGCATGAAAAGTGGCACTACACAACAGCCTGAAAACTGTTTTGTATTGAATAACTGTTCTGCATGGACAGGAAAACACAATTTTGTTTTCCAGAGACCTAGTCTGTTGTCAAGTCGTGTCTCAGCTCCTGTTTGAAAAATGTGGTACTGTGATTCCACATTGAGTTGCAGATGACTCAATCAATCAATCAATCAATCAATCAATCAATCAATCAATCAACAATGTTGTCTATTTTAGACTGGAGCAATATTTCTTACATTATGTGTTGAATGAACGTTGTGCATTTCTATGTTTATGATGTAGCTTTGGTATGAAATAAACCACTAACCCTAACATGAGAAGCATAGCTTTAAGAAAATAAAAGTCTACCTTGTAACCAAAACACAATTCTTGCTCCCATTCGCACTTTACTCACAAAATTACTCATTTTGTACTGAGTAGCTGGTGGAATGGCTTGCTGGGTTTGGGTCTGTCTTATTGCTAAAAAATTAGCCTAGTCTTACTCCTGCTGTGGTGAAGTAAAACTCATAACTCGGAATGAAAATGTCCCCTCAACTTGGAATTCCTACTCAAAGTCAGGAAGGTCTCATCATCATCATCATCATCTTTCCCCTTCCACTGCTTCAGCAGGTTGGGTGCCCAGGATTAAATGCTCCAACAAAGGCAGGAAACTTGACTTGCACTACATTTCTCTTTGTAGTTGTGGTGCTGCAAGTCCAGTGAGTTTTTTATAGCTTTTCCAGATATTACGAGTATACAGCTTATTGTTAGATCGGAACAGAATTTGTTTCTGGAGGGCAGAGTTAGAAAGTCTCGTTATATGGGCAATACACTTCACGTGTTGAGACAGACAGAAGTTAAGGATTGGTGAGGAGTGGGTGAGAGAGAGTATGTAGTTGTTTGTATATTTATAGCACCAGTCCACGTTGTCTTCTTCGATAAATGGGGTTTTACAGCTGCCTCTTCGTCTTGACGGTGGGGCATTGACACGCTCGAAACCATTTCACTCCTCAACCCCAAGTTCACAATATGATGTCAACACGGCTAATCAACATGGCTGCTCAGACCATCAACAATAAATAAAATAATTAAAAAATAAAATATCACTTCACTAATATAAATCAGTTCACAGTAGTATTTACTTTAGATCAGTCAACATAGACACATTCGGTGGTTAAATCTATCCACCTTACTTTCCTTGTTCTGATGCACTCGGTCTGTTTGAAGGTTTTTGTGCAAGACTTTTGTTTAACCATTTCCAGTTAATTAAGCTTACTTATATTCATTACAGCATCTATTGACATTTAATGCCACTTAAGATCTCATAATGCTAATATTTATGGATTCTCAGAAAACTGGTATTGTGTGTGCAGTTAGGGGTTGCCTTAACAACTACCACAAACATGAAGTTTTCTTCGAATGGTTGCGTTTTGACCATAAACCACACCCAGAGCTGAATGTGGATGCGAGTTACCATCGGATCGCCATCTGCCTCCTTAACATGAAGAAGCTCTTCATCTCTTCAGTAGTCTTGTCAGGAGGATATCAACACAAAGGCAAGTCAAGCTGTGTGTGAATGTGGTTAAATGTTACTTAGGTTACATAGTAGTTTGATAGCCCAGTGTGGTCCAGAGTCCCTCAACAGCAGCTGATGCAGACAAGGATTACTTACTTTCAGCTTTTGTTTGTTCTCTGATACAACACTGAGACTAAAGAACAAGCTAACATTGCGTTTGTTCATACAGTAGCTTGCATAATCAAATAGCTATGCTTATAGTTCAGAATTAGCAGCGAACAAAACACAAAGATCCTTGTACCTGAATACAAGTAGTTTTCTGTTTATACGTCAACTTGTGTTTAAGTCCAAAATTACTCAGAAATGGCCTTTGGTGTCCAGACATAAAGTATTGCGAGTTATAGCAGTTAATGAACAGTTTCTATTAAGGAAAGCTAAATGACTGCAGATATTCTACAATGGTGTATTAGGGGTATTGTAAGTTACAATAAAGGCAGGGGTAATATTCTGAGAAAAAAAACTCAGAATTTCCAAGATTCAAGTTGTAAAAACGCAAGAAAAATTTTTATATTCTCTTGGATTATAACATAATACATTTGCAAGAAGAAAAACTTAGAAATTCTGAGAAAAAAAATTATGAGAAAAAAACTGAAATACTATAATGTTTGTGCATTGCGGATTTGAGAAAGGGGATAATATTCTAAGAAAAACATTATGAGAAAAAAACTCAGAAATTCTGAGATTAAAAAGCTACAAATTTACAAGAAAAAAAAATTGGAGAAATAGAGGGTTGTTTTGTTTGTTTGTTTTGTCAAGGAACCTGACCACTTAAGTTTGCAAGGTTGGATCAACGTCATTATAGCACAGACACCAGAGCTGAGCCAAGAGTTATAGGAAATGCAGTCTTTCCTCCTTGATCATGCAATGTTCATGAATTGATTAGAAAAGAAGAGAGATTTCCGACTCCATTTCTCAGAATGCACTGCAGCCAGGAAGCATGTGATTGTTGACTCAGAAAATATGTCAAGTCAAGTTTATTTGTTTTGCACTTTTAACAACAGACATTGTTGCAAAGCAGCTTTAGAGAAAATTAAAGACTTTAAACATGAGCTAATTTTATCTCTAATAAATGTATTTATCCCTGATGAGCAAGCCTGTGGTGATGATGGCAAGGAAAAACTCCCTCAGATGGCATGAAGAAATCTTGAACCAGACTCGAAAGGGAACCCATCCTCATCTGGGTGATCACAGATTGCATGATTATAAATAACTTGCTTCTATAACAGTGTCCTATACAGTCACAAAGTATAACTGTGTAACCAGGAAATTCATTCAAGTTTGAACATGAAGTCTGTTTTGTTGTTTTATCAACTGTTCACTAATGGAAACTTGAGTGCAAAACTGTTCATGACAACTGCAGTCCTAAAGTTATCATGGTGACTGTAGTCCTAAACCATCATAGCAAAACTGTAAGTGTCATCTTCTAAGTCCATCTTTTGACTGTTCATACCAAAATATCCAGGGGTTTTTTCTCATAAATTTGTGATTTATTAAATCTCAGAATTTACGACTTTTTTCCCCACAAATACATGACATTATAATCTCAAAGAATATCTGAGGTTTTCTCATAAAGTTGAGGCTTTAATCAGAATATTCGTTTCTCAGAATATTACCCCCTCCTGACGTCTGTATTTTTTAACCGACAGTGACCCTAATACCCATAGACATGTATTAGCTGGACATGGCTTCCCTTACACAGATCTGGGGGGAAAAAATAAATAAAAATAAAATTATTATTATTATTATTATATAACTCACTGTACATTTGCTACTTTTACAAGCAAGTGCTTAAAAATCAAACCAGGCATCCTGCACAGAAATAAGAAATACGAGCTATTACTTAGTTCCGTGTTGCAAAATAAAGTAGATAACATTCGCCATATATAACATTCGCTGTTTTGAAAAAAAGTACGTCATTGTTTAGCTTGTTGCGAACAAAACATGCTCTCATGGAGGTGTCCAGTTTTTAAAGAGAGATTGTTATGTTCTCATAGCAAGTACAAATCTTGTAGTTGAAACATTATGATGTTTATGATTAACTGAACATATATATATATATATATATACACACACACATATATATATATATATATATATATATATATATATATAAACAAATTACAACAGAGTAGCTAAAGAGACGTTTAACTTTCTCAGG
>JAODVO010000008.1:29733553-29743941 GCA_025400055.1 Notarius lentiginosus
CATGCAACAGCAGAAGACCACATTGGGTTCCACTCCTGCAGCCAGGAACCCTTAGAATCAAGAACAAGGTCCTCTTAAAGTGGCCAGTGAGTGTATATTACAGTAATTTGTCATTGGAGCTTCTGCCACATAGTATTTGAATAACTTGAATATATTATCATCATACATTCACTATACTCCCCATCCTAATCATTTATAATTTTATTCCTGCAATGCTACTTTGCCTGTGCTTACCATGCATGAAATTTGTTGAAACACTGTTTTTGTGTACCCAGGAGAACAGAAATCTAGTGTATTCATCTCCCACAGAGATGTTCTCCATATAATCATTCTACTTTATCACTCTGTCTTTTGCACTCTCACTGTGTACTAGTTGCTAAGCAGGGGGCGTGTGGTTAGCAATAAATCAGAGAATATTCCACCCAAGATTCAAACTGATTTGCAAAATAATTAATTCTGGCTATTTTAAATGGATACGTCAATTTCTTTTCATTAAATTGGGTTGTTTGGTGCTTTAAAAGAACTGAAATGGTTGTTCCAGTTTGTCAGTAAGAGCGTTGAGAGCGACAGCTCTAGCCAAACTACAAACATGGCTTCTCAGAACTACAACGCCCAAGAACCACAGCACCCCCTGTCACCAGCTTATTGATTACAGCTGAGTCTCATTCACGCACAGTCAGCCACACTACTTAAGCCTCTCTCACTGTCATTGCAAAGTATCATTCTGAGTTTACCCAGTCATACCAAGCCTTTCTACCTCTGTCTGCCTCTAGTGTTCCTGACCCTTGCTATCGCTTTACTTCTACGCCTACTGCCTCCTCTTTATTGCCCTGTTTGCTGATCAACCAACCCTTGCTTGCTTTTTGACTACAATTCTAGTTTTGTGATTTGGCTATGTTTCCTGTTTGCTACCCCACTGTCCCCTGCACATACATCCGTAAGTGCCTGCACCCTGACAGGATACTTCACCTCGATGGATGCAGCAGAGGAGGCGAAGCAAACTGCTCTGAGTGCTCAGGGACGCCTCTTAGGAGAACACCAACAGATGCTTGCAGACCTCTATACCAGGATGGCACAGATAACAGCTGCAGTGCCGCAGGCCCACCTAACGTGCTCTGAAGCTTCTCCGAGTCCTGCTTATCGGCTCCCCATTCTGGAGAAATATGCCAGGGATGCCCTCAATTGTAAGGAATTTCGACTTCAGTGCTCCTTGTACTTCTCAGCCATGCCTAACATATCTGAGGAAAGTAAGATCGCTAACTTTCTTTCGTTTCTCACTGGCAAAGCGCTACATTGGACTAGCGCAGTATGGAGGAATGGAGAGGGGCACACGACATTCTACGAACATTTGCTCGAATTGTTCAAATGAGTGTTTGATCACAAACCTGAGGGGATTGAAGTTGGCAAGATTTTACTCACCATCACACAAAATGCTAGGGGAGTCGCAGAATATGCCCTGGACTTCAGAACCCTAGCAGCAGCCAGTGGATGGAATGCACCGGCTTTAAAGGTGGTGTTTCACCAAGGTCTTCACCCTGAAATTCTAAGTGAACTGACATGTAGAGATGAACACCTTACCTTGGACTCCCCCACTGATCTAGCTATTCAACTGGATCATCTACTCTCCAACCAACCCTCTCTCAAGGAGGACACCAGACCTGTTCAACATTCTGATGCCTCCACACCTATGAAGGTTTCACAAACCTGTTTGAAATGCTCCAAACAAGAGAGAAGGAGGAAAGAGGGGTTCTGTTTCTGTTGTGGGAGTTCAGAACATCTTATCACCCAATGTCCCATTCGCCCACCTCGCACCAGCCAAGCTGAGACCACTCCCAATTCGGTGAGTCCTGTAAGAAAATTCAACTCACAGTCTTTTAAAATACCTGTATTGCTGAAACTGGCATCTTCAACACACGTGCTATCTGCCTTTGTTGAATCAGCTTTAGAACAACTTCGCACTGCCAAGCTCTTCTCCAAACTTGACCTGCGCCGTGCCTACAACCTGGTCAGAATCAAGGAGGGCAACGAATGGAAGATCACCTTCAGCACTACCACTGGCCATTTTGAGTACAAGGTAATGCCTTATGGCCTTTCTTCAGCACCAATTGTATTCCATTGTTTTATCAATGACATGCTATGGGATATGCTGGGCAAGTTTGTGATAGCATATATTGATGATATCTTGATCTACTCTCCCGATGAGAAGAGCCATCTGGGACATGTCAGATCTGTTCTCCAGTGCCTGTTAGCAAATCACCTCTATGTGAAAGCTGAGAAATGCGAGGTCCATTTGCATTAGTTCTCCTTTTTGGGTTACATCATTGGCGCAGAGGGAGTCAATATGGACTCCTCTAAGGTCTCTGCAGTCATGTCCTGGCCAGTGCCCACATCTGTGAAGGAGCTCCAATGTTTCTTAGGTTTTGCCAACTTCTATCATTGCTTTATTAGATGTTTCAGTACCATTGCTTCTCCCCTAATGGCCTTGCTCAAAAAGGACCCAAACACCTCCACTGGAACCCTTTGGCAGAGGAAGCCTTTGATTGGCTCAAGAATGCCTTTACTTCAGCCCTGATCCTGCAACACCCTGACCCAACCAAGCCATTCACGGTTGAGGTAGATGCCTCCGACACTGGAGCAGGAGGGATTTTGTCTCAGTGTTTCGGCAAGAGACCCAAACTCCACCCGGTGGCATTTTTCTCAAGAAAACTCATGTCAGCAGAAAGAAACTATGACGTCGGGTATAAAGAATTACGAGCCATCAAGCTTGCTCTTGAGGAGTAGAGACATTGGCTGGAGGGAGCCATATATCCTGTCGTGATATTGACCGATCATAAGAACCTAGAATATCTCAAGAAAGCTAAGAGACTTAACCCCATGCCAAGACAGATGGGCACTCTTCTTCACACGTTTCAATTTCACGATCTCCTTTCGTCCTGATTCCAAGAATTCCAAGGCTGACGCCCTATCCCGAATCTTCAACTTGTCAAGTCATAGTCCCGAATCTCACCCCATTCTATCACCTGATCGTTTCATCCAAACCATTACTTGGGACTTAGATAAAAAAATAAAGAAATTTCAACCTTGGGAGAGCCCAGTAAACTATCTGCCGGACCTTCTTTATGTCCCGAAGCACCTCCAAGAGAGACTCATCACATGGGCACATGCGTCCCCCGTCACGTCATGGGCACATGCGTCCCCCATTATCCAAGCAGCCAACAAACTTACCAAATGCTGAAGCAAAAGTACTGGTAGGAGAACATGCGAACAGAGGTCAACCAGTTCATCACTTCCTGTTCTGAGTATGCCCAGGCTAAAGTTCCATGAACCTCTCCCACGGGTAAGTGCTATCCCCTTCCTGTGCCTCAAAGACCCTGGTCCCACCTAGCCATTGATTTCATTATGGATCTACCACCATTTCAAGGTAACGCCACCATCGTGGTAACTGTGGACAGATTTTCTAATGCTCTGAGATTCATTCTGCTACCTGGTATCCCCACTGCATTTCAAACAGTTGAGTTACTATTTTAGTATGTATTCAGGTACTTTGGCATCCCAGAGAACATAGTCAGCGACCGTGATCCCCAGTTCATCTCATGATTATGGGCCTGTTTCATGGAACGATTAGGACTCTCAGTGAGCCTCACATCTGGATATCACCCCCAGTCCAACAGCCAGGTGGAACGAGCTAACCAGGAGATTGGGTGCTTTCTAAGGATTTTCTGCATGTAGAACCAGGGGGATTGGTCCCAATTCATTCCATGGGCCGAGTATGCACAGAACTCATTCAAGTACTCTGCTACCCAAGTAACACTGTTTCAGTGCATGCTCGGCTACCAACCACCCCTTTCCCATGGGACGACGCACCCACACAGGTACAAGCAGTTGAAGAATGGTTCTCATGAAGCCAAGCAATATGGGAGGAGGTTCACCAATGCATTAAGTCTGTAAACACCAAGTATAAGGAGTACGCCGACAAACACAGAAGTAGCAACCCAGAATTTTCTCCAGGCGACAGAGTATGGGTCTCCACAAAAAACCTCAAGGAACCCAACACATGCAGAAAGCTACAGACTCACTACATCGGTCCATACAAGGTACTTCAGCATATCAACAAAGTTTCTTACAGACTAGAGCTCCCACCGCACAGCCGGATAGCCCCCACTTTTCACGTTTCCTGCCTGAAACCTATTCAAGGCCCTCTGGCAGAGAATGCTCCCGTCCAAGATCACCCACCTCTAAGTCTATAAGGACAGCCCATCTACCAGGTAAACAGAATACTTGATTCCAGACACAGAAGAGGTCAGATTGAGTATCTGGTAGATTGGGAGGGCTATGGACCAGACGAACGAAGCTGGGTGGGAGCCAAGGACATTCTGAACCCTCTTCTAAAGCAAGAGTTCCACACACAACACCCTGACAAGCCTGCACCTGGGGTAGAGGGCGCCCCAGGAAGAATGTAGCTCCTGGAGGGAGCTCCTTGGGGGGCATTCTGTCAGTAAGGGCATTGAGAGCAACAGCTCTAGCTGAACTACAAACATGGCTTCTCAGAACTACAATGTCCAAGAACCACAGTGCCCCCTGTCACTGGCTTATTGATTACAGCTGACTCTTATTCACGCACAATCAGCCACGCTACTTAAGCCTCTCTCACTCTCACTGTCATTGCGATGTATCGTTCTGAGTTTACTCAGTCATACCAAGCCTTTCTATCTCTATCTGTCTCTAGTTTTCCTGACCCTTGCTATCTCTTTACTTCTAGGCCTATTGTCTCCTCTTTATTACCCTGTTTGCTGACCCTTGCTTGCTTTTTCACTGCGATTCTAGTTTTGTGATTTGGCTACATTTCCTGTTTGCTACCCCGCTCTCCCCTGCACATACATCTGTAAGTGCCTGCACCCTGACACAGTTTTGTCAAGTGGTGTAGTATTGCCCTTTTTTTGCATGTACCATTTCCATCAACTCTAGTGAATTGTGCTGGTTTGTGAAAAGAATATTAATAGACAAATTGTGAGTCAATTTCAAGAGGCGTGCAATATTATAGACTAGTTAGAGAAAATTATAGCTTCTGCCAACACCAAGCACAATATGTTAATAAAATTGTTTTATTTAAAACTGTTGATTTCTTATCAATGTGAGACCTGCTGTTTAGTTCTGTGAGGACAGTAATGCAGTTGTTAGTATGTAACATGGAGCTCTGCCAGCAGGACTGATGTGTGGCATCTATCACTGATCATTGACATTTAGGCTGGCATTAGGCAAACAACGGTGCTATTTTCCTTCTTCAGGATCAGTGTGAATAATCACAGAGAGGACAGCATTTCCTTGACTGTTTGCTTCATGTTACAACTCATAGGTTCTCCTTCTTAAAGTTAAAGGCTAAAACTAGCAATTTAAAGTAGCCAGTTGAGCTAATCTGCATGTCTGTGGGAGGAAAAGATTTCAAAATAGAGTTCTTTGACCAGATCGAGCAGAGCAATAGCAGATGTGTAAAACCAAACTACTGATTGCTCATAGCAGCATTATGTGACAAAAATGTACGAATATTTAGATCTGTTCAAACAAAAATGCAGGAGTACAAAATAAATAAATAAACATGCGTTTTAAATAGATTTGGTATTCGCCATTCAGTATTCAGCTCAGTATTTCCTGAAATTCAGCCTTGTCCACTAATTTTCTTTTGGTCTCTACTGAGAATATTGATTACTGTATATATTTTGCTATACTGTGTCAGATTGCAGGCACTTATGGATGCAGGGAAGAGCGAGTATGGCGTAAACTGCAGATAAAGCCATGAATCAGGAATTGTAGTCAGGAAATGGGCAGAGGTTGATTGATCGGCAAACAGAGCAGTGCAGGGCAGATGAGAAGATGAAGTAGGAAGTAAATGTAAACAGTGATCTTTAACAGAAAGTCAATCAGAAAGCAAACAGCTTGGTAAAGTCAGGTATGGGACACAGAACGATACTTCGCAAGGTGTATTTGTGACTGCTGAGCTTATATAGGGAAGGTGATTGCAGGATAATTGGAGACAGGTGATGTAGTTAAAACTCTGGTAATGGGGGCACTGTGTATCATGGGAAGTGTAGTCCAGAGTGGCCATGTTTGGAGGCTGCTCCAAACTCAGGTTTTCAGTGCTGTTATTGACAGTCCCCCTCCCTGAGGAGCTCCCCCTGGGAGCAACCTCTTTCCTTGGTCGACCTCTCTTTCTTGGTGCAGGTTTTTCAGGGTGCTGGCTGTGGAATTCTTGAGTGAGGAGGGGGTCTAAGATGTCCCTGGAACTGACCCAACTATGTTCCTCTGGGCTGTAACCCTCTCAGTTGACCAAGTACTTGAGTTGTCCCTGTCTACAGCGGGAATTGAGGATCTTGTTGACCTGGTAGATGGGCTCGCTTTCGATGTCTGGGGAGGGGGTTTCTTGGGTGGGTGTGTCTGAGGCTAGAGGACCTTAGATAGCAGGTTTGAGGTATGAGACATGGAATGTTGGAGCCATCTTGCTGTGAGGGGGAAGCTCGAGCCTGTAAGAGACCTCATTGAGTTTGCATGAAACTTTGAATGGACTGATGAATCTGGCTTGTAATTTCTTGCAAGAGTTGGGAGCTCTGAGGTTCTTCATGGAAACCCATACTCTGTCACCTGGGGCATACTCTGGAGTGGCAGTTCTGTGCTTGTCGGTGTAGTGTTTGCACTTCGTATTAACATCTTCCATTCTTTGATGTACCTCCTCCCGTATCTGCTGACTCCTCGGGAACCAAGAGTCTACAGCCAGAATTTGTGTAGGAGTATCATCCCATGGAAAAAATGGGGGTTGATATCTGAGTACGCACTGGAATGGGGTTAGCTGAGTGGCTGAATATCTGAGAGGTTTCTGTGCATACTCGGCCCATGGGATGAATTGTGCACAATCCTTCTGGTTCTGCATACAGTATATGCAGAGGAAACAGACTGCTTCTTGATTTGCTCATTCTGCTTGGCTGTTGGACTGTGGGTGGTATCCAGAAGTGAGGCTAATTGACACCCCCAGCCTGTTCATGAAACATGGCCATAACCGTGATATGAACTGGGGGCCCCAGTCACTGACAATGTCTTTGGGAATACCATAGTAGCGGAAAATGTGATTGAATATTAGTTTGGCAGTTTCAAATGCAGTGGGAAGACCAGGTAGTGGAATGAGTCTGAGTGTCTTAGAGAACCTATCAGTGATGACCAGGATGACAATATTGCCTTGAGACTGGGGTAGGTCGATGATGAAATCAAAGGTGATGTGTGACCAGGGCTGCTGGGGTACTGGGAGAGGACATAGTTTGCTGGCAGGGGAGCTCTGGGAACCTTGGCTTGGGCACAGACAAAGAATGAGGAGACATAATGGTTGATGTTTGAGATCATGTTTTCCCACCAGTACTTGTGTTGGAGGAGCTGGTAAGTGCGATGGCTGCTGGGATGTCCGGTGGCAGGAAAGGAGTGCGCCCAGGTGATTAGTTTGCCTCTAAGTCTCGGTGGATTATGCAAAAGTCCCAGAGGGCAGTTTTATGGCGGGCTTATGGGCTGTACCTGTCTGATCTCCCTGTCGACGTCCCAAGTTATGGATTGCAGAAAGCATTCAGGTGGTTTGATAGTGGTAGGTTCGGATGGGTGAGGATGTGTAGATTCGGGAGAGAGCATCAGCCTTGGTGTTTCTGTAACCTGGGTAATAGGAAATGGTGAATTGAAATCAGGTGAAGAACAGGGCCCATCTGGCCTGACAAGGGTTCAAATGCTTCACTGTCCTTAAATATTCTAAGTTCTTATGATCAGTCAGGATCGTGAATGGGTGCACTGTGTCTTCCAACCAGTGCCTCCACTCCTCAAGGGCCAGCTTGACAGCCAAGAACTCTCAATTACAAATGTCATAGTTTCTCTCAGTGGATGTGAGCTTCTTAGAGTAGAATGCAATGGGGTGCAACTTAGGTCGTTCTCCAAGGCACTGTGACAGAACTCCTCCTACTCCCATTTCTGATGAATCCACCTTCACTATGAATGGTTTGGAAAGATCTGGGTGCTGAAGTATGGGGGCTGTGGTGAAAGCGGTTTTCAGCTGGTTGAAAGCCAGATCAGCTGCAGGACTCCAGTGGAGGCAACAAGGTCTGTTTTTCAGGAGACCAGTGAGAGGGGCTGCGATGGTGCTGAACCCATGGATGAAGCAGTGGTAGAAGTTGGTGAACCCCAGAAAGCGCTGCAACTCCTTGACTGAAGTGGGAGTGGGCCATGATGTCATGGCTGTGACCTTGGCTTGGTCCATGCTCACTCCCTTCAAGCTGATAATATAGCCCAGAATGAGATCTGGCTGAAATGAAACTCACATTTTTCTGCCTTAACATACAGGTGATTCTGGAGCAGGTGAGAGAGCACTGATCTGACATGCTCGTGGTGGATGTTCTCATCTGGGGAATAGATCAAGATGTCATCGATGTAGGCAACAACACACCTCCCCAACATGTCCCTGAGCACATCATTGATGAGGCATTGGAAGACACTGGCAGCACAAGAAAGGCCATAAGGCATGACCAAATATTCGAAATGGCCTGTGGTGGAGCTAAAAGCGGTTTTCCACTTGTCATCCTCACGAATCCTGACCAGGTTGTAGGCACTGCGAAGGTCTAGTTTTGAGAATATCTTAGCAGATCTGAGTTGTTCTAGGACTGAAGATACCAGTAGGAGTGGATATGGGTACTTTACTGTGATCTGATTCAGGCCTCAATAGTCTATGCATGGCTGGAGACCTCCTTTCTTTTTGACAAAGAAGAACCCTGCTGAGGCTGGAGATGTTGAATGTCTGATCTACCCCTGCTGCAGAACTTCTTGTACGTACTCCTCCATAGCTGCTTGTTCCATCAGGGACAAAGGATAAATGCAGTTTCGAGGAGGAGTCGTACCTGGAAGGAGGTCGATAGCACAGTCATAGGAATGGTGAGGAGGCAGACCACAGGCTTTCCCTTTGTTGAATACCTCTTTTAAGTTGAGGTAACAAGCTGGGACATTGTCGAGGGAGTCAAGCTGAGGGCTCTCTACAGAAGTGGATAAGAGCGTGAGTTGGGGAAGTTTCAAGCAGTTCTGAAAACAGGAAGAATACCACTGAAGAATGTCCCATTGCTGCCAGGTTATCAGAAGATCGTGGAGTTGGAGCCAAAGGTATCCCAATATTAGGTCATGATGTGAAGTTGGGGTGACAAGAAGGGTTATGCATTCAGTGTGAATGGTGCTGTTTTGCATTGAGACCAATCCCTCACCTATAGGTCCCCCGTTGATGGCCTTCAGCTTGATTGGTCTCAAAAGTGTATGGGTGGTGAGTTGATATCTGCACAATCGTGCTATTTATGAAGTTTCCCTCTGCCCCTGAGTCTATGAGTGCAGAAAGCACATGGGTTGAGTCTGGTAGCTTTAATAACACTGGCACTTGAAAAGATCGTGAGTTGTGAGACGTTTCTGGACTCACCGGATTAGTAGGGCCTAGCCTAGTTGAGTAGGGCACATCAAGATCAGATGACCGGCCTCACCACAGTAAAAGCAGAGGACCTCATGTCTTCTTCTCTCCCTCTCTGACCATTGCAGTCGTGTATGTGAGACCTCCATAGGTGTTATGGGGTTCATGTTGAGAGAGGGAGCAGGAGATAGTTGTAATGAGGATCGTTTTTGGAGGAGGTGATCTAGACAGATGGCCAGGTCAATGAGAGAGTCCAGAGAGAGATGTTCGTCATGGCATGCCAGCTTGCTGAGCACCTCTGGATGCAAACCTTGGTGAAATGTGGCTTTCAAGGCTGTCTTGTTCCAGCTGTTGCTGGTGCCTAAGGTGCAGAAGTCCAGTGCATACTCTTTGATGCTCCTTTCTCCCTGTTGGATCTTCAGTAGACTCTCTCTGACCTCTATTCCCTCAAGTTGATGGTCAAAGACTCTCGTGAACAGCTCTAGAAAACGATCATAAGAAGTTGTGTGTTTGCTCCCATGTATCCAAACTGCAGTAGCCCACTGGAGAGCTTTACTGGTGAGAAGACTGATGAACTGGGAGATCTTTTGTTCATCGGTTACTCCCGTGAGTGATGAAAAATACATAGAACATTGAAGAAGGAATCCCTTGCAGTTGGAAACTTCCCTGGAAAATTTTTCAGGCAGAAGAATGCTTCGAGGTGCACCTGCAGGTGATAAGGGGCATGTGAGGATGGCCTGTGACACCACAGCAGTGAGCTGTGACGTCCTGGTGTTGAGATGGCTGATGATCTCCTAACAGACGCCCCTGCGCGTTGATTGCAGTCTGCTTTGCCTCCTGTGCTGCATCCATGGATCGGATTGGAGACAGGTGATGTAGTTAAAACTCCAGTGACTGGGGGGGGGGCTGTATATCATGGGAAGTGTAGTCC
>JAODVO010000008.1:29973275-29988349 GCA_025400055.1 Notarius lentiginosus
TTCTACTTCAGATGGCCATATTGGACGCACACACACACACAGAGAGAGAGAGAGAGAGAGAGAGAGAGAGAGAGAGAGTTAACATTTACTCTTGACATTTATGATGCCCTGGATTTGGGGACGTTGCTGAGAAATACACACCCTGATCATAAACATAGTCTGGTCACAGAGAATTTTTGGAATAAACATGACCAGAGCCATTTCACAGTCAAAGCAACACACCGCAAAGGTGTCCATTTCTGAAAACAAGCAGTAACAAGAAAGTAAAAGAGGTACATACTGGCTTGCGATGTCTTCTGAGAGATTTCGTTGGTGAAGGCACCAATGCCTTTGTTCGAAATCGCTGCCAGGAAGAAGTAATACTCAGTGTTCGCTCGCAGACCCTCCACCACATAGGACGAGGTCGGGCCGAATGATTTTGTTATCTATTTGTTGGGGAAGAGTAAGTTAAATGTGAAATTGACCAATATGGTACATAGAACTGTCCAGTGTTCATGTGTCTGTTACCCTGCATTCACACTAATAAGTAACAGTTACTCTACGCTAGTTCACACTAATGAGGGGTTTGGAGTTTGTCTTTTTGTGCATGTGCGGCGACCACTACTGTCGTGGCCGTGGCTGCATAGACAAAACGCATAGCCTGTAGCCCACTATATACATATTACACACCACTTCTGTTTAAAATGCATTTAAGTTTGATTTATGTACGGCGTGCTAGGTTTTGCACAAGCTTATTTAGCAGATTAGCAATGCAAGGTAGCATGTGCATTCACCAGAGGCACTATTAATCTTCCAAGCTTTATGTTTCCGCATAATCCCTCTATGCAATATACACTAACTGCATGTAGGATCTAAAGAATCAGAAGCACATGCTATATTATTGATCTGAGGAATCAATTGAGGAAGTGGCTTGAATATACCATAATACTGCGTCATACCTAATTTGCACAGGATTGAGAAAATCTCAACTCGCATGCCACTTGTTGATGAAAGGTTGGTTCTGTGTCGCACACATCTAGAAAATGAACAGTTATGCGCTATTGCTTATTAGTGTGAACGCAGGGTGAACTGTTCTTCTTACATTTTTGCGTCAAACAATGTGCTTAGTCAGAACTAAACCCAGGTATGAACTCGAGTTATAATTGGGGTTGCACTGGACAAGGTGTATCATAAGATAACTGATCTTAGCTTGTCACTTGAATTTGTCACTTTACCGCATTATAACAAATTAGCATTAACCTGAGGAAGCGTGTATTAACACGCAGAAGCAGAGCCCCATGTCTGAAACTTACATCGAAAACGAACAGCTCTCTTTTTCCCATTTTTCATTTGTTAGTGTAAACACAATATTGGCATTAACAGAAGGCCGTTCCAAAAAGGCCGTCACAATAAAACACTATGAGATTGAAGCAAGTTTATACCACAGCACTGTTGAATGATCTGTTCTGATTTGTCAGAAGGTGTTTATTAATTTTCTATTAATAACAGCAACGCTGACAGTAGTGCAGCTGCAAATAACAAATTTATATTAATGCACTCACTCTGATATGCTATTGTTTCCATAGTAACACAGAGACGGTTTCTCCATATAAACAGATGTAATATAAGTAATAACAGGAACACGTTTTACCCACTTTCATGACATGTCATGAATATAAAGTATGATGCGGTGTTCGTTTAATAATTTAAAAAGTGTGCTGCCAAATTGCTGTGGTATAAGAGGAATAAAACACTTTGACATGTGCTGTTATAGGAAAACAATCAATTTCGGGGTGACAGCAGTAACACCCTCTACATCGCATCACGATGTCGTTAATTATTTCTCTATAACGGCACACCCCTGAGTTGTATTTCTTGCATATCGGACAGAAATGATAAAATCTAATGCACCTGACTCCCTTGACTGCCTTCTTTATAACGAAGCTCATAACTAATGATCCCCTCTTTGTCGAATGCTGGCTCCCAGGTCAGTTCGATGCTGGTGTCTGACACCTCACCAATCTGAAACTTGGATGGCTGTCCGGGAACTAAGAGAAAATCCAGAGTGACAGCATGACACAAAGGCCACACAGCAACACACAACACCATGCTCAGTACACTTATGCTTCATAAAATACAGTCCAGCTTCGATTCAAATTTTAGGCTATCATAAAAAAAAAACCAACAAGAAACCGAGAAACAGACCTCCTTGCAGCACTTTGACGTGAATAGGATCTGAAAATGGTCCGTCTCCTACTGAGGTAAAAGCCAGGACACGGATGGTGTAGGTCTCGGTGGCTACAAGGTTCTGAATTGTTGTGATCATGCTGTCCTGCACGTTGTGGATCTGCCACATGCTCATTGCCTGAGATGGGTCCATGGTGTAGTAAACACGGTAGCCCTTGATTTGGCCATTTGGCTCTTCTGGCTCTTCCCAGCGCACCATCATGGTGCTGTGGGAGATGACCCTGGCCTGGATGTTCCGGGGAGGACTGGCAGGAGCCTGCTCCCCCGTTCTGGCTTCGACTGGTTCGCTGGCTGGACCCTGGCCAATGGTGTTCACGGCCGAGACACGGATCTCATACTCGGTGTTGGGCGAGAGGCCACCGATACTATAGCGAGTGGTGGTGATGGAGTCCATGGCCTCGAACTTGCTGTCTGGGATTTTGGCACGGTACTGGATAATGTAATAGGAAACAGGCTCAGGGTTGCCACTGTCCCATGTGATGGTGATGCTGGTGGCTGTAGTTTCAGTAACAACTGGTGTACCTGGAGGCTTGGGCAGGGCTGTAGGAAGGTACATAGAAAAATTCTAATTTATCAACAAGGTCCTTACGTAAATTGTCATTATGCAAATGGAATTTCATAATGGAACTGATGGAAAAAGAGGACAGAATACAATTGACATTAGCCACTAAATTTATACAAAGTTAAAATGGTGGCTGATGGAAGAAGTTTTGCCGACTGCAAAATAAACATATTTAAATATTTTAAATAGTTCAATGGTCAAAAAGGTTCAGCAATCCAAATCTACAAGCATGTCCCCTCTTACATTTAACAATGACTTGGGACACAGCCTCGATGACGCCCAGACTGCTCATGGCCACACAAGTGTAGTTGGCTGACTCATGCACGCTGTTCAGTTCCAGAACATTCCGTCCAACTGGCATGTCATCCTCCGGCGTCAGGTCCTCGGAGTTAAGCATCCACTTGACATAAGGCATGGGTGAGCCCACTGCCACGCAGGTGATGTTGATGCTGCCGCCTGGCATGATCTCGTGATTGGTGGGCAGGATGGAGAAACGAGGGGGCACGCGCCGGACTGCAAATGCCCAGAGAAGGATGGAAAACAAGAAAAAAGAGAGACAGAGAGAAAGAGAGGTGACAAGACAGGGCGATGAAAATGAGTCCTTCTTTAGAACAGAGGTGTTGTCTAAAGAGAGGACGATAAATCATAAAAAAGTGAGAACAAACTCTAAAATTGTGTAACTCAAAATAAGGATAACGTAACTAAACTAAGAGAACTACTTCACCAACAATATAAACCTGACATTAAATCAACAAATTCATGGCAACAAGGTTCGACTGACTAATATTCGACCCATCACAGCACATTTAATTACACAAAAATCTATTACGAGTTTCTCATCTTTCAACCTGTAAGTAAACTACATGTTTAGACTACATGTGTAAACTCCATGTAAAGCAGTGTAAT
The DNA here is from genome assembly GCA_025400055.1 of Notarius lentiginosus. NCBI lineage: Eukaryota > Metazoa > Chordata > Actinopteri > Siluriformes > Ariidae > Notarius > Notarius lentiginosus. Next base: position 29,976,970 of record JAODVO010000008.1, read on the forward strand.
AATATGAGTAGGAAATAAGTATGAAAAAATGGTAGAGTGCTGAAAGAGTCCTTTCAGTGCTCTACATCATGGGCAACTCAGCAGGAAGTGGCTCATGGAAGCTGCTCCTACTAGATAGAAAGTATGGATCGAAAACATCATGTCAACTGATTTGATTTCAGCTTATGGACGAAAAAACATGAATGTGATTGCAAACTAGATCATTAACTAGAGAGGAAAGATGAGAAACCTTAATCAGATTTTTGTGATCAAGGGTAGATCAACTGGACAAAGCCTCTTTGAGATCTGACACGGTTCCATTAATAGATGCAGCTATCATTTTCACAGACATCATGCAGAAAAAGGGTAGAGAGGAAAAACTTAACAGTAAAGTGGACAAAAAAACAAAACAAAACAACCAAATATAGATTTGAGATAAAAATGCATAGAGGAATGTAACTCAAGGGTCGCTAGCATGCCCAGACAAAGACGACTGAGGAGGAGGAGGAGGAGGAGGAAGAGAAGAAGAAAGGGGTAGTGAACGCGTACGAGAGAACGAAGAAGAGAAAGAAGAGGAAGGAGAGCGAGGAGAGAGGGGAGGGAAACCCACTTCAATGCTGACAAAGTTTCGTTTTTGTCTCGGGCCAGTCCGGCTGAATGTAACAGGAGCACTGTCACATTGCAGTCAAGGCCAGAAGCCGAAACACAAAGCAAAATTTATTTTTGAGAAAACAGTTTTTGGGTTTTTGTTTTTCAAAAAATGACATCGGAAAAGTAGCTGATTTTAACTCAACTGGCCATGGATATAAAAACAAAGGGTTACTTACAGAACTCAAGGTCACACACACACACAAAAAAAAAAGAACAGGAAATATGCTAGTCTACAAAGGGAACGATTAAGAACTTGTACAACAAGGGCTGTCAAAGCCACACATGAAACTCAGGATGAGTGAGGATGGCATGGAAAGCAAACAGACAAGAGGGGACGGGGCATTTATGAAGAATTCTGGTCTGGCCAGGCTGTGGACAATAGCCTTTTCATAACCTGTCCAGCGCTTCGATTCTTGGGAACCTTAAATTGTGCCTTTTGGCCGAATTTGGGCGAGTCATTGAAATATTTGTGTGAAAGTTTCCTGAAAGACAAGGATGGATAAGGATAATCCAATACTTACACTGTTCAAAAGACAGGAGTGAATTATTTTTATGATATATTTTATAGATAGACACAGCATAGACCACACACACACTATATATATATACATACACACACACACACACACGCACACAGAGTGTTTCAAAAATATTTGATTTTATTTGAGATGTAAATATCCCAGAAACTACATAGTCTAGGCAAATGAAACTGAGCAGGCTTAATGTCAAGTGATATAAGATTTATTCCTCAAAATTTAAATGAGAAATTCAAAAGGTATGTAGATTCCATGATCGGTTTCACAAATTTTCAATATGCGCGCCACCTGACACACAGACAGCCTTCCTCTTAGAACTTTTTGTGCCGTGTCCAAATCTGCATTGCCGTTGGTGCATTTTTAGAGAATTCTCTCATAAATGCACACTGCACAGTCTTGTTCGACTGTGTTCGAGCGTACTCTAACACACAAAACGCTTTTTCTTTTCCAGTGAATGACATTTCTATACCTAAAAAGATAAAAAAAAACCATTAAACATAAAATTTTGACCTGTTTCCACACATGCTGTTAATAATTGAAGTTAATTGAACAGGAATTGGCAAAGTTATTAGATTGTAAAATGATATAAAAAAAATTTTGAAACACCGTCTGCGTATGTGTGTGTATATTCTGCAAAGTAGTCTCACATGTTTAGTCATACCTGCTGTGTAATGTTGCGCTTGTGTTGTATAGCAGCCAAATAGCGCAGGACCAACTTTGTGGCCTCAGTCTTACCAGAGCCACTTTCCCCACTGAAAGATAATAATCACATTCCTAAATCCCTACTTATCCGTTTAACACCACAGTTAGGTAAACTGGCACAGACACTTGGCATGTAATGAAGTGATTTCCACTTCATTTAGTTTGCATTTAAGTAATGAGTGTGGTGTCTGGTTAGACAGACGTGAAATCAAATGCTAAAATGCATGTGTCATGCCAGCTTCCTTGAGAAGACACTGGGTACATTTCAGAGACATGATCCGGAGTTTCAGTCCTAGCCCAGACACTAGCAGTCTTTCCTTACAAGTATCTTCTTTTAAGGGAGGCTTAAAATGCTCCAGATGATCAGTTGTATCAAACAATTGATTAAAATTGATTAAAACACAGGCTTAAGTAGTTTAATACTAAATTAAAAGTATAAAAAGTTACTATAATAGATGATTCTATAATATCTCCTTTTATGTAAATCAACAGTACCTGATAATAATGCATTGGTTCTGTTTGGCATCCATCATTTTTGCATAAGCAGCATTTGCTATAGCAAATAAATGCCTGAAAAGAAAATGTTTGAGATGTTAATCTAGCTACCGCTAGTCTTTCTACTAGATAGAAAAAAGAAAGTAGACACTAAGTGCTTACGGAGGATTTTCACCAAGGGCATGTCCTTTGTGTTGAAGCACCATGTCCGTCCCATAAATATTGTACATCTTGTATGGATTCACAGCTACCAGAATACTTCCAATGTATGTCTAGGGAGGAAACACACTTTTGCCTCACTCACATATCACTCAAGCAAGGTACTGCCCACGCACAAATGACAAACCAAAATGATAATCACAAATGAAAATATATTCAATAATCACAAACTACAATATGTTTTTTAAATGGATGCTATTGTTGAAAATTCCTGGGAAAGGTTTGAAAATAGACTTACGTAAATCAGTTCTCGTTCAAACCTTTTTTTAAGGTTGAGTAAAACAGCAGCTTCATGAAGTTCCCTGGAAAAAGGAATTTTAGTTTCAATGCATTATGGGGTTGCCTGTGTAAAGAACCACTTGTTGTAGATGTGAATCATCAAACTATTTAACATAAATATAAGCATATTTTTTGCCTTATTTAAATTTATTTTATTTTTTCTTTTCAGACGTGTTTGCCTCTTCTCTGATTCAGGAGCTTTGTAGCAAATTTGAATTTCCCTCTGGGGATTAATAAAGTAATTCTGATCTGATCTGGTAAATAAGTTCAAAAAGTTTGTACTCAAGATGTGTCATGTCCTCAATCCCGTCCTCTTCAGCTTGCTCTCGGTACAACATTGTGGGCAGACTTCGGATAGAGTACATCTACATGCCAAAGCAAATACACATCCTCAAATAAATCAGAGAAATAAGAACTGCAGCTAAATGTAGTAAAAGATGTAATAACTATGGTACACTGCTCATTTCTTGTCCTGGGCAAATGCAAAACTGCAGAGAAACCCCAAACTATCCAGTGCTGTGGCCCTTCAGGACATGAAAAAGAATATTACTCCAGAAATTGTATGACATTATATCACATCCTATGAATGTGACTGACTTAATACAGTAGTGTCATGTGAAAACTTATGGGACAGACTGAATCTACGACTGTGTACTGTGTATCTACTGTACTCACACAAGCCCCAAAATAGGAAAAGATCATGAATCTACAAGACACTCACACATTGAAAAGTCTAAAAATTACTAATTACCAGCTAGACAAAATTTACTGATATATGTCCAAACTTTTAGCTTTGTACCTTATCATACCACTGCCCTTGAGGTTCACCTTCCCTGTCTGGTAACCACTCAGGCTCAGAAACATCAGCATCTTGCCCAGGATACACTGGGATGGCAAAATCCACCAGTTCTTCATCCCTATACATGGACCATTTTATGAGGTTCTGTACAGTATGGTGTGGAAGGACTCTTTCTGAGGCCCAAACATCATCTGGCTCATGACCATCTATTGTGTGGGCTTGAGCCCAATGTTCACCAGGTTGACCCTCAACCTGAGGTGTCACCACTGCATACCTTGGATCCTCTGGAGATCTCCTCAAAGTTGTGGGCAACCTATAGGAGGCTTTGTGTAAATTCGCATTCTTCAGGGCATTTCCCAGAAAGGGTGATGTAGTTTGAGCACTTTCAGTTGTTTTATGCCTGGTAGTAATTGTTCCATCAGGCAGTCTGTAGGAAGCTTTACGGAGATTTTGGTTCTGAAGTGCGCTGGACAGCACTGAAGTTTGTTCTTTTTTGGGATTTCTGAATAGGCCAGAGGTACTTGGGAGTCTAACATTACGAATATTTGTGTTCTGCAAAGCACTTGACAGATGGGAAGGAATATTTTGTTTTGAATCCTGTTCTGAGCTCTTGTTTAAAAGTGTTCCATCGGGGAGCCTGTAGGAACCCATACGAACATTAGCATTCTGAAGTGCATTTGAAAGAAGAGGGGAGGTGGACTGTTCAGTCTTCTGGTCCCGAGAAAGAAGAGTTCCATCTGGCAATTTATAAGAAGCTTTACGAAGATTGGAATTCTGTAGAGCATTTCCTAGGTATGGTGAAAATTGTTTTGTTTCAGTTTGTTGATCAGAGCCCCGAATCAAAAGAGATTCAGGAAATCTGTAAGAAGAGTTTTTGACATTGGCATTCTGAAAGGCTTTTGTTAAGAGGGAAGGTTGTGAAGTTGGTTGTTCTACCTCGTTTCTTGATATGATTGTTCCATCTGGCAACCTGTAAGTTGCTTTACGGAGACTTGGGTTTTGTAAAGCATTTGCCAATACTGATGGTTTTGTGTCCTCTTTTTGGTTCTCTGCATTCCTCGATAATACTGCTCCCTTAGGTAATTGAAAAGAAGCACCCTGAAGGTTTGGATTCTTTAATGCACTTGATAAAAGAAAAGAATGTCCTTGCACCTGAGGGGTGGGTGTAGGGTTTCTTTGTAGTGGAGACATGTATGAAGCATTGCGCAAATTAGTGTTCTGTAAGGCACCGGACAGTGAAGATGGTGAAATTTTTTGATGAGAATTTTGTAATGCATTTGCTAGACCTGGGGAAGTATGCAGTGAGACTTGCTGTGTGAGCATCGGATGTGAGGATGCAACTCTTTGTAAAGAGGAGCTGAATGAAGAATTCTGAAGATACGGATTTTGGAGTGCATTACTCAGCATTGGTGACCCTTGATAAGTAGCTTGAACATTTTGAGGTATCACTACTGAATGAGGCGATGCAGCTTGCTGTATTATTGAATTATAAGAAGACTGAATTGCGCTCTGATTTATGTGTGCCATTAGTGCAGACTGTGCAGGATTGAAGCTTTTAAGTGGTGAATTATATGAAGCAGTAGAGAGATTTGGATTCTGTAAACCATTTGTTACAAGAAGAGAAGGACCTTGCTCAACTGTCTGGTCAACTGATATTATCTCTTGAGGCTGACTACCAGGTGTACCTGTGAGGGAAGTAAGGTTGATGGCTTGATTATGCAAAGGATTTGTTATTATAGGAGAAGAAAGATTCCCAAGTGGTGGGGAGTGCACAAGCACTGGTGTCCCAGGACTCACTAGAGGATGAGGTGAGGCTGGCTGTAGTGGAATATGAAGTGAGGCAGGTCTTACTAGGACATGAGGTGAGCCTGGTCTCAATGGGGAATAAGGTGAGCCTGGTCTCATTGCAAACTGAGGTGATCCAGGTCTTGCTGTTAGGTGAGGTGAACCTGGTCTCATTGATACCTGATTTGGTATATGCCTCAGGGGCAGTTGTGGTAATGATAATCCTGGTCCATTCATTGAAACTTGCTGAGGAAAATGTGCTTCACCATTCATTAAAATAGGTTGGCTTGGCCCCCTTACTGGCTGCCTTAATGGAACAGGATTTATTGGAACTCTTACAACAGGACGGCCTCTCCCAACAGGCCTATGAAAACCTCTCTGGGGATTTGGAGTTCCTGGTGGGAAAAATCTTTTTGCTGTAGGTCTAGAACCTTGTCTGGTTAACATAACAGGTGATGAGGTTATACTTTGATGTATAGGTCCTGAACCTATTGCTCCATTATGAATGGAAGATCTGAATGGAGATACATTTTGTGTTAGAGGACGTTCCTGGTGGCTTCTTCGTTGCAAAACTGGATTGACCGGGGATGGTTTAACAGTACCCATTGGTACTTTATTTCGACCAAATCCTCTAAATCTGCGTGTGGACGGATGGGTAGACAGACTTTGTGTATCGTGCTGGAGTCTACCAGAAAATCTTGATGGTGTAGGGGAGAGAGGTCGTTGAGATCCAGTGGGAGAAGAGGATATTGGTCTAGGTGATCCTGTTCTTTGTGTAGGAGGTGAGCCTGGTGGATAATATTCAGTTTGGTGATCAATTTTTGGAGATAAAGGAGAGCTCATTCTTCTTAAAGATGGTTGTGATGAACAAGCAACTGATCTTGATGATATAAATGAGTCATGCCTTTTTCCACCAATTGGCCTGAAAGGACTAGGAGGGGGGCCTGAATGGAGACTTTGTCGTAGATTTGCTCTTGGAGATAAGGGAGGGCTTTTCCTTCTTAATGAGCCTTGCAATGAAGTTAGTGGACTCCTTCTTTCTACAACATTAGGTGAGTATCCTCTAGAAGAGAAAGGTCTTCTCTGGGGGACTGGAGACTTTCCCTTCAAAGTGAATGTTGGAGATGGTCCTCGTCTTGAAAATTGTGGGGAAGATGGGGGTGTAAAGCTTCTTTTTTGAAGAGGTGATAGTGGTCTTTGTATATTGGTATTCCATGATGCTTGGCCAAATACTCTTTGTTGTCTTGGTGAAAATCCTGGACTTATTCCCTGTGGTTGGATATCAAACCTTTGGTGGGACAGAGGGCTACTTCTACCTGGTAAAATCCTACCCCGCCTGATAGAAAGCTGAGGTGAGAGATGGGGACTTCTTCGTCTTAATGGTGTTTGTTGCATAGTCTCAAATGGAAATTCAGGTCTCTGAAACATGTGATCTGGATAGATGAAAGGGAGGTTTCCTTTATCAACAAAGCTTGGGTCAAACCTTCCTGCAGATAAAACAGGTGATGTTGGTGTTGAGAGTGGCATGTGCCCCACAGGTCCAAAAGAGTGTCTACTTGGACTGGGTGATACTGGCATAGGAGGAGGAAAAGGAGGCCTTGCTTGAAGTATTGGGGAGGATGGCAGTTGCGATGACTGGACCAAAATAGGACTCCCACCAGGTAATGAAGGAAATGCTGTTGGTGTTTGCTGGACCAAAACAGGACTGCCAACTGTTACTGCAGGAAATGCTGTTGGTGTTTGTTGGACCAAAACAGGACTGCCAGCTGTGGCTGCAGGAAATGCTGTTGGTGTTTGCTGGATCAAAACAGGACTGCCAGCTGTTGCTGCAGGAAATGCTATTGGTGTTTGCTGGACCAAAACAGGACTGCCAGCTGTTGCTGCAGGAAATGCTGTTGGTGTTTGCTGGACCAAAACAGGACTGCCAACTGTTGCTGCAGGAAATGCTGTTGGTGTTTGCTGGACCAAAATAGGACTGCCACCTGTTGCTGCAAGAAATGCTGTTGGTGTTTGCTGGTTTAGCATAACAGATGCTGTGGAAGACTGTTGAGGAAATATTTGAAGGTTTTCATGTTGCATATCAGGCATCACTTCTAAATCATTGAGAGCAATATGAGGAGATAGTGGATTTACAATATCAAGTTTCTCTTTTCCAAACAGTTTGATTTGTGGTCTTGGAAGCCGAAACTGATCTTCAATCATTGCATTTTCCATTGCTAGATGTGCATTTTCATTAGCAAGTTCAGATGGCTCAGTTTGTTCTATTATATCTCCCAATAGGTAAGTGCATGGCTGATTAACCACTAAAAGAGGATCTAGATAAATTGGTGTAGGTTCTCCAATATAGCTGTATGGATTTTGGTGGTATGGATTTGGGTATGGATTTGGGTAACTTGTGTACATCATGTAAGCATCTGGAAGCCAGTCTTGGCTCCCATAAAAATTTTGCTGATCACCATAATAATCAAACTGCTCTGGGTAACCACCATAATTGTAGTATTCCACATCATTTCCATAGTAGTCATATGCATCTTCAACTGGATACCCAGCTTCATTATAATACTCAATGCCGCTATCAAAATAACCATATTCATCCATTCTTTGCTGTCTAGGATCATAGTAATCTATTCCAGTATCATAATAGTCATATGGTCTTTCCTGGTACTGGTCAAGGTAGTCGTCAACATAATAGCCATATTCATCTGCATAAAGAGGATCATAGTAATCACTCTCTTCACCATAGAAACCAAATTCATCTTCAGGATAAGAATAATACTCTTCATCAAGACAGTCATAGAGATATGGTCTTCTGAATCGTCCATGACCATATTCATTTTGGTCCAAATATCTCCCCCGGAGGCTGTTTCTTCCATAGCTTCTGAAGTCATACTCATCTTCCCCATAGCTAAATTCTGCCTCATCATACTCATATCCTCCATTCTCATAATCATATCTATCCATGCTTGACCTGCGGCGACGAGTCGAACGAGCTTTTCTTCCCCAAGAAGTTTTAGATGCAATGAATTTACTAATGAGCCAATTGGTAGCTCCTGACATCTTTCCCAAAGCCCATCCTTTACTCTTGAATCTTGCAGGTGGAGGAGTCTTTTTGCCTATAAACCCTTTCAATTTGCCCCCTAGCCCAGAAGTCACAGATGCAGTCTTTTTTGCATTTCCACCAATATTGATCAATAAAAGAGATTTTTCACCTTCTCTCTTCTCAGATTTATTTTTTCCACCACTTAGAAAACCTGACATGAATTTAGATGCATTCTTTAGATCTTCAGGTTTAGACTTGCCAAGTCCTGCAAGCAACTTTGTTGGATTTTGGAAAGCCTTAAAAGTGGTATCTTTTTTTTTCTTCGATAGTCGCATAAAAAGCCTCGATGTAGTTTTAAGACCTCTTTTAGGCTTTGGTGCTGGTGTTTGGGCCTTTGCTCCTGCCTTTAATAACTCTGCATCTGAGCCTTCTTCAGATTCACTGGTAACAGCTTGCTTTCCTTTTCCTTTTGCCTTCTTAGGATCTTCTTTTACTTTGCCTTTTCCAGGAGGTCCTGCCTTAGCCGGTCTTTGTCCATTTTTTGCTCCTTGTGCAGCTGCTGTTTTATCGCCTTTCTTTGGAGGCATCTTATGCTACTTTATGTCACTATGTCAAAAATAATGACAGAAAACTTACATATTAACAAAACTGGTGCATTTGGAGCACAAATCCATCACAAGAAAAATCACTCTCAATGGCAAAGATGGAAAAAAAAATCACCTCCAAATGACAAAAGTCTGTTTCTTATCTAATGTAGTCTAGTTTTATTTATTACAGTCCAAAATCAGAAGCAGGTTTTCTTCAATGCTGCAAATCAGAAGCATGTTTTCCTCAAGGGTGCAAATGTTACACTCATTCAGGACTCTACCTTGCATGGTTTGATTCCTCATCTAAGAAATGTCCAATGGAACAGATTCTATCCTTCAGCTGTTGTGCTGATTTTGGTAAAAAGATTTCCCATAGGCAAAATGACCTCTGTGTTAGCATCCCTTTCATCATGTGCTGCAGCTCTTTGAATTTTCTCTTCATAAAGGTACTCCAATCACGTATTCGTCCTTGGCGAGTCTCAGATAGCGTTCTCGTAAAAGTCTGGAAACATGTGTCTGAAAGTATGTGAGGACTCCCTGTTACAGTTGGAAAGGGCACCTTAAATGTATCAACTACACTCACTTAGAGTAACATTATCTCTTTGGTTCGTTTCTGTATAAATTATGCAGTTCAGTGAGCTGTTACTAAACTGTCTGAGAAACATTTCCAAAGAGCAGAAGAATATGGTTGTGATGCAGAGTAAAGAGAAATAAAGTCCAGCTTAAGAGGTGAGTGAAAACACTGCAAAAAATAAATGCAGCATTGTGTATTTTGGCATTACAGCCTTTTGCTGAGGTTAATGCTTGTTGTTGTCGTCTAATTTTTTTTTCTTTTTAATACTTTTTATAGAAAGATGTACGATTTGTACACATTTGTTCTGTCATATTACAAAAACCAGTGATCTAACTGTCTACTTTGAGCATCGGGTTTTATTGTTGTAAGATGTTCAGAAAATAATAAATCACAAATACATTGTCACTTATTACAAAAAAAGTAGTCTTATTACTGATACATTATCTTATGTTCTTTTTTTTCCAGTATGTTCAGAAAGAGAGCTCTGAAGACCTTGCTTGAATTTGCCCATCACTGTTTTGTGCTCTTGCTATTAAGGTGTTGCCTGAAATATTTTTCTGTTGTTGATGTTTAATTTTTGTCTAGTTTAATTTTTTTTTTTTTACTTTGAGGGATTTGTTTTAATTCATTGATGATAGGTTAATATTCTAAGAGTTCATGGCACTGGGAGTAATAAATTCTTAATGGCTAGCCTGTGTTCAGCTTACTAAGAAATGATGAAATATTAATTGAAAAAGCTCTAAATATATCTACAGTAATCTTTTTTTTTGTCAGCTTTTATTCCAGAAAGTTCAGTGACCATCCCATTCCATGATTTTGACTAAAGTACCAAACACCTCCCATTAGCTATTTGAATACAGAAATACATGAATATACTATAGATATAAATGAGGATTAGCACTAAACATCTCGGATTTTAAAGATTAACGTTTAGGGTTTTTTTCCCCACACATTCCAGCTATTACATGCAATTCAAGACAGAGCTGAAAATCCTAAAATAATTTTGTCCAAATATAGACTTAGTTATTTACATCAGCCAAAAGCCAAGGTGTCGCGTTGCAGTCAAGTGTTACAGGGAAACTCTGTCTTGAATTTCATTCAGTAGCTCAAATGTGTGAAATTAAAACTGATCATTGCCATACATGGATGCAAAGCCAGTTACAGACATACCGGTATGTCGTTTCCATGGTATATTTATTGGTTGACAACTAATAAATATATATCAATTGTTGATACATTATACTGTATCATATGAAATGTTCCGTTATGTTGCTTCCATTGCTTTAAACTTATTGCATTTGCTACTTTTGATCAACAATACAGCATTCAAGTCCATATTGCTGTCAAATTAAACAAAACACATTGTGTTAATCAGTTTCATTTTTATAGTTTATTCACAATAAATCTGCATTTATTCCTAACACAGTATTTATTCCTGTATACACTACCTTGTGGATGTAAACTAGCTAAGGAAGTTACAAAATAGAGTATCCTATAACAAATAAATAATACATGTAAATACTGTCTACAGTATATATATCCTGTCACCTATAATTAGAACTTGATAACAGAAGAAGCCTTTATTTTGTCATATGTACACTCAAGCACAGCGAAATTCCTCCTCTGCATTTCACCCATCTGAAGCAGTGAACACACATGCACACACAAGTGAGCAATAAGCACACACACACACACACACACACTCGGAGTAGTGAGCAGCTCTGCCACAGTGCC
>JAODVO010000008.1:30444380-30460737 GCA_025400055.1 Notarius lentiginosus
TTTTTAGGTTGAAATGTTTTCTAAGCTGGTTCCATATTCTCAATGTTGTTTTAACACATACATTTTTAGTATATGGGGACAGAGGGAATCCAAGGGGGGAGTGCATTAAGGCCTTCAAAGATGTGGGGTTACAGGGCAAGGCTTCCATCTGCAACCATGTAGGGGGTGGACTGAGTATGTCTGAACGCAGCCAGTAATGTAAGGCTCTAATATTGGCTGCCCAATAATAATATTGAAAATTTGGTAATGCCATGCCCCCAAGTTTTTTGGGCCTTTGGAGAAATGATTTGCGAATTCTAGGTATTCCAGATGAACTCTATGACCAGACTCTCAATCTTGTGAGAAAATGTTTGTGGAAGGAAAATGGGGATACTCTGAAAAAGGTAGGAGAATTTAGGAAGGGGGTGTTCATTTTGACAGAATTAATTCTTGCTGGCAGTGATAGGGGCAGTAAAGACCACCGTTCAAAGTCTTTCTGTACGCGGGACAACAGGCTAACAAAATTAAATTTGTATAAATCATGGAACTTGTCTGTGATCTGTACTCCTAGGTAGGTGAAGCTGTGGTTTGCTATCTTAAATGGGAAAGAATGAGTAGAGTATGCTCTAGCTGCAGCATTTAGTGGGAACAACTCACTTTTGCTCAAGTTTAATTTGTAGCCTGATACAGAGCCAAATGTTGCAAGAGATTGAAGTGCTGCAGGTATAGATGTGGACAGGTTTGATATCTAGAGTAAAAGATCATCCGCATAAAGTGACACCTTATGTTCTATACCTGATCTAAATACGCCTGTAATTTCCTGATTGGATCTAAGGAGAACAGCCAGTGGTTCAATTGCTATAGCAAATAGAAGAGGGCTCAATGGGCATCCTTGTCTAGTGGAGCGGTGTAAGCAGAAATATTCAGAAAAGTTGTTATTAGTCCTGACTGAGGCCTTTGGGGCAGAGTATAATAGTTGAGCCCATGTGATAAATTTATGTCCAAGGCCAGATTTCTGCATTATGTTAAAGAGGTATGCCCATTCCACCCAATCAAATGCTTTCTCTGCATCAAGGGAGATCAAGGCTTCAGGGGTATTAGATGAGGGTTGGTTATAGATTATTTTATAAAGACGTCTTAGATTGTAGAATGAATACCTATTTCTAATAAATCCTGTCTGATCTGGAGATATGATGGTCGGCAGTATAGGGTCTAAGCGAAGCGCTAATAATTTAGAAAGTAACTTTAAATCCACATTCAATAAGCTAATAGGCTGATAAGAAGTACAGTCCAAAGGGTCTTTTGTTCTTTTTAAGAATCAAAGATATGGTGGCTTGAGTGAAAGTTGATGGAAGGGTATGTTTTGTATATGATTCATTATACATATCAACCAGTAGGGGGACCAATAGTGGAAAAAATGTTCTGTAAAACTCTATGGGGTAGCCGTCAGGTCCTGGACACTTTCCACACTGCATTGAGGCCATAGTAGCCCCAAGTTCTTGTACAGACGGAGGCTGATCCAATCTGCTAGCAGCCTCCTCATCCACCTTTTGGGATGTCCAATGAATCAAAAAAAAAATCAAAGGTGGTAGAATCGGGAGGATGTTCAGACGCATATAACAAGCTGTAGTAGTCCTTAAAGTGATCATTAATTTGTTTTGGATCTGTTGTCGTGCCTAGAGGGGTCCTAAATTGAAGAATCTGGTGAGAGGAGGATTCCTGTTTAAGTTGGTGTGCAAGCAGGCGGCCTGCCTTATCCCCCTGTTCATAATAATTGTATCTAGATCTAAGTAACATTTCTTCCTCTTTCTGCGTAGAACAAATAAAGTTTGCTTGAAGGGCAAGGCGTTCTTCATGTAGATCAGGGGAGGGGTTGGCTGCATATGTTATGTCAAGTTGACCAATGTTCTGCATCAGCCTAGACAATTCTGCCTCCCTTGTTCTTCCTTTCAAACGCAGTGTATGAGATAATGCTCCCTCTGAGATACGCTTTCAGTGCCTCCCATAGAGTTGATGCAGATATATCAGGAGTTTTATTAATCTCTATAAAGGTGTTGATCTGATTGGAGATGGATTGGACAAAGTCGTCACTAGATAGCAGGCAAGTGTTGAAGCGCCAAGGTGGGCGCGTTGAACTGAGTCCATCAAAACCTATTGTCAAACAGATCGGCGCATGGTCGGATATTACTATGGGATTATATGTTACAGACCGAACAGAAGGTCATAAATTGTTACTTATTAAAAAATAATCAATACGTGTGAATGTTTGATGGACATTAGAGAAAAAAAAAAGTGTGTGGTGTTTACTGTTCGGATATAGAAAACGCCATGGATCAGACATGTTAAATTCCTCCATGAAGGATTGAATCGTGTTTGCGGATTTGGATGGAGTGTGCGCTTTGGTTGATGGTCAATCAAGGGTTGGGTTAATCCAGCAATTAAAGTCTCCTCCAAGTATGAGAGAATGTGTTGCAATATCTGCAAGCTTGGAGAAAAAAGTTCTTAAAAAAATGATAGTCGTCCCAATTAGGTGCATAAATATTTGTGAGAATGAGGGGAATACTATGAATTTTCCCACTAACAACAGTATATCTCCTATTTGGATCTGCTAGGACATTGGAGCAAATGAAGGGGACTGATTTTACGTATGAGGATAGCTGTACGACTGGCTTTGGCCTGAAATGTTGAGTGATGTATTTTACCTACCCAGTTCTTTTCTCAACCTAGCGTGATCCACCATTTTTTAGAAGTGTCTCTTGCAAAAAAAAAAATTGTGTGCTCCTAATTTACGAAGATGACTCAATACTTTGTTACGTATAACTGGTGAATTTAGTCCCGTGCAATTCCAGCTGACAAAATTCAAGTCATTCCTATGAGACTGCAGCATGAGTCACTGTTTGATTATGGAATTTGAAAAACTGAGTCACGTTAAGTACTGTGAATCACAACCACGAATGATAAACTATTTGGGCAGGCATAATGATCGACAAATACATACAAAATAAAAATAGAAAAAATAGGCAAGCCAAAACACATTTATCCTTTGCTAAAGCGTCCGCTGAACAGGGCGCTTTTAACATTGACGAACAACCTGGAATAGCACCGTTGCTCTTTCAAGAGAGCCGCCGACGTGCTACTAGTGACTTAAATGAACAATATAAAAGTGGCAAATACAAATGACATAACAGCTCAAAATATTGACTAGGTTATTTCAGAAACCAGAGTAGACCGTCTAATAATGACCAGAAAATGAAGCAAATTAGCCTGCGCTATGTGGAGATGGAAAGAGAAGGGAAGATAGCAAGGACGTTCAAGCTTAGCAGTCAGTAGGCAATTCCAAATAGACAGTTTATTTACTTGACCACCGTTAGCTCACCGTCATCTGTATCCTGGAGTTAGGCTGGTGTACTACTTGCAGGTGTTATGTTCTTGATGAAATCCACTGCTGCAGAGGGGTCTTCAAATTTGTGTAGTGTTCCATCAGGCAGTGTAATTTTCAGCAGGGCAGGGAACAACCTGAACTTCACTCCTTTGATAGGACGAAGGAGATGCTTTGCATCCCCGAACTGTGCGCGTTTCTTGGCCACAGCAGTTGTGTAGTCAGGGAAGATCAAGACTCTTTCTCTTGGTAGCTTAGAGGGAAAGCCTCTTCAGCCCTGCGTAGAATCCAGTCTCGATCCTGGTAGTAGTGTAGGCGAATAATGAACGGTCTGGGTGGTTTGTCTTTGCTGGGCTTCTCACGCAGACTACGGTGGGCTCTATCCAGGATAGGTTTTTGGTCAAGACTAAGAATGTCCTGCAAAAACCCAGAGACAAATTCTGTCGGGTTAGAGCCCTCTACGTCTTCCAGTATCCCAATCAGACGAATATTGTTTCTTCTTAAATGCCCCTCTAGATCCTCGCACTTTAGCATTCAGCTGATCCACTGGAGTTCTCAAAGTCTATACGATGTTTTCCAACTCACTCAAGTGGTCACTCTGGTTGGATGCGGCATGCTCCAAATCTCTGATGATGCCATCATGGTTTTCGACTTTCTGTTGCAATGGTGCTATAGCACTTTTCAGCTCAGCTTGAACTGTTGCAATTTCAGACCTCAATTCAGTGGAGAGCGAGTCAATTTTACCGCACATGTCATCCCTGAGAGAGTTAATCAACCTCCTGTAGCGAGCTAGCATCCATAGCATTAGCATCTCTGGCAGATTAAAGTTGTTTTTTGCCTTTCCCCAAGTCCGTTTTATTCCGTCCTGAAGCCGTTTCTCGACCAAGCATTCAATAAACCGTTACTGATGCAATAAAATAACTATAAAATGGAATATTCTGCCGAAATTAATTACATATAGTCACTTAGCCTCGGAGCACTGAAGCACACATGTTCCGTGTCTACATGCCGTGCGACAGTAATGTCTGAAAGTGTTTTTTCATTTTACCAATGAACTCGCTATATAGTCCTCCATATAGTAATTCCCTCTATAGTGAGTAGGGAGTAGTGAATGAGTGAGAGATTTCGGACACGGGGTTAGAGTGGCAGAAAATGCCAGCCTCCCCCACTGTAAAAATGTGGTGCTTGGGTTAAAGAAATAATCATCGGTTTCTCAACATGATTCAGCTCTCAACATTTAATGTAGGAACAGACACAACACTGCGGTGGTGTCTTAGTCATAGCACTGAGTCAGCACTGGCTGCCCTGATGATGAGAAATGGACCATAAACATTTGTAGTGCTGTTCCAGCTTACTGTATGTCTTTTACAGTTGACTTCTAATGTTGTTTAATTTCCAGAGAGGGTAAGGATTTGACAGAATACCCTCAGCTGCATCCTCCCTTGGTGTCTGTGAGTAGCCTGAATCCAAACCTGATGGTGACCGGAGGTTCTGCTCTTGCAGGGGCAGGCCGCTGGCCTGCTGACCCCACGCCCCATCTGACTTCCCACCCCTGGCTGCCTCGCCCCGGACCCTCCTCTGTGTGGCTGTCTGGTTCTCCTTATGGTACTTGTTCAGCTCATGTAACTTATAGACTACATAAGATGTAAGAAAACATGTAGCGATTATTGGTACAAGTTCTCAACCCTTTTTTTTTTTCTCCTTTCCTTTTACCAGTGACCGCATTTTAAGGGCTCTAAATTCTTACAAGATGTGTAATTTCTTGTACTGGTTTAGGAAATACAGTAGTCTTGGGCACACACGAAGAAATGCTGTAGACCAAAAATGGTGTTAAAATGATGAAATGAAATGTTTCAACATTAAAACAACACTATAAACCGCAGTAAGCCATGATAAATGAAACAAAGTCAATATTTGGTGTGAGACGACCCTTTGCTTTCAGAAGAAAATGGTAGTTTCTGGTACAACAAGTGCAGTTTTATAAGGAAATGAGCTGTAAGTTTTGCTGAGCAGAAGAACTGTAGCTGGTTCTGCAAGATGGACACTTTGACTGTCACACTTGCTTCTTAATTTTGCAGCAAAACCCAGTAGCCTTCATTGTTCATTTTTTATTCTGAAAAGTGGTCTCTTATGCTGCTCGGATACAAGTGTTTGTTTTTTTTTTTTTTTTTCCCTGTAACGTTTAATTTTGTGCTGGAAAATGAACGTTTGGAACTCTCTAATGTTTTTGTACTGACTTGATAATGTAGAAGTTATAAAGTAGAAATGTATAACAAAGTTTGTATGAAGAAAATAGGGTGTCTAAGACTTTTGCACAGTACTGTATATCTTAAAAATTAAAAAAAATAATCTGTAAATCTTAGATATATGGAACCACTGAATGTGAACATGATAGTTTGTTAATTTGGTGATTTGTCTGATGCCAGAGTGCACACGGGTTGTGGCGTTAAGGTTGAGAGCCAGTTGTGTGTGTATGTGTTTAAAACATTTTTTTCCCCCTTAAATTGTATTGAATTTTTCCTCATGTTGATTTGGTTGATCTCTTGGTCTCTGCTGGCCTGCCAGGCAGCTCAAGCCTTTGTGTCTGGGCCAAGAGAAAACATTCTCAGAAACATGGCCAATTCTACCAGCACTTTTTTCCCAAAAATAACAGCAAACACCACAGCCTCACTGAAGCTTGGTGCAAGTCACAATTTTTGTCTAGACTTTACAAGAACCTTGCCAGTGTTTTTTAAGCAAGTGGCAGCAGTTGGATGACAGTCTGTGCTGAAAACAGTGAGGTGATGATATTGTAGGAATGGTGACTCTCAGATGGCTCTCTAAGAGCATTCAAGGATCCCTCCAGTGGGCCAGATCAAATAAACCATCAAGCCCATCTTCCATGTAGTGCACCTCCATAATCCAACATCCTATCTCTTGTGTGCTTTGTGCAGGACTCGGGGCACCCTCTCTTCACCAGCCCCTGCCTCCAGGTTACCCCCCAACCTTACCCGGGTCCATCCCTCAAGCCTACCAGTTTGCCCGAGACCCACAGACTGGACAACTGGTCGTCATTCCCACCGAACACCTTCCACACTACAGTAGGTTTTCCATCCTCCGGTCTGATTTTGGTTAAATGGTCATCTTATTCATATACACACACAGAGTTTGGTGAAATATCATGCTTTCTGGACTGCTGTAAAAAGTACAAGGCATTACATAGACACGAGACTACTGTCAGATATAGTGGAGTCAGTGGAAATGTGATGCACCACATGGCCAAAAGTTTGTGGACACCCCTGCCTGGCTTTGGGGATTTGTGTTCATTCAGCCACAAGAGCATTAGTAAGGAGGTCTGGGGTGCGGTTGGTGTTCCAGTTCATCCCAAAGGCATTCAGTGGGATTGAGGTCGGAGATCTGTGCAGGATACCCAAGTTCTTGCACTCCAACCTTGGCAAACCATGTCTTCATGGAGCTCACTTGGTGCACAGGAACATTGTCCTACTGGAATGGGTTTGGACCGCTCAGTTCCACTGAAGGGAAATCGTAATTCTACAGCATACAAAGACATCCTATACAGTTGTGTGCTTCCAGCTTTGTGGCAACAGTTTAAGGAAGGCTGACATAGTGGATATGATAGTCAGGTGTCCGCATGCTTTTTGTAGTGTGTATGAAGGCCAAAGTGAAGTGCAGCACAATAAACGTACAGAACAGAATTGATGGTTGTGCAATAACTCTCCAGAAAAGCAAGAGCAGAATCAGGATAAACTGTGTGTAGATGTGTACTTGTCAGTAGCATATTCTTTCACTGGAAGCACAGTCTAGTGTGTGCAGTGCTAATGTCTCCTTTTTTTTCCTGCAGCGGCAGAGATGTTGGAGCGTGGCCCCCCGCTGTGGCCAGCCGTGTACCCGCCAGCAGGCAGCTCTCTGCAACACGCCCACCAGCTGCAGCTCCTCTCGCACCAGCAGCTCGTACGCCAACAGGAACTCTACATGATTCAGCAGCAGGCTGCCCAGGTCATGGAGTTACAGCGGAACGCACAGTTTGTGGTAGGAAATAAATCTCTTTTTGCTGAACCTCCCAACCATATGACTAGGGTGGGACATACAGTGCCAGAGGGATCCTTATCCTTATTTGGCCTTTGTTTGTTGTTTAAGTGATTTGGCGAGTATTCTGACAATATTCTGCTTGTATAGGAGAGACTAAAAGAACAGCGGGCTGACCTGGAGGACAAAGCAGAGAAGAGAGGTGGAGAGGGCGCCAAAGCCAGCCTCTCAAGTGTACCTGCGTCTGTCCTGCACCCGCGCAAGCCCCCTCCACCTTCCCCAACCCCCTCCACCTCGCACAAGAAGACCGTGACCCCTCTTGCAGTCACACCGCTGCCGTCTCCCGTCACTTCCCTGAAGTCTGAAGATAGGCCCAAAGTAGAGAGCACACTTCCTCAGCAGTCTTACTCGCACCCATCTACCCCAGCCCCACAGCCTCTCAGTCCTGCCTCAGCCTTGTCACCTCCCCCTTCCCCCATCCACCCTAAACAGGAGTCTGTGGAGGTGCCTGACAAAGAGGAGCTTGACCTGCATAAACAAGTATCATCATCTTTCCCATCTATATATCCTGGTACGTACACTGTACGTTTAACACGCCCTAATGCAGTGTCTTGCTAAAGTACATAATAAATCACCTTTGTCAGTTTTGCAGTTTCCCCCTTGGTGGTTTAATGGGATTATTTTTGCTAGCATATACCCTGTTGATAAAAAAAAAGCCTTTAAAATGAAAGATGAGCTGTCGGCAGTTGAGCTTTGCTCTTTATCTCTCATATATTTTATGTTTGTTTTTTTGGGCGGGGATTGGGAATCCACGCTGGATGGCAGTGAAAGGCAGAGTGCCATTCTTCATGTCAGTATGTGCAGCCTAGAGGGGTCTTAATGAGTAGGCTGCAGCTATCCCTACATATGGGATTACCAGCTGCCACTCCACTCAGATGGAGATTTCTTGCGAGAGCAGCACTTTTGTGTCTATTTCCCCTGGTGTTTCCTCTTTAAAATGCTTTGTGCATGGAATGAATATATTTATGCAATCTCTGCAGTGTGAACGTATGAGCATGCACGCATGCATGTATTAGACCTTGGGGGTGGAGGCGTATACATAAGGGCTTTTGGAATGCTTGTACTGGGACCATTTGGCTTATGAAAGTTTCATAAAGCTGGAAGAGTGTGTGGGATGATTAATCATTTTGTCACTCTGTCATGGAGAACCAGGGCCCTCTGCTCCTTGCATAAGCACTTTAAGTCTCTCAAACTGCCTTTTTTTTTGTTCTGTTTTTGGCAGAAATTTCTCCAGGCTACCCCTACCAATCAATAACTGCATCATTCGGCAGCCATTACCCCTACCTTCTTCAGCCAGCCACAGCTGCTGATGCAGAAGGCCTGGCTCCAGCTGTGCCACTGCAGGCAGAGGGCTCAAAGCGTTTATCCAGCCCTGCCAGTGTAAAACCTAGCCACATGTGTTCCCCAGTGGTGGCAGAAGTGCTTCAGGCATCCAGAGACCCCAAGCGAGTAGAGGATAGCATTGTGCCCTTCAAAGAGGAGCTAGACCTGGAAAACGGCAAGGAAGTTTTGGCTCAGGATGGTATAACACAGCCTATCCAGTCTACTGCTCCAATTTCCAGCCAGGACTCATGTACTCCTGTTGAAGCAGTGGCCTGCTCCAGAGCTACAGCCTCACCACTGCCTGAGGAGAACAAAGAAGAACAAGATGATAAGGCAGATCTGTTCTCTTCTACTCAACATGAGTTGTACCAAAGATCAGGATCAGACTTGGATAGGAGCCCTACAGCAGAGGTTTCAAAGAGTTCTCTCATCTTGCCAGAGTCAGCCTACTCATCCTCCTCAAATTACACTGACATGCAACCCATAGACTGCAGAATTCGTCCCTCAGGCTCACCTTCAGCTCACGCAGAGAGGCTCATACCTGCACCCAAGCCCAAAGAACCAACCCTCGACACTCCAGACCTGGAACTGACGCACAGTGACGTACCACGTCAATGCTCCACTCCTCCTGTGCTCCTACCTGCCCCTGTGCCAGTAGCCATTCAGTCTGAGGACCCCATGGCAGGCATGTTGGCCTTACTAACAGCCAGTGAGCTGCCCCAGTCTGGAGCCCTTACCACCATGGCTGAGATGCCCCCTGCTGGGATGGTGCAGCACCTAGGAATCAGTCTTTTGGAGTCCACTGCTGCTGAGGGCATGGCCTTGCTTAGCCAAATGGCTGAACTAGAAATGCAGAGGCACCAGAGAGACTCCATGCAGGGTAAGGCTCGAAACAGCCAAAGAACAAAATAATGGTCTGTAATTTAGCTCAGTCTGGAAACACTGATCGGTTAGAATGGAAGTAGTGGGGGGGGGAGAATCACAGATTTGTTCACCTTGAAGTTGGAAAGTGCAGTGTGTGGAGCACAGCAGGAAGGCTTTCAGCTCCAGTGAATGAGCAAAGCACTTACGAGAGCAGAGGTTTGTAACCTTTCACAATTTGCAGCCCACACAACCAACCACAAAAGGCCTTGCAACCCACAACAGGTCAGAAATGGCCTGAAACTTAAAACTCCATCTATTGTAGCACAATATAGACGTTGGTAATCAGTGAAGATAGGGTTACATAACCGTGTCTGCCGTTGTACCTTTTACAAAGAAGTCACGCTGATTAGGGAAAGACCTCTACTCCAAATAGATCTTGCATTTGACGAATATATTTGTGTCAGTATTGTTCAGTAATAAACACAGCTAGTAGACTTAACTGGGGAATTATTATTTACAAAGATTTATCAGCGATTAGACGATTGCAATAGCGATTATTTGACATTTTAAATGATCATTTGTATTGATTTCAAGAAAAGTATCAGCTTCACGCGGTTTCAGAGTTCAGAACGGGAACTCAACCTCTTAATTTGTGTCGGTCTCTCCGACTGCATCTTGTATCATAACTGCAAGTTAGTCATGTCCCTCCATAACGCTCCAGATTTATTTAGGCGTCTTCACACACGACGCCCACATTCAGGACCTGAAGAGTATCTTCTCTGTTTAGACTTGAAGGAATGAATGTTTTGTATTGATTTGTTTTTGTATGTGCAGGCATAATGCACTGTGGATTAGAGAGTCTCCTCGAGGCTGGGAGGCAAGTCCTCCTGGAGGCCATCGAGTGTCAGCCTCAAGTCAGCATCCGCCTCCCCAGAGAGCTCAACCCCAACAAGAAATACAGCTGGAGACAGAAGAAAGATGAACCTGTATGCATTCCTTTCTCCTGATTCTTCCTTCGGGCTCATCAGGCTTTCTTTATTCATGTTTAGGGACTTGCCTTCACTGTTGTCTCAAAGACATCCTCAGGGAGTGGGATTTCATACAAATATCCTGCATGGTTTTTAGTGCGTGTGTATTTTAATGTGCGTTGACTGACTGACTGTAAAAGACCTGATTTTTGCTTAAAAGCATTTGACTGATTTGACACGGAGCTATTTTAGCTGAGCGACTTGTACAGTGATATTTTTGATATTTGTTAAAATAATGCTAATGGTGATCTCATTCAAGAGATTTTCAGTTGAGTTAAGCTCTGGTTAGAGTCTTTATATTAGGGGTTTTTTTTGTTGTTGTTTTAGATGTTCTCCAAATCCTCTCTGGAGGGTATGGATGCAATGGAGGTGGATTACCGTGTGAGACTGGCTGAGCTGCAGCGGTGCTATAAAGACAAGCAGAGAGAGCTGATCAGGCTACAGAGACGGAGAGACAAAGTGTAAGTGCCTCAGCTAAACCCCATGGTTAGCATAACGCAGCATATATTAACCTTGGTTATATTGTTTTAGCTCTGTTGCTACTCCAGAAGTAATCATTCATTGCTTATTAGTCTCCGGATATGAAGGGAAAAGCGTGATCATATGGCCATGTTGACTTTGTTGTAATTTCAGAGAGAAGCAACAGCTGCAGCAACAACAGCTCCAGCAGCAGCAAGAGGAAAGGAGCAGGAACCTGGCCAGGAGAGGCCCTGGTCGGCCCCGGAAGCGCAAGCATGGCTTGTGTGCTCTGTCTCCGCCTTCAGGCAAACTGGATGCCAAGTGTGGAAAGTAAGTGTCCATGGGTTTGAGCACAGACAGAGTCAGGATGCACCAATGAGCCAGCGTGCCGGGAGTTGAGCGCTGTGATGTTTTACAGGCTGGCCCAGAGCTCACAGTATTCAGAAGACTCCGAGAGTGGGGAAGTGCTGAGGAAGCGTTTCTGCAGCTCCACACGGGAGGAAGATGAGGAGGAGGACATGGAAGTTGGTATTTTAAAGGCAAAGAAGAGAAGCAAGAGCTGGAATGAGCAAGAAGCATCCTCCAGTTACTCTCACGAGGTTTGTGCCTACACAGTGGCATTGCCAAGACTTAGCATCTTAATACATGTTGTTTATATATGGAGCTATTTTTAGGTGTACGTGTCTAATTGCGAATTGTGCTTTCTAACAGGTATCTAAAACGGGCAATAAAAAGAACCCAGTAAGTGAGCAAGAGCAGTTGGCTTCAAAGCTTGACAAGGCCTTGTCTCTAACTAAGCTTGGTAAACCGAACAAGTCCTCGTGTAAGTTTGTGGACGGTTCTTCAGGAAAGTCCAGACCTCCCTCTGGGAGCAGGCTGTCTATGCTCCCGGACATAAGTGTGAGAAACAAGATGGCAAAATCCAAGCTGTCCAAAGAGCTTGGTTTCTTTCCCAAATCCTCCAAAGGAGGTAAAAGCAAAATGTCCAACAAATTAAAGCCTTCAGACTCGTGTCTTAAGGGAAAAAGTCCAAGGAAAGCTTCCAACTCTCCAGTGAGGTCAGAGATCAGCAGCTACTCCAACAGTGAGTGACATCCCTGCATGTGTGTGTTTGGGGATATTTTTTTTTTTTTAATTTGTGAGAAATTATATTGATTAATACGAAGTGGTGTATAATTTCTGGTATGAAAACTATTCATGAAATTCTTCAGTAATTCCTGTGTTGTTGGTTTTTTTTTTTCTTTTCTTTATTGGGGTGTTGTAATTTTTGCATTGAATTTAACAACCACACGAGTCTTAAGCTCTATGGTATGCTTGTAACACAGACACGGATTCAGAAGAGGACTCCATGAAGGATGGCTGGAGACCTCATGCCATGTTGGGTAGATCAGGATCCTGTGCACAGATTCCAGGCCAATACACCACTCCATCTCAGAAGAAGCGCCCGTCATCCAAGAGA
Organism: Notarius lentiginosus; assembly: GCA_025400055.1. NCBI lineage: Eukaryota > Metazoa > Chordata > Actinopteri > Siluriformes > Ariidae > Notarius > Notarius lentiginosus. Next base: position 30,456,958 of record JAODVO010000008.1, read on the forward strand.
ACCTCTGCATCCTCCTTTTCCTCCTGTCTCAAGTCCAAACAGGGGGTGAAGGAAAGAAAACAGAAGCGCTTTGCTTTGTTGCTGCAAGAGGCAGGAGTCAACTCCTCTGAGGACTCATTTGACCAAGGTTACTAAAAAAAAAAAAAGAAAAAAAAAAAAGCCTTTGCTATGCACACAATTGCCTTCATGCCTTGTGAACTTCCTGTTCATGCCATGGCTATCAGTGTAAAATTATCTAAGAAGCCATACATACAATAGTTATGATAGTTTACTACCTCATCTCTTACTTGTATTCTTGTATATAATATTGTCGACTCTTTTTGGAGTTTTGTTTTGTTTTTTTACAAAATGGTTGCCTTTTATGACTGTCTTGCCATTTAAGGCGTCTATAGCATTGTGCATTAAATCGTGTGTCGCTGTGTGGAAAATGTCTCATCATTGTATTGCAGTTTGGTACCCAAGTTTTATTAAACACATTGGTTTTTAATTTTTACTGAATGTCTGTCTCTCGCTACATCTAGTATATTAGATTGCAATATGCTATTCATTCCTAGTTTCCTGTTCTGCAAATATCCCTTTTCACAATCATTGCTCAAACCGGGGGGGATTTGAAAAGTCTTTTTTTTTTTTTTTAAAAAGCAGATTAAATCTTGAAGTGTGCAGGGGCTAAATATTTCTGCTTCATGAAAAATCCCCTCAAATTATTGCTCAAGAAATCTTTGCCGAGTGAAATTTACTTGTATTTTGGACACACCTGGCCAAATCCTTGTGGACAGTTCTATATACCTGTCTGCCTTTTATTTATTTATTTGTTTGTTTCTGTATTTTTCTTTGCTCATTGCAAGGTATATCCATTTATAGACACTCATTTGTTGTCCCCTGTGTCTGCATGCTTATAATGGGGATATTTGGAAAACGGGGTGCTCTCTGTTTTACTAAAAAAATGAATAACCTAGCCTCTGTAGACTGCTGGCTCTCTCCCTGCAGCTGCTTGGCCACCCCTCCACCTCTGACCCCCTTCTCCTCCCCATGATGCTTTTGAATGTCTTTCGGTCTGTGCGTTTGCTTGTCCTGCTGCAACAAAAATAAAAGCGAAGCCAAGCACTTGGCTTGGAGTAGGGCAGCCAGCTGTGCAACGTGAGGTCACTATCCATGTCACCTGAGCCATGGGCAATGTTCTGTAAGTAGGACACCACCCTCTTTTTGCTGTGACTTCTCGATTAATAGTTTCTACTAATTTGTGCTTGCTTATGTTGCATTATCAAACAATTATTATTTGTTCCTTTCAATGAGGTCAGGTTTAAAAAAAAAAAAAAATCAACTTTTAACACATTCTCACAAGTTTACCTTCGATTGTGTGCCCCGAAGCCATGGTTATGCCTATGGAACGTTTAGACAAAATCTGGTTGCTTAGCTGTGTATTCGTTTCGTGCTCTTTTTATTTTTTTATATATATATATATTTTTTTTTTTTCTTTTTAGTCAATGGTTTTACTACTGAAGTCTACGATTGAGTACTTAAAAAGTGGGTTAGCGCACCACACCTGCTATACAATTGGAATATTGGAGCACAGCACGTGCTGTAAGAACACTTGACGGTAATAGGCTCGAGATGACAGTTTTATTATAAGCACAGTGGTTTTTATTTTTATTTTTTTATGCGCTGTCTTTATCTGTCGTATAGTGTAGCTCTCAGGGTTAGGAGAGGGAGAAGGGAGATATAACCATGGCTTAGGCGACTGACAGCCCAGACTCCTCTCTGTTCCCAAACAAGTGAGGCTCAGAGCAACCACAGAGCCCCAGGAGCCATGGAGGTCTGTCCTCACAGAGCCTGCTTGACATGCCCAGCCTGCTTCTGCCCATGCACATCCTCTGCTTGCCTTTGCTGTGTTCCATGTTTCAGCCCTTAACCGCTGTCCTCAGGCATGTGCTTTCTTTCTAACCCTGTTTTTTTTTTTTTTTTCTTTTTCTGTCCACTCTGTAACAAGCTAAAGATCCTTGTTTGTCTGTTCTAAAACTCATGCACTATCCCTCATATGTTAACAAGCTCACGCCTGTTGTCAGCGAGCCTAACCACTCTGAAGCATTATGTACGTCTTGTGTCCATATCCGTCTTCGAATCTGTCCATTTCCCTCCCACGTGGAGGCGGGGTCAGCTAATGTGGGTACCTACTGTCTTGCAGTTAGTCCTTTAAAGAGAAGTTTCTCTCCCTTTAACAGTTTAGACAAGCTCCGCTGAAAGGGTCATGAATAATTGATGACTTTCTTTAAGCCTTTCTGCCTGTAACCCACATCTAGCTTTTTACAGTGCTTTTAGGCTGCTCCTGTTTCCACTTTCTAGCAGCAGAGTCCATTCAGCAGAATAGCCAAGACTGTTTGTTTGTTTTTGTGAGCAGCTGAGAGTTTTTCCCATAATTCCCACATTTCTGTTCGTGTGGAGAAGGCTAGTGCCTATGCTGAAGTTAATCCTGTCTTGCAGCCAGCTTGCGCAGTCTGGAAGTTGTTTGCATGATGCTGCTCACCCATATTGGTAGATCACTACTTCATAAAGCCACGCTTTGTCCTTCACCAGCAATCTTGTGTAGTAGTGGGTGGGCATTTGTTTTCAAGCAAAAATATATTAAAGGAAGATAATTTGTTGGTTAATGTGGCTGATGTGAAATGCGGTATCCGTCACAAGATGTTCTCAGTGACCGATTAGAATTGTAAACGAATGGTTTGGTCTTGACCAGAATGCACATCTTTCTAATGGTTTTATAGACAAACAGAGATTGCTGCAAAAAAAAAAAAATGTTTCGAAAGTCATTCTTTTGAATTTTAGATTAAACAAAGTTACTTGATCCATGTTGATGGATTGTAAGCTTTCTAGTTTGTCAAAATGGTGTAATTTGCTAAAAATGACCAATGTATTTAACAATCCTCTTTTTGTTGTAAACAGAATACTTTACTGAAAGGGATGATGATGATGATGATGATGATGATGAAGAGGGCTACGACCGTGAACTGGATGAGATTAATGGCCTGTGTTCTTCCTCGCTAGAGGAAAGTGGATTGGGTCTGCTTGCTCGTTTTGCTGCTAGCGCCATCCCTAGCCCTGTTATCTCTGGCCCCATGTCCCTCGTTCAGCTGGAGGCCAAGCAGAAAGCCAAGAAAAAGGAGGAGAGGCAGAGTTTGCTAGGTGAGCATATGTCACCCTATTGCATTTTATACATGGCTCAAATGTTCTCCATTTGTCACGAATTAGCACTAAAAGACGGGGAATGCTATTCAGCTACGCTAAAACCTTCAAATGGTGTAACCGTAGAAGATCCTTTATGGCTTGGCATCCTGTCAGTGGCTAAATGACAAGCCTGCAATGGCCAGCCATTCATATCTAGTAGAATCTCAGAGAGCCTTTCTATTAGAGTGAAACTGAAGGCATATAAGTCTCTTGAGACCAAAAACATTAATGGCCAAGTCCATTCTTCCAGCACTCATATAATATAATACATTTGTGAAAAATTCTGATGCAGTTTTTAAATAAATCGTGATTTATTAGGCAGGTTTATAAGCCTTAAAAGTGGAATTATAGCTAATATTTCAAACCAAAATGATGCAGAACACAAAAGCGTGTTTTTGCCTTCGGTTTAAGGAGAACATTTCAAATATGTTTTCTCATCTCATTATCTGTAGCCGCTTTATCCTGTTCTCCAGGGTCGCAGCCGAGCTGGAGCCTATCCCAGCTGACTACGGGCGAAAGGCGGGGTACACCCTGGACAGGTCGCCAGGTCATCACAGGGCT
>JAODVO010000008.1:30548031-30558400 GCA_025400055.1 Notarius lentiginosus
TGGGATAGGCTCCAGCTTGCCTGCGACCCTGTAGGACAGGATAAAGCGGCTAGAGATAATGAGATGAGATGAGATATCTCATTCTAAGTTCAAATTAGAAGAAACCTTTTCATTATTGCGGTGTCGGAAATCGGCTTCTATAAATAATTGGTAGTTGCCTGGAACAAATAATTCAATGTTTTTAACAGATAAAACATCCAGATGTGGGGATTTTGTGAAAGGGGGCGGGGCTGCGAGCCTGACATCACTCACGTGTATAAAAGCTTCAGCTGCTTGCGGACGCGCGCGCTGTGAGTGGCGACGCTCCCCAAACAAAGAGCCCGGACAGGCGCATCATCACCATCACCACCGCTGCAGCAGCACAGAAACGCGCGCACACGCCTCTCCGGTGCAGCAGGCAAACTCTCCTCAACTTGCAGCAAACATGACGTCTAACGGAACCAGCGACATGCTGACGATCCAATTCGGACTCATCAATTGTGGAAACAAGTATCTTACAGCGGAGTCGTTCGGGTTTAAGATCAACGCCTCCGCCACGAGCATGAAGAAGAAGCAGATCTGGACGCTGGAGCAGGATGGTGATGACTCCAACACGTTCTTCTTGAAGAGCCACCTGGGCCGCTACATCGCCGCTGATAAGGATGGCAACGTGACCGGAGACACCGAGGCGCCGAATGATGACTGTCGGTTCGTGGTGACTGCGCACGACGATGGTCGTTGGTCACTGCAGTCCGAGCCGCACCGGCGTTACCTGGGCGGCACTGAGGACCGCATCATCTGCTTTGCGCAGAGCGCGGGCCACGCGGAGAAATGGAGCGTGCACATCGCCATGCACCCGCAACTCAACCTGTTCAGCGTGACGCGCAAAAGGTATGCGCACCTGAGCGCCAAGGACGACGAGGTGGCCATCGACCGCGACGTGCCTTGGGGCGTAGACTCGCTCATCACACTCGTCTTCCATGACCAGAAGTATCATCTGCAGACCTCGGATAACCGCTTCATCAAAAACGACGGCACGCTGGCGCAGGAACCCAACAAGAGCACCGGCTATACGCTCGAGTTCCGTTCTGGGAAGGTAGCCTTCCGGGATGGGATGGGGAAATACCTGGCCCCCTCTGGACCCAGTGGCACCATGAAGTCCGGCAAGAGCACCAAAGTAGGCAAGGACGAGCTGTTCGTCCTGGAGCAGAGCCACCCTCAAGTAGTGCTCACTGCTGCTAATGATAGGAATGTGTCCACCAGGCAAGGTAGGATGGACACATCACTTTTTTTTTTTCTTCTTCTTCCCCATCAGAGTATAAATCTCTAGTCCATTTATTTCCTAGTTGTCTGTCTGAACACACACTGGGCAGGATGTATGATTCAGTAGAATCCAGCTTTAACGTCTACAAATAAAACCCTGAGTATACATCTACTCTTCCTTCTGACTCATCCATGATTATAGATCATTCTGTTCTTAATTACAGAGCCTGCGTTCCATGGCTTGTGGTCCTGGTGTGGCTATGGCCAAAACTAATGAGTGTGTCTGCCAAAGAAAAGGAAAAAAACTGCATGTTGAGTTTTTTTGTAATGCTCGTATCCATAGGTCTTTGAAAAAACTGTTGAATAAAAGGAGTGAGGGGGAACATGGAGATGGGTTGGAGTGACTGCTGCATAGCAGCATCCATTTTGTATTTCCTCTTTTTCTCTCTTCCTGAGCCTGTGTGCGAATATTGAGATGGCAGGCAGAGAACCCAAGCTCGAAAATAATCTGCTGGCCGGTGTCAGCACTAAGGCTGGCCTGTTTCTCATGGAATTCCACAACTGCTGCATTGTGGAGGATCCTGTTAGTTGTAATTAAATTAGACGTGAAAGCAGACATTACTGTTCACTCAGAAGGATGGGTTAGACAGAGCAAGGCTGAAATAATGGATTTGATTGTGCTGAAATATGAAGAGATGTCATAATGTTTGGACATAATGATCTGGCCCCTCCCCCTCAATGTCAGTTGGTTTTAGGGATGGTGGACAGGGTTGTGTAGGGTGTTGGTGGGTGCATGGCACGCTACTGTGTCAGGACCTAGATTTCTGGTCCCCGCCAAAAGCAAGTCGAATGCACATGGTGTATGCATGACATTAATGGAAGAGGTCACTTTTGTTTTTTGGGTTCTTTCTGCTGGTGATGAGGGACTGCTGTGGTATTGGCTGCTCATGCTTTAGAGGTTTATGGACCTAAGCATCTGGCTTGAATTAGGATCTTGTAGAACGTTATATGCATGCTTTCCCAGTCTTCTGGGATCAAAGTGCATTTATGCCCTCCTGGAATGTGATCCTTGCTAATAATTTAGCTTGTCAAGTGTGCTAAAAGTTTAGTCATTGGGGTTTCAGTTCTTTCTTTGTTTGCTGTCTGCAGATTGTTTGGAAGAGGCTGAGATTTTCTTCCTTAGGCATGTGGAGGGTGGTGTGGTTGAGTTGAGGAAGAACAAAGGCCGTGTGATCTGGCCTTGGCTGCCTGTGCACCCCAGCTGCTCGACCTCGTGGGCAACAGTGTTCATCAGGACAATGGCGCCTGCCTGGAAGAGCAGCCATCCTTCATAGAAAAACCGTGACTTGCTTAAGCAATTTGTCATCCATGTGGCTCATCTCTGCTAATAGATTAGATTTCCTTCTTCCATGTCCTGCTGTTCTTGTCTTGTGGTGATGTGCGGAGCAGTGTACCAATCCACCACGAATGCGGAAATGATTTCCTGCCTGCTTTTGTTCCCCCATATTGATAACATCTGCAGCACCGTTCACACTGCTGACAAGACAAATGTTCAGCTGAGTTGCTTTTCAAGGCCTGTAGATTTGCTGACAATAGCCCTTCCCTGTCTAATAACGTTTTTAATGTAACGTACCCTCCTATTGTGTGTCAGCAAATGTTTTGGTATCTGAAGCCATCTCTTTTGAGATCTGAATGAATGAATAGCAGCCTTGCTCCCCTGCTCCAGTTGCCATGGTGTGGATGGATCAACTGGGCATCTGCAACTGTGTGTGTTGGGGGTAGGGATATGTCAGTCAGCGGTTAATTTAAAAAAAAAAAATTGCTGCAGAGGAAGTTAACTGCTTGGGTCCCTAAAGATGATTAAGAACACATTCCCTTTGGTCAGTCCCTGTGTTGAAGCAGGGTTCTCCAGAAAGTTTTCCACTCACAACCATGTGGTTCTCATCGTGGTCATTTATTTTCCTTGCTTGTTCAGGCTTGCATATTTTCAGTGGAAATTCAATCTTACTTTCCAGAGGCCAGTTGTTTGTTCAGTCCCCTCCTTAACCATTGCATGGATGGATATTTTGTATGGTTGTTGAAGCAGGAACAGATTAAAGGTACGTTTTATTAAAGAAGAGCTGGTCTTGAACAGTTAGAGTAGCTTGAGTGCAATTTCTGCCGTTTCCCCAAAAGAATCACAACAATTCCTCTTTGTGGGGGTTCTGCAGTGATTGCATGACTCATTGTGTAGCTGTATTGTTCATAGTTGCACTGTCATGATTTAGAAGTCTGCATATAAACTGGTGGTCCCCCCCCCCTTGTCCTTTGTATAGTGGATGCATTCTAGTAGATGGAGTCACAGCTGCTCTGCCAAGATGCTCAGTGGGGGATGTGATGGTCCACAATTCCAGAAACTGTGTGCACATGTGTATTTGGGAGTAAAACAGTTGCTGATGCAGTCGGCGTGAATAATGGGTCAAGTCTGACAGGAAATCTTCGCTAATCTCTGAGATCAGCTTTTATTACTGCCACATTCTGCTCACTTAAACGTGATGATCAAACTGAAGATCTGTTTTCTGCCTCTTGCTAATCAGAAGACAAGGCTACTTCTGATTATCCTGATAATGAAACTTGTAGTGTTCTGCTCATCCCCCTCTTTCAGGAATGGACCTGTCTGCCAACCAGGATGAAGAGAGTGATCAGGAGACCTTTCAGATGGAGATGAGTAAAGATACAAAGAAGTGTGCTTTCAGGACCTGCACTGGAAAGTACTGGACACTCACTTCTAATGGTGGACTGCAGTGTACTGCTTCTACCAAGTAAGTCTTGGTCAAAAAGTGCATGGCATTGGTCTCTGTAACAAACATAAATGACGGCATGTTCCTGTTGAAGGCTAAGTAAACATTACAGAGGCCATAGTACTGGGCAGATAGCTTTAGCAGAAACGATGTCCTTCACTCTAGGGAAATCTTTATTATTTTAACATTGACTTGTGTTTTTTAAAAAACCTCCACCATTATGTAGTATGAATATACAAATGGGTATACAAGTGTTTTCTTTAGTGGGTGGGTGGTTGGGGGTGTCGGTGAGGATTAACTGGGGATAGTGCATGCCAAGGAGAAAGTTTACTCACTGCTATTTTGGTTCGATTCTCATTGACTCTGGATACAGTAATGTAGGATGCTTGAATTGGTCAGCAGTTGTTTGGCAGGGTGTGTCCCCAAATGGATGATCATGCATTTCTTATTTCATTGCAATCAGGACTGCTAACTGCTACTTTGATATCGAATGGCAAGGCAAGAAAATTACCCTCCGTGCCACCAATGGAAAATACGTGGCAGCCAAAAAGAATGGGCAGCTAGCCGCCAGCATCGATTCTGCAGGTGAGTTCTGGCCTTCAGCAGATTTCAGTGGTTGGTAAACTGTGTGAAGACCCCTTTACAAAACTTGTGTAGGAGAATTCAAAATATGGACATGTCTCAACCCTCCTGCAAGTTCATACAAATGATCCATGAGCTCTTATTTTATAAATGTTCCCAAATCCTTTCTACCTGTGGCCTGTTTATGAATCATCATAAGATCATGCACATGAATGTGTACATCAACTCCAGAGAATGGCATCAAATACTTGTAAATGGTGGAACACAAGCAATATAAATGGGTTAAATAATTGATGCTAATTTTTTGTACAGCGGTAAGTGAAATTTTGTATGTACTCAAGCAAAGCAAGTTCATACTGCCTTCCTTGCTTCCTTCCTCTTTTTTTCCTTTTGACTAAGGTCAAAACAGTTCATAAATTATATTAACATTTAGCAGATGCTCTTGTCCAGAGCAACCAACATACTTGGAGCAGTTGAGGGTTGGTTGCCTTGCTCAAGGGCACATCAGCCATTTTTGCTGGTCCAGGAAATCAGTCTGGCAACTTTTTGGTCCCAAAACCCTTTCTAAATATGGGCTTCTTAATGAGACCCCAATCTCTTACTTGAATTTCTTCAGTAAATTGGACACATCTAGCATTGTTCCTCTGATATAACTGGTCTAAAATGACTCAAAGGCTGTTCATGGTAACAATGTTTGTCCCTTTCTCCCCTGCAGGAGAGTCTGAGGAGTTCCTGATGAAGCTCATCAACAGGCCCCTCATCGTGTTGAGGGGAGAACATGGCTTCATCGGCTGCAGGAAGGTCACTGGGACCCTGGACTCGAACCGATCCTCTTATGATGTCTTTCGCTTGGAGTTTCACAATGGAGCCTACAGCCTCCAAGGTGAGTAGGTTTCTTTATTTGGCACATGCATCTGGAAACTACAGTATGGCTTTCAACAACCTGCATTCTCCAGAAATCTGTAACCACATGCAATAAGTCTTCTGCTGACCTGTCTTTGGTCAGATTCTACTGGGAAATACTGGATGGTTGGGAGTGAGTCTTCAGTTGTGAGCAGCAGCGATACCCCTGTTGATTTCTTCCTGGAGTTCTGTGACTACAGTAAGGTGGCAATCAAGTCGAGTGAAGGGAAGTACCTGAAAGGAGATCATGCTGGTGTTCTGAAGGCCAATGCTGATGACCTGGATAGCTCCACTATGTGGGAGTACTAGAAGCCCTCAAGTGACCACCATTTATTTTATTTTTTTTCTACATATTAAATGTTTTTTGTTTGTTTTTTTTCCCACCATGAGCACAAGTGGGTAGGAGAGTAAAATGAAAGTCGAAGCATTAAGTGGTTTTTGGTGGTTTAAATAGACTCAAATGAAGACTCTCTTTAAAGTAAGCATATTCATACTCCAGCATTCTGGTGCCATGGAACTCTAGCAGTGTTATGCAGATTTCATAGGCCAAAACTCAATGTGTCTGTCAGCGCTAAGTTTCTAGGGGGTTTATCTGGTCCCTAAATTTCATATACTGTGGTAAAGTCTTGTGGTTTGTTAAATGATTTGACTGGAATTTAAAATTGATACGGTCTGAAGAGAAGTGTGCACCCATGTTCTCACAGGTTTGCTGGATCTCCTCTGATAGAAGTGTTGGGTGGGTTGTTTTTTTGCCATCCCTTTCCTAGTCTTTGCACAGTCCTGTAAGAGCCTTTTCTCTTTCAATATGTTGTGTTTTAGGAGAATGTTTATTGATGCCTTGTCAAACCCTGTGAGAAGTAACTTTTTGGTCATTACCCTTCTCTATAATATTGCCAGGTGTTTGAATCTCATTGACCAGAAGACTAATGGCAATATTACTAGTTGTATGAATGTTGATTTATGACTATCCTGCCATACATAGTTATAAAGTGTGTCCTTTAACCACTGGAATGTCCTGTTCTCGGCACTGAAGATGACCCTGACCTGTTCTCCCCCCCCATCCCCCCTCTTTTTTTTTTTTTTAAAGTATGGCTACGCTCGTAATAGTGTGCTGGATTTTTGCTTGTGCCATTACGTTACATTTCATTTCCCTGTAAGAGAACTGTGACAAGAGGCCAAATACAGTCCTTCATCTCAACTCTGGTTATGCATCCTAATGCCAATGGGAGAAAAGTGTTAAGTGAATTCCTGCATCTGAAAGGGCGAGTTATGAGATGAGGCTGTTTCTGATCTGTCGGATTCAGTATGTTGTTGCAGGTTCAACACTATATTTATGGAAAATTAAGGCCTACCTTGAGTCAAATTGGAAAGGTCCGTGTTCACTGCACATGTAGAACCAGTATTGGATTAATCTGGAAAATGCACAACTGTTAAACTGGAAAAGTACCATGTAACTGTTTTTGGTTCTGTTTTTTTATTTAAAAGGCACAGACATTATCATACCATTATCTACACAACATAAATGTATCCTATCAAATGTCTATAATAAATTATAACTAGAGAGGCAGCAGAACTAATGAATTAGGAGTAAGACTTGACATTGCTTCCTGATTTGCGTTATTTGGCTACCAATGAAATTCTGTGGTTATTGTGGTAAAGATTTTGAACATGGTGTCTTATTGAAGATGTTCTTACAAACAGGCTACATAGTCGGTGTTTGATTAGATTTTGTTGGTACTTTCTAATAGGGTGACTGGTGCTGTTTCAGTGAGGATGGTGCGACTGCATAAACACCGTACGTTTCATTCGTCAAAACATTTAATGTAGAATAAATTAGTACAGAAATCCTATCTACTTTCACAAAGGTTTGTGATGCCTGAGATCACTCGTGCATACAAGGGAGTGGTAATGACTGTGCCTTATGGTCATACTGGAAAAACACAACGTTCCACATCTATACTTTGTAAAACTTTACTGACTTTTTTTTTTTTAAATCTTTTGATATGGTTGCTTTCCTTCATGTGCCATGGGTACAAAAGTATGATAAATTGGATTATGAAATTCTGTGTGGATTTGTCATTTGTTCTGATCACATGCACAAAGTTCCAGAGATAAAATACATCAGATGTGGAAAATTTTGCATATCTAGTAATACCTGTTTTAAGCAAAGTAGAATCACCCAGCAGTCAAAGAACCTATAAGGAACCAGAGGTTTTGTGTGTAGGTTGTGGACTGGAGCTCAGTGGTTTAGTCTGTCAGCTGTTCTTGCACTACCTCTAAATTCACCGATGTAAGACTGGACCTTCCTGAGTTTATTCTGGAAATCTATCCCCTGAAGGGGGGCAGTGTGAGGGGAGTGTTTCCACAGGGCTGAGCTTGCTCTTGAGAGCAGCAGCTTTCCTGGCCACTGTTCTATTCATCAATGGAGTCTTTGTGTGAAGCATTGCTGGAGAAGTGGTTGCCTTGTGGTTTGTAAGCTCATCCATCACGCTGTGCGATGGCTTCAAATTTATGACCAACTAATCATACAATACACTTAAAACAATCATTTGAACCCACAGCAGATAAGCCCATACTGGGTTTATGAAGCTCCAAGATGTTTCTGTCCATGCTGCCTCTTCCCCTCCTCCACTAGGGAGACGCCTAACCCAATAAAGAAACGCCAACCAGAGCAGGCCTTTAATCTGCTTTACTTTACGTTGAGGCCTAACTCAGAAATGTTAGCAAGGCTGATTTTCAGAGCTCCCAGTGGCCCATGCAACATGTCATACCTTAGTGATGGATTCCTTAATGGATATTTTAATTAATGAAAAAATTGATTTTGGCAAAAAAAACCACATGAACGTTCATGCAAATTTATACTTAAAATGGATTTTGTTCAGTTTGTAATATCATGCGTGTGCTATAATATACTCTGGTAGGTGTTTATGTGGTAACGTGGTCATAGTAAAGCCAGACACTGACTGGAGCAGCTACTGGAAAAAAAAACTTAAGAATAAAAATAAACCATGAAAGGGTTAAATAATCTTCAGCCAGGCTGCCTTCACAGACTAAGGTTTCTATGGAAACCATGAGTGTGTCAGTTGAAGAGGCTGGTGTATGGAAAGAGAGGCAGATGTAGGATCGAGCTTTCGAAAACGAATGGGGGTGGTGAGTTGTTGGAAACCGACATCTCGGAATAATTACCTAAATCAGATCCAGGTCATGTCTGAAGGCCAAAGTGAGCAGGATGAAGCTGAACACGACTCCACTACGCTCTGTCTGATCCAAGTTACGGGCCTTTAATTACTGTAAATCAGTGTGTACATGGAGTTCAGATGGGTGCTGTATTCTTTGGTGTCGGATTTACATCAACGATCTAACTAAAGCAAGGAAGTGTAAAATATAGGGTTATAGCAGAATACATTGTGCTACTAGTGAAAAAATATCCATTGAAGTCCGACAGGAAGTGAGAAATGTTGAAAAGCGGTCTGTGAACTCAAAAACTATCTGAAAGGTCATCACTGGGTTGCCAAAAAGTTATTCCATTATGAAGTACTGCTGCAAAAACAACAGGACACTTTCAAAATGCCACTGGATAACACAGTCAGGACGTTTCAATACGCCACATCCAAATAAGACAAGGGAAAGAAAAGTTTAACAGGTCGTGTCCCAATAGCCTGGGGTATATGATGCAAATAGCAGTATGTGCACACATTGACACCGAGTGTTTATATTGACCCAGAAGCACTGTGAAGAGGACAAAGTTCATCTAATGACCACAAAAAAATGGGCAGCAGCTGCAGTGATCACATGACCGACCTCAGGAAGTTAATCAAAGAGCTTCATGCTACATCTGACCAGCCCCTGAGGCACTGTGATGGTGGATCAGGAGCCTCTAATGACCGTTAGTGGTCGTATTATAACAGGCCAGAGCCACCAGACGTCTCCATAAGAGACATCACAGCTTTATCTTGCCAAAGCATCATTAGGAAAGCATATGATGGCCACAAATAGTCACATTGACCATGTGTGCTGGCACAGGAAGGAGACGTGCATGTGTGTGGTGGGGGTTCTGAAACAATACAGTCCTGTGTCACATAAAGGAACAAACTAGGAGAAAAAACGGCTACTTAGAAGAGCGCAACAAGAACGGGGGTTAAGCTAAGCACTGCCTTTAGGTTTCCTAACCAAAAATGTAAAAAAAAAAAAATGCAGCTTTACAATCATTCTCCCCTCACATTTTTTGCTGAGTGATGACATTCTAAACTTTCCATGCTTCCATAAAAGAATTAAAACCACACATTTCATATAAGCTTCAGGAAGGCAGTTGAGCAACAAACCCTACAAACAGGAGTCAATAAAACAACAAGCACATGCCTTTAACGCTGAGGAATGGCTCTCATAAACTGCACACATCTCCAAGCCAAGATACACAACCTTTTGTATAATCACTTAGAAGAGTTTGCTCGAAGGATAAAAGGCAGGGCTCCAGTTTCAGGAGCTTCTCGGGTAGTGAGCAGACTGTGAGCAAGCTGCCAGGCTCAGGACCCTCCATACCTGCAGGCGAGACCTTGTGACCTACTGAACAGATGGAAGTCAAACTGAGTCACCTCATGGTTACAATCAGTCCAAGCTCCAGGTTTGATTTAATCGGACTGAATAACCTCATTGTGACAGTCTCCGTGAGTGCTGGGGGTTTCCCAAATGCCATGCTTGCCTACTACAGTCATGTGAAATAGAAAGTACACCCTCTTTCAAGTCTAGGTTTTAAGTGTCAGGACATAAAACATCATCTGGTCCTTACCAGGTCTTAAAGTTAGGCAAGTACAACCTCAGATGACCAATAACACATGACATATTCACCCTGTCATTATTTATTT
>JAODVO010000008.1:32481976-32493039 GCA_025400055.1 Notarius lentiginosus
GCCATGGTGGTTCCCAGGTTGTTCCTGACCATCCAAACCAATTTCCTTTCAGCTGAGGGTGACAGTTTGGGTTTTCTAGAAGCAAAGTGGCTTGGCAAAGTGACTACATCTCCCAGTAACTTTGATACAATTGTTTGAACAGATCTTGGCATCTGCAGTTGTTTAGAAATGGCACCAAGAGACATTCTGGAGTTGTGTATATCTGCAATCCTCTTTCTCAGATCTGCACTGAGCTTTCCCATTTTACTGTGTGTTGGTCAATCCAATGAGTGCTATAAACAAACCCTTTTTATGAAGGCACAGAGAAGTTACCAGCTGTAGTCAATCATGATCACTAACAGGAAATTAAGAGGCCTTGGCCTTGGCAAGATACAGTAAGAGACATTTTGGAAGGTTCAGCTACTCTGAATTAATAATCTAAGTGAGTGCATGTAGATATTTGACCCTATATGTATAATTTCCACCTTGTATTGATTTCAGAAAATCCAAAATAAATTAAAACTTCTGCACCAAATTCATGGGTTTTTTCTATGAAAGAAATATGTTGTATAATCATTTCACCACAGAAAACGAACAGTTCAGAGAAATTGTTCAAAGCCCAACAATTGTAAAATTGTAAATTTTATAAAATTATAAAAATGTATATATATACATTTTTTCCAAAGTTTTTGAATTCAATTTACTTCTTGGTGGGAGGCCTTTCGTTTAAAAATTTCCAGTTTGGATTGCTTCCGTGAAAACCTCAATTGCATGGGTTCTTGATATACTGGCCGCCAAACCTGCCTTTGATCTGTTCATGTCAGATTTAGTGAGTTAAATGTGGCCCAGAGACTGCACCTGAGACCTAGCTGAAAAGATTATTCTGTGTCAATATTCATTAACCCTGGGCCATTTCCATCGCCATGCTCTCAGCTGCCATGGGAGGCTTTTATCTACAGGGGACTCAGCCTCACCACCTTGCATTATATTTTCATATTTAACTGCCTGCTCCATCTATCAGATTCTGTGTGTGCTTTTAATATACAATGTTCCACTCTGATGGCTTTAAATGGGACGAAACTGAAACGGAAATGTTCATGTCTGCCCTTGGATGCTGGAGGAATATTTAGACACATTAAAAGCATGGTGAGCTTGCAGATGACCCTCGGAAACTCAACTCCTTTATCTTCTATTGATATTTTATTAATGTACGGTCATTCAGACTGCAGAGTGTGACAACATTGGGCAACTCAAGCTCTCTGTCAAATCCACCAACGGTGTTAATGGCTTGTAGATTGATGACTAACATTTTCAAGTCATGGCTAGAGGTCTGGTATTTCCATATTGAACAAGAGTGTGACATATTTTGCCCTGTGGTACCACTGCAACTACTTCATATTTAACCTTCTATGTTCTATGACTTGGGAGTTAAAAACACTTTTAAACAGTGTCAGTAGGGGAACAGCATTTAGTCATAAATCTCTGTTTCCAGATAAAGTTTTAGTTGGGGGCAATTTATATGCATTTGTTCAATGTTCTCTAGCCTGTAGCACCTAATACTTAGCTTTATACTCCTGTCCAATCCTGTCCTAATAAACAACACTGATTCCTGACAGGCTGTGCCATTGTCTCAAGCTTTAGGCAAGCCTCAGTTTGGCTCTCATTACAAACACACACTGACATCCAGTATCTAGTGCAGGCACGTTTTAAGCAAAACATTGCAGTTTCACCGCCAGCATTGCGCTGTGACAGGCCCCTGCCCTCATGAGACAAGCTGTGCATGAGGACAGCGCTTGATCTGAATTTTCTCTGAGGTCACTTCTTTTAGGCTGTAAATGGATTGAGAGAGAGCAGTAAATGCTGTCTCAATGGTGCCTACTTCTCCTTATTCCCCCACGCCCCAAGTCATTTTGGTTGTAAAATGAACAATAACAAAAAAGGGTCATCCATATACCATGGAGAGACAGCTCTGAGAAAGTTGTGCTATGCCCAGTTCGGTATTTTTAAGAAAGTCAAGTAACCTCACAAAACTATATAATTATTACAAGCTGTGCTATAAACTAAGTGGGGGTAGGAGTTGTTTTTGATTTTATTAACAAACCCAATGGTTTGTTGCAAATCTTGTTCCAAAGTTGTTATTTCTGTCCTCTACGGGGCATAAGCAGAATCTTTGCGGACCATTTCCTTTGAATTGCAGAAGTGGAGATTTCTTTTCTTGTGAAGCACTTACCCAGGCAATTGATTTAGCTGTGTCATCACCTTGCATGCACTAACCACCATGCCTTCTCAGTGATAACTTCACTGGCTTCAATCAGAAAAGTGAAGCCAATCGATTAGAGCAAACAGTCCTTGAATTCGCGCTTAGACGAGTAACGTTAGTCACCTAAATGAGTTTTTCCAAGGCCTCCAAATGAGTATTCTCATTGTGTTTTAATAGCCTCATATCTTCCACGCACACTGAATGTGAATGTTTCACAATGTATCTCAGTGTGGTAACTGCAGTCTGTCATCTAGGAACCTTTTCAATACAGATCTATGAAGTTTTAACTTATGTCTTTAATCTTTTGAGCTTTTCTCCTTCTCCACTTGCTCAGCTGGAACAGTGGCATATTTGGATCGAGATTGTTAACGTATGGTTAGCCAAGCCTGAATGTGAAACGGTCATAGGACCAATCATCCACAGACGAGCAGGCAAATTGGTAGCCTTAACCATGAAGAACTGATTGGTGCACTTGTGGCTATTACTGTGCTGCTCTTCTTCTTAATCCCACAGAAATCCCTCTTAGCTAAAATAAGGGGCGAGAGTGTCCATTCCTGCCTTCTCAGTTTCATTTTATTCACTTATGATTGGCAGATCGGTTTGCTCAACTCAAACTGCATGAAATGACTAACCAATATTTCAGCCATAAAGCATCATGCGCTCGATGCTTGTGGGTCAGGTGTTTCTACGCCTTCTTGGTACACATGATCTAACCTTTTGCTGTCTTTTACTTTTGGTTACATCAAAAAACAAGGTGTAAAATTTCCAAAAGCCTGATGATCAACCTTTTTTGCCCCTGGCTGTTAAAGCTGTGGGAGGAACTCATATTCAAGGTGATTGCCCTCTCTCCCCTCTATCTAATGATGCATTGTGATCACAACCTAGTCCATTGATTGCACGGATGCAAATGGAGCACAGTAGGATGCATGATCCTTGTATCAGATGAGCAGGCTTTTGTTGTGTTGAACAAAAGATGTGAACGCATATGAGTATTAATCTCAGCTCTGCGCTGGTTAAGAAGCTGAGCTGTGCTCAGAACAAATTTCCCTGTTTTGGAGTTAAACCAGTGATTTTATGAGCTCAGCTTCCCCAGACATGAATAACAGCTCTCTTTACTCTTTGTGAAACTGCATCTTCAGTAATAGAATATCTTATGATATAATAGTTTAGTTTGAGGCTACAGAAAACTTGGGTGTTTTTTTTTTGCTTTATTTTATATTTTTTGTTCTCTTTTATCCTTACAATGCATGTTTTTTTCCCCCCAACAACCTATTAGTTTGAGGTGGTTTTGAAACTGGCTGAATTGAATTCAGTGCTACAATATCCTTCTTTACTCATCAATTAGATTTATATTTTCATTTTAGTCTATTTTAACATCACTTTCCCTCAAGGGACTCTAGTTCCAAGGAGTGATCGTGATATGTAATCAAATATTTTTTTTTTTACCCCTTTGTCTCTGATCCTTTTTATGCATTTTGCCACAGTGTCCAGTGCAATTTTGCATCGTCTCAATACAATGAAACAACACACCCACACGTCTCATATATACACACTCAATAAACACAGTGTCAGTGAGAGTAATGACATTATTAAAGAGCTATACATATATAAAGAGGCTTCACCTTTGATTTACTTGGGATATTAGGTGGACTAGAGAACTGGACTCCATGTTATATACAGTTTTTAAAGGGTAGACATAAAAACACACTTCCTTTTGTGTTCTCAAATTTATTTTCAGTATGTGCTCGTTGTAGTAACAAGAACAATAACTGATTTTATGAAGGTAGTCTGTTTAAACAGCCATGTGGAATTAAAGTAAAGAGTAGTAAAATGGAATCCAATAATATTTGGATACATAAGAAAAGCAAACGGTTGACTAGTTGACTTTTTTTTTCTCTCACTCAGCCATGATATTCAGGAACCTGCTATCAACTAGCCCAAAGTAATAGGCATCCAGTCACGCTCGCTTTTTCAGTCTGTCTTGGGTGAAATTGAATGGATTGCACACATCGGCCTGTGCAGTGATGAGGTGACCTCTAAAACAAATGTCAAAATTCATCTTAACCTCAGTGCTCTGAGCAGAGCTTTATGCCCACTGGATGCTGTTAGCGAACAATGTGCACAAAGCAGAACACTCAGCTTCGCCTGAGTTGTCTGGGGACCATGTTGACAGCATGCTTGGGACTCAAGTCTCATGAATATCACAGGGAACGTACAGGTTCATCACTGTATCTCACAGTCCTGATGCACACCTTATTCGTATCCATTTCGAACACATTATCTGTTTAATTAAAAAAATATTCATATAGAAAAAAAATTCTCCAGCTTCTTCAGCTCTTATTCATACTGAGCCATACCGTCATCGATGTCACTGTTTATCCCTGCTCATTGCTAAACAAGCCATGTTACAAGCTGTATGAAAGCTAGCCATCTTGTGATGAGATCCATATCAGCAGGCAACAGATGATAATCATACAGTGCACTGGCTGAAAAGGATAATCAATCTGCTTATGGTTATCAGGAGAAAATACAACAGTGTTTGCGGGAAACAGAGCCTCCTAAATAATTCACTTACGGACCACAGTCTGCTCTGTCTGGGCTGCATTAACCTGACGCTGGGCCACTTTCACTCACATTAGCCACTAATGGAATCTTCAGTGCCATATATAAAGTAAAATCCATGGAGTGTGTGTGTGCAATGTGCATAAATGCAGAGGTCGGAAAATGTCTGGTGCAGTTCACAAATCTCAGACCTAGTGTACTATCCATAGTGGTGCTGGCAGCCATGTTTTGGCAGACCCTTGGAGCCCAGTGGACATGACTGACCTATTAGTAATTCGCTTAACGTTTTCTCTTGCTGTCCTTTTCCTGTCTGAACGGCGAGAGATCACAGTGGTGCATTATTGCACTTTTTCATTAGCAAGTGGGTGCAGTGGACCATAGAGATTGTTGTTTGTTCTCGGAAATGGTCTTGGAGTGGACATGTAAATAGTAAGATAAAGAGGAAAAAAGAAAACACAACAATATCTCTTGTCTTACTTGCAGTGCAGAGATAGCCTTCATTCAATTTGTTCATTGTTGTTGTGATAGAATTGAGGCATTTGTTGGGGAACTCTTGACAAATTGATTAAGTGTAGAAAGACTGGGTTTTTTTGGGTACAGTGCCTTCTCAAAGGAAAAATACAGTAGAGAGAGAGAGAGAGAGAGAGAGAGAGAGAGAGAGAGAGAGCAGGCAATGAAAAGTAATTGCCACACTGTGGCCAGTTGATTTATTAGCACTGATCCATAATCTGTAGGCTGTGCTGAAATTTGGTGCCTCAGAAGTAATCTACTCTCCAACATAGACTACTTTTGGAATGTGGGTTCAGTGATGGGCCACCTGGACTCTTATAAACAATATACTTCCTCATATGTCAAAGAGACGACTGTCTGAATACTGATTTGAATGTTTTGTAAGCACTGGGATCCCCAGGAATGTTATTGAATTCGTGACTCATAGGTGATGAATAGCCTATTATTTGATTCATAACAACACAGTTAGAGGTCCAGGAGTGCATGAATAGAGCCTGATTAGTTTTCAGCATGCTCCTCTGCTGTTCTTGTTCAGACTGGTTGCATATCAGAATTTAAAATAAAGCAATGATAAAACACAACGCTATTTACCTCTTGGTGTGGTGCTGTTCAGAACTAATTCCCTGCACAGATCTTCTCTTACCACTCAGTAGCATGCCTAACATCCAGTTGCTTTTGCTAATGCTGCGAATACATTTTGTTTCAGCAACCAGATTAATAGGATTTAAATCTAGTGTAGAAAAAAGCAGTGAAAAGTATCCAAAACAATGACAAGTTATGTACTGGTAAGATATATGTATATGTGTGTCTGCAAGTAATGTGAAAAGCTGTGCAGAAAACGATTCACAAAAATGGTACACTGCAACCCTGCTATAACGAACTCCTTTGGGGGATGTCCAAATAGTTTGTTATGCCGCAAAGTTTGTAATACTGAACTGGACCCACTTGTCACACCAAACACTCATCTTGTAAGCAAAATTTTAGGCACATTCTCCTTATCACGAATTTCTCCTTCTGAGTCACTATCGCAGTTCATTGACCGAGTTAAAAGATCACAAACTGAGGCAATGATTTCTTCATCTGTTATGGAAATGACGGAGAGAGACTCTGACCAGTGTATAGTTGTCAACGTCCACCCACTGACTCGCTATGCTTTTTAAATCTTCACCATTCAGTTCATTCATGTGTTGCAAATCACTGATTATGTAATTTATGTCATGCCACAGGACTGGCGGGAGTGGTGGGTATAAAAACACCGCTGTATGCTTTAACTAGGTGTTAAGTTTAGCAGTATCAGCAGTCATTTCGTCCTTTTATCGATCCTTTGATCACTGTTCTCGATAATTGTTAGTGATCCACACCTAAGCGAAGCTCATTCAGCCTTTGTTTTATGGCATTAACAGGCATAATTTAACTGCAGACTTGATTACTTATTGTTTGTCTCTGATGGGAAGAGGAATGTATGGCTCAGTATATCACGTAAGCAAATGAATGATGGATGTAATTGCAGGAAGAGTGTTTATTACAAATAGGCAGGCCATCAGTTAAAAAATGTAAAACATAGGCAGGGTTGTGAAATGGGCAATGGTCACACCAGGCACAAATGGAATGGTAGAGGCAAAGATAAAAGGCAGAGAACAAATACACAAAACAAAGTCAAAACCAGAAAGGCAATACACAGGTACAAGGTCTGGTAATGTGAAACACTCGGTACAGTGTTTCACATTACAGTATACTTCACCAAGTCTGTGTGTTTAGAGAGTCCTTATAAACATGCTGTGATTGTGCTCTAATCTGGAACAGGTGCATGGTACTGTAATTAATCCTAATGGCACTCAGAGCATGCAGCACCAACGCATATAGATGTGACTTTTTTTTTTTTGAAAACTGACTCATTGTCATTAAAGGCAGGGAACATGAACCTATTTCGTTATATGTGAAAGTTCATTGTAAACAAGTTCGTTATAGTGGGGTTGCAGTGTATATACTCCAACATGGTCTCTTTGGCTTCCTTTAACAGGCAGCTCAACCATGGTTAGACATGTTTAGCATTGAAAGTTCAATATATAATGACCAGATGCTTGTCCCCAAATCCAAGGGCTTACAATGAGTGTTTTTTGACATAATAAGTTCACAAGGGGATGATTTCAGTTCGCTATCAATTTGAAAACTGGATGTTGATATCATCAAGATGTTGAAGTAAAATTTCAAAAAGGTTTGTAAAAAAGATTTTTTAAAAATCATAGTTTTTGACTTTCCACTTTTGACATGCTGAAGGTATAATTTTACTTTTATGCCCTTATATTGTATTTATTATTGAGTTGAGTTAAAATATGTAACTGCATGGTCGCTAAGGCCCTATTTACACTTTGCTTTAAAATACATCTTGGGTGATCGGGGCACCAGTGGACAGCCGAGACTTTGCCATTTTGACCTGTGTCTATCACACGTCTCTCATCTGTCCAGCTGACCACTTGTGTTCAGATTTCATTTCTGCCTACGCCACTTCAGCACAGTTATGTTAAAAACATTAAAACTGGAACACAGCTTTATTTTCCTGCACTCCAACTATGTACATCTCCATTTTTTTGTGCATTGGTACTCTTTCATGAATACAACCACCACATCCTGCATTAATAATGTATTTTCTTGTTACAGCCTTGTTGGGGACGATTAACATTTACACTACACATGATACAGTATGTGGTCATATGAGTCCCAAACCACCTCGGAGAGTGGTTTGATTCAATGCGTCTTGAATGTGTCTTGGTGGTCATTTACACTTATTTTTAAGTGCTGTTCACTTGTGATCAGATTACCCAAGACACATTTTAAAACCTAGTGTAAACAAGACCCGAGTCACTAAGCTGAAGTGACTTAGCAGGAGTTCACTGTCTGCTGTCAGTCAGCTGTGAACAAGATTTTTCAGAAATTTCACGAGACATGACATTTTATCAACAATTTTGCAACAACTGACAATCAAAATGACAATACGTCAAAAAATATACCAATAAACAAGAAAAATACATTTGAAATACAGTCCTCAGGGTTTATTTCCCCTATTTAACAAAAAGAAAATGCAACAAATGAGGCAAAACTCACAAACTGAGCAGATATGGGTTCAACGTCTGTGAGCTTTTTATTAAAATATGCAGAATAATGTTTACAAATATGTGTGTAGACTCTACAGCATATTTTATTTTGTTGTATTCTTTTTTTCATAGAAGGTGATACTCATAGTCTTGTCTCATTTGACTGTAATCAAGTATCTAAACACTTGGAAAAGTTCACAACCAAAATTCATTAAATTTAATTGCAGAATTCTGGAATACATCCAGAACGACTAGAGGTGAGAATACAGGAACGACAAACTGAGAAATACAGTCTGGCTACAATTTTGGCAAAGATAATTTTAAAAAAGGGTGTTGTGGGAATCATGGAATAAAGTTTCTTCGTATCATGCTGAGTAGGAAATGGAGCCATACAGTAGTGCAGAGGTGGAAGATTGCTGTTTTGATGAAGAAAACCACATTTTTTCAAGATTATGAGTAGTATGAGAAGACTTGGCAATGATTTAATGTATATCAGTAGTCAGATTTGAATGAATCATGTGCACTTTGGCACCAAGGACAGTGTTTAATGTGTTTAAGCTTTAAGTTTTAGGGACAAAAGGCACTATATAATGGATGTTATATAGCAGAAGTTTATAAAGGTAATTCGATTTGATAATCAATCAGGAATTTATTTAACTGATTTTATCTAGTCTTCTTGTTTCTCACTGAAAGCAGTATTCTGATTCCATGCACAACATCAGAACTCTGTTGACATGTAATACTGGTCCTAAGTACACTGCCTGGCCAAAAAAAAAAAAGTCACACACACTAATATTTGGTTGGACTGCCTTTAGCTTTGATTACAGCATGCATTCGCCATGGCCTTGTTTCGATAAGCTTATGCAATGTCACATCATTTATTTCAGTCCAGAGTTGTATTAATTTTTCACTGAGGTCTTGTGTTGAGGATGGGAGAGTTGAATCACTGCATAAAGTCTTCTCCAGCATCCCAAAGATTCTCAATGGGGTTAAGGTTGGGACTCTATGGTGGTTAATTCATGTGTGAAAATGATTCCTCATGCTTCCTGAACCATGCTTTCACAATCGGAGCCCTGATTTTATGCCCGTGGCATCAGGGAAAAAAAGCCCATTGATGTGATAACCTGGTCATTCAGTACATTCAGGTCGTCAGCTGACTTGATTTTATTGCCCCATAATGTTTCTGAGCCTCGACCTGATGAACTGAAACAACCCCAGATTATAACACTGCCTCCAGAGGCTTGTACTGTGGCCACTATGCATGATGGGTGCATCACTTCATGTGCTTCCCTTCTTACCCTGACATGCCCATCACTCAGGAATATGGTCAATCTGGACTTATCAAACCACATGACCTTTTTCCATTGCTCCAGAGTCCAACCTTTATGCTCCCTAGCAAATTGAAGCCTTTTCTCCTGATTAGTCTCACTAACAAGTGGTTTTCTTATGGACACACAGCTGTTTAGTACCAATCAAGTGAAATCTCATCACATTGTGAGTGTGGAAATCCTCTTACTTTCACTATTAAACATCACTGTGAGGTCTACTGTCAATTATTTTTTGATTGGACTTCACTAAGTGGTTAAGTGATCTCTGATCCTGGTCAGTCAGGATCTTTTTCCAACCACATTTTTTTCCATGAAGTTGATAGTTCACCACTATCCTTCCAGGGTTTAATAATGCATTGGACAGTTCTTAACCCAATTCCAGTCATTTCAGTAATCTCCTTGGTTGTTTTCTTTGCTTGATCAAAATCCTTCCCATGCCACAAAGCATACTGAATGACACCGATCTCCATTTCAGTAGCCCGCAGTCTCTCACCTGTTACATAGCTAGGGTTATAGTGGGGGGCTAGTCCTCTGGTAACTGCAAGAGTTTACCAGACCATCATAAAAATGGTACCTACTGCCATCTGGTGAAGCATGCCGCAATACAGATGTAAATAAGGACTTAAACTCTCGCGGTTCTTTGCTTGATGTTGGCCAATAATTTTGACCTTTCTGAAACACAGTAGCATGTTTTCCATGACCACGTGATATATCTTCCGATATGTTTGTTTAAGAAATGAGAAGCTACTCACCACATCAGTGAGGGTTAAAATAATTGTTGCCAGCTGAAACACATTAATCACTGCAGTAATTATCCAATCAAAGACTCTTGTGTATTTGCTCATTTAAATCCAAAGGGATTTTTTTTTTTGGCCAGGCAGTGGACTTCTTTTAGTGCTTTATAAAACTAAGGATTCAGAATTGCTGATTTGGTTTTACTGAAATTGTAATAAAACAATAAAAGCTGTATTTCTATCCTTGCTTGTACCTGGAGCCTGGAATTGCTTGGGTGAATGTCTGATGAGAAACAGACAAACAGAAAGGAGTGCAGTATTTCATGTAGTTAGAATGGCTGTGCTGCATGTTCAGCATTAAACATCGGTGTCATTCTACAGTTCACGTCTGAGGATTCCCCAGTTGTTGACATTTGCCCAAGTGAAGAATGCTTCACTGATGCCTAATTTCAGTCATTGCTCAGCTTAAGTCATCTGAGTAATGTAGATTAATGAAGCATTGTATACTGCAATGTTTTACGTTCACAGTTTCTTGAGGCCTTGTGTTCATGTCGCATCACTCGGGGTAACTCTCTCCCTGAATCCACCCCCTCCCCCT
>JAODVO010000008.1:34885656-34901997 GCA_025400055.1 Notarius lentiginosus
ATAAGAACCCTGAAGAGGCCAATGTCAGTGTCATATCGCTGTAATATTGTACTTATTACATGATCATTAAATAAAGGAAGACACTGCACATCCATTTCCTGAACAGGATGTACTGTACTGTGCAAAAGTCTTAGGCACATCTAAAGAAATGCTGTAGACCAAAAATGGCTTAAAAATAATGAAATGAAATGTTTCAACATTAAATAAAAGACGATAGACAGCAGTAAGCCTTAATAAATGAAACAAAGTCAGTGTTTGGTGTGAGACGACACTTTGCTTTATTAAAAAAAAACCAAAACACAAACAAACCAAGAGTCATCAGGAGATGACATATCCCTCCTGGCGGCCACATGAAACCCCACTCCAAATTTTCCTAAGTTGAATTGGTTGCCATGGAAATACAGAAAAATAAAAATCACAGAAATGTCAAAAGGCACTACTCATCTAGTCACTTAACATAACTGTCAGGTTTTGTGAAAACATTCCTCGTAGTTTTTGAGTTATGCTCCAGAAACTAAAATGTTTACAGACGGACAGACAGAGCGATAGCTATACTGATAAAAAAAAACACTTAGAAAAAGAAAGAAAGACCTTTACTTCACATTACTTGTACATCAGGATCAACCAATTATCCGATATGTAATTCCTGAGCTGGTGGAAAAATTCTGCATGAAGATGATTGATGGAGAGAAGCGAGTTCTTCTGATCTCTTCATATATTATTCAGTGTTATGCTGACACCGTGCCACAGTTTTTTTTAAACAAGATTTAAGACTACATGCTTGCAAACCAGCAACCTTCCCCACACACAGCTGAAACAAGACGGGGAAGAAGCTCCATCTGGTGGGCCACTTCAGATCATACAGTAAAATACATGTGAGGATGAAAACGCAGTATATATACACAAATAAAGACTGCGAACTATGAAAAACCAGTTTGATCTCCGACCTCTTAATGTAGGCCTGTCTTTTAATTACATTTGTCTTACATTGGCAAACCAATGTCATGAATACAAATGATTTCCTCAAATAAACATAATCTTCAAAAAAAGAAGTTAAAAATCTTCTTAAAAGTGCATACACATTTAACACAATGTACAAATAAATTAACAAAGCCACTGAGCCATTCTCATGCAACAGAACAGTAACGTCTTTTTTTTTTTTTGCTTCAAATATTATAATTGATCTCTTTTGGTCAACCTTTTACAAGTAGATGAAAATTTTGAGGTACTTACAGCCAAAACGTGTATCGCCTTAAGTAGTGTAGATTACATGAAGATGCTGTCTGCAGCCTTTTCCATAGAATAATATCTCAAGTCCAGTGTCGACACCAGGAGTAAGAACTTCATACAATAATATTCACAGGAGCCAATAATTATAACTAGGGCTGGTTTGTTATGAAATATATCAAAACCATGACAAATCAGATCACGATACACTTTTCATCCGCATCGTGATGTCTCTTAAGAACCTTTCCTTCATTAACCAAACGGCACTGAAAGGAAGCAGCCGTTGTTGAAAACTTTTTAACCGAGTTGACTTATTTTCCCTCAATTTAATTTTTAGGCATCATGAAACTCTAACGTTAAATTCGTGTACCAATAAACGCGTTCAAATATCTCGGTCATATCATCCAGCCCTAATTAGATT
The DNA here is from genome assembly GCA_025400055.1 of Notarius lentiginosus. Classification (NCBI taxonomy): domain Eukaryota; kingdom Metazoa; phylum Chordata; class Actinopteri; order Siluriformes; family Ariidae; genus Notarius; species Notarius lentiginosus. The sequence continues at coordinate 34,887,305 of JAODVO010000008.1, forward strand.
CTCTGGTTATTAGAAATTAACCTAAAGTTTATAACCATGTTACGTTATTCGATTTGTGCACTTGGGATATTTCTAATCCAGTTGAAAAATGTCCACGCTCGCTGAAGTACAAACGTCCAAAGCACTTTTGGCAAGTGGCTTTCTTAATGTGCCGTCATAGGACTTGTGGTACAACATGAAAGAAAGACTTTGTGATTAGTCGAACAAAAAAAAAAAAAGGGTGAGGACAACAAGAGCGTCATGAGCCACGGGAATGGGGTGTGTGTAGTGAGTTTATGTATTAGTGGTACAACATTCAACGTACAAAATATAAGCTCGATTGTACACATGTAGAAAGAAAAAAAAATACTCTGCAAAGGAAAAAAAAAAAAAACAAAAAATATATTTTTTTTTCATCGTTTATCATGAGGATTTCCTGATATTTAAAAGAATGTGGGTTAAACCTAATGCTTAATGATCTGTCATTACCTTTTAGGAAACGTGTGCAAAAAAAAAAAGCAGAAAATTCATGCTTTCCATTACTGACGTTTAGAAATACAGATACAGAAACATTGGTAACCAGGATTTCTTTCTTTCTTTTTTTTTTTTTGACGCAACATTCACTTGCATAGTTACGTGCATGCATCAGTGTCGTCATCATCATGCAATACTGCTTGCCATAATTCTTCAAATGGTATCTTCAGTGCACAGATTTGGAAAAAAAGGGTGTTCTTGCAGACAAAGCTACACGCAAGCTTAGATTACTGACTATTAATTAGAGAGAGAGAAAGAGAGATGCAACAATAGTACCATATCAGTATGCTGTATTTGTCTCAGGCCACTATATATTATAGATTTATAATATGCACTGATGCAAGTTTTATATATTTATTTATTTACTTATTTATTTATGTATCCCCCCCCCCCCAAGCGACTGAACTAATGGAAATAAAATCCTATAAGCAGCCTGAAAAGAACTGCAGTTAGAAACAGGACTAAACTAGAATGAAATCTGCACCAATATGCCGCTGTACTGATATCGATCCACCACCGTATAAAGAGCCTCGTGGATTAGTGCACCTGAAGCGAGCTGCGGTGTGAAACGTCACTTGTAAAGCAGAACAGATTAGTGTTTAGAAACAGTAACTATACTAGAAAGTCATATCAACTGATTTTGGTCCTATTAAGTATTGGTCAAAAGTATTGGGGGGGGGGCAGGAAGTGTTGGAACTCCAAAGTGATGAATGAAAATGACACCATTGTGAAGAAAAGGCAGAGTGGTTTGTTCGAGACACCAATGCGTGCATGGCTTAACGAAAGCTATGTGCTGGTCTTCCTCAGACGTGACCAAGCCATCGTTCCTGAAAATCATCATAACTCTCTCGGATCTTAGGAAAAACCTTCGCCGATGATCGTTTAGGGGGAAGAACATGGATGACCGTGATCTCCGTTAAATTAGGACGTGAGGGGGGTGGGGCGTTATATTTAATCATTTTTTTTTCCAAAAACAAGGGGAAAAATTAATCCCATGAATTGACATGGCACAGCATTCCAGCATTTTAATATCCCTCTTATTAAATGCATTAACTCTTCTTTCTCCTCCTCGTAGTCCTCTCGACTGCATACATAAAATATTTATCATTAAAATCATTATAGAGAACACGCGTTACGTTCAATGTTATAGTTCTTAAATACAGGAGTGAATATAGTGCGCGCGTGTGTATATATATTTATTTATTTTTTCCATCTACAAAGTTTTGCAAACTATTGCACTGGCAATCCATGTCGTAATTAAAGGTATGAAAATAAACAAAGGAGTTGGCCCTGGGTCAAAGCTAGCTGAGCTAAAACTAATGAATGCTGCTGCCGTTTGAATTAGCAAACATGGAAAAAGAAAAAATAAATAAAAAAATAAATAAAGGGAAATGGCTCGAGTATGATTGTGTGGTTCTTATTACCAAAAAAAAAAAAACATTTTTCATACCTCGACCTCTGCTCTGAGATCGACAGCGGCGCGCATAGCATCTCAAGTGTAAACGCACAAAAAAAAAAAAAGATTGTCGTCTAATTACTGTTGAAAAGATCGCTCATTCCTACAAACTGGCTATTGGTCTACAGTTGGAAATGCTGCGTACACTTATTCTAAGGGCAGCGACGCTACTGGAACACTTATTTATTATTCCATAGTATGGGGTACTACAGTAAGTGTTTTTAATGGATGTCTAGGACGTGTTCTACTTCTGACCTTCGGCATAAAACGATGTACATTCGAAATGTGAGCCAGGTTAGCACGTCAAGCCTCGACTGCAATCCTGTGTTCCGCCACAGAGACGTTGCCCTTTAAATAGCACCAAGTGTAGAAGTGTAGCGACTTGTTGCGAGAATGGTGAGGAACACGAAGACAACTGATTTCTTGACAGGAAACTAGAGATTAACATTTAAAAAAAAAAAAAAAAAAAAATTATTACACGGTCTCTTGAGTACGACTGGTTCGAAACAGAACAATATATATATATATATATATACAAAGTGCTAAGTCAGAACAATCCTTTTCAGAGTTTATACAGTAGTAAAGTCGTACACCGCACCTTACCATCGAACTGGGGCTCCATGGCAGGTAGAAAGGCGCTTCTGATAAATGTACACATTTTCTTTGAGAAAAATAAAAGTTATATGCGATATATATATCAATATCACTCACGCATGTACACGCGTATCGTATAATGGGAGTGCGTGTATACATATCTTAGGCACGTCAAAAAATAGCTGCATTGCAGAAAATAACAAAACTACCGTTTTAAATATTATTGTTCAGGCGTCTTTGTTGCCCGGATTGGACGCTGCAGGAAAGCTTTCGGGACGACGCGGTCTTTTCAAGAGGCCTTGTCCCATTGACAGGGGACGGGAGAATGGTGTCAGAACTGGAAGACTTGGACTTGCCTACAGGCAGCAGTGAACGTTTCAGAGGGGTGGAGGTTTTGGGCGTCTCCTTGTCTTCGCTGGCAGCCTTGCTCGAGAGTGAGGCAGGAGAAGAATTTCCGTCGCCGTCCCCGTCCTCTGTACCGAGCTTGGTTTGGCTGTTGGATCTAGCTGTCCTCTCACCCGCCTTCTTCGAGAGAATGGCGCTCTTGCCCAGGTCGGTTGAGCGGCGCGTCTCCTTTTGTCTCAGGGCGCTCTTGAAGAAGGAAAGCCCCTTGTCTTCGGACTTGCTGGCCCGTCGCAGATCTCTGGACGAGATGCTGGGCGATCGGAGGCTGGTGAGAGAGGAGCTGCTGCTCGAGCTCCTCACTGGCCTCCGCTCAGCCCGGCCTCCTTCTGCACCCTTCAGCGGCACTCGAGGTCGGTCCGTCAAGGGGCTGGCATGAGTCGAATCTCGGCTAGAGGTCCTCTCAGCCAGTTTCTTTCTGCTCGATGACATGCTGGAGCTCCTGTCCACCGATGAAGAGCTCTTCTTCGCAGTGGGTGACGGGGAAGCGGAGGACTGAGGGGTGGGGTTCAGACGCTGCTTTGTTTTTGTGGTTCCAGATGCCGGTGCTGCGTCCTGGGAAGACTCTTTCTTCTTCGTCGGGGTTCCAGAAGAGGCGCCTCTGGCCTTGACGGAGTCACTCTTCTCTTTCAAATTGCTCACTTTGGCACCTTTCCCTTGAGAGCTGGAAGACACTTGGGAAGATGGAGACTTTTGTGCAGAAGTGCTCTGGCGCTTCTTCGATGGCTTCTCTTGATCCCCCTTTGACTTGGTCGAGGTCTTTTTGGCACCAGACACCTCTGCCTTTGACACAGAGCTCTTGTGCCTCGTCTCCTTGGAAGGGGTGCCATGCAAATTCTGGTCCACAGCAGTGATCTGGTTGTTGTTGTCCAACGGTTCTCCTTTAGAGCCCTTCTTGTCAGCCACCGAGGGAGCCCTGGAGTAGACCTCGTCTGTGATCCTTTTACCGCTCCCATCATCACTGCTATTTCCTTCCATCATGGCAAGCGGGGCTTTGCTGCCGGTTTGGCGCTCATGCCTGCTGTAGCTCCCGAAGCATGACGTGGACACCTTGTCATCGCAGGCCTCGCCAATCCTCTCCAGCGGCGGCGAGGAGCGCGAGTCTAAAGAGAAGCGTGAGGGCGAGTTGGACCTCAGCTGGAGCTTGGCAGACAACGACCAAGAGGGCTTCATCCCGTTCTCGCTGAAAGCCAGTGGGCTAGCTATGGAGGATCTGGAAGACAAGCTCTGACGCTGAATGCTTCTCACAAAGGGTCGGGTGGAGAATCCTCCTTAATGAAAAGGGAGAGAGATTTAAACTAATGCGCTGATACCAGACTGAATGGAAAGAGCAGCGGCATGCGTTTTGTCTTAACTGAGCGAGGCGACAGATTCCTGTGTTAGTGCTAGAGAGCTAGAGGAAGGAAAGTACAGAGAGTTATCACAGAGACAACTGCTGACATTTAGAGACTGAGATTATTAGTGCGTGTGTGTGTGCGCGCAAACAAAACCATGACTTTCACAGTGCTTCCCTAATATTCCAGGAGTTTTTAACACGGAGGCTGTTTAACTACAATTAAACAGGGGCCACTTGCAGTTAGACACCGAAAGCCGGTTATCGAGACTGCTGAGAGGGGGGAAAAAAGTGCACAGCCCTAATTAAGTGTAACGGAGTGTAATTCACTTAGACTTGACAAATGAAGAAATTAAACCACCACAAGAGCACAAAACTGCTCGGTTGCGATTTCTATGGCTTCTTTGTATCCAAATTGGGTCACGTCTATGGTTCCCAGCTGTAAAACGCCTGCTTAAGTTCCACATGACAAAGAAACACTGTGAAAGGTGCGATAACGTGTAAGTAATACACAAGAAACAGGATAAAGAACCGTGCAAAACAGTAAGCGCCACAAACGCGCTTCTCACCGTCGTCTTCGCTGCGATCTCCAGGAAACTCCATGGACTCGGCCAGAGAAGCTAGGGATGTCCGCCGTGAGGACGCTCCTGAGGCCAAGCTAGGAGGTTTGCTACCAGGAAGCCGGTTAACCCAGTGCTCACACAGAGAGGAACTGGTGGAGCCTGAGCCAAACAAAGCAACACGTACATTTAGAGAAAGCATTTTCAGCTCCCTCGCTGAAGGCAAAAGCACAGCGCATGCGACTTACATGGCACTATTGTGTCACTGGCTGCAGAACAGCAGTTTACGCTACAGGCAGAGTCGTAAAGACACTCACCAGCTACAGAGCTGTTCGCGGACCATGAAGGAATAGTTGCCCTTCTCTGGTAAAACAGAATGTAGGCTGTCTGTTGACACACGTCCTCGTCAGCCATCGTCTGGACTTCGCTGTCATCAAAACAGTACCACTGCCCATCAATGGAGTTCTTACAGTATGCTGAATACGGAGAGATACGGATACAATCCAGGATGTTCAAATGTTGCTTCTTCGTCAACCACAGGATGTTAACGTGTCTAACAACGTATGAATTCTAACAGCAGAGCTACGTCAGTGTGTGAATAAAACTCATTTTATATACGCGCTAATTATGCAACCCAGACACGACCGCCCTTGTGCACGGTTGTTACCTGTGTAATGCCCTCCATGCATGTTCCCATGGTGATTGCATACTGCGTACAGGTCGTACAGGTAGTCGTCCGGGTTACGGCCCAGGCCGTACGGTCGTCTCCAGGGCGACCAGTGAGAAGGCAGGCTCCAGCTGCTCTGGCTCCTCTTCACCATGTGAGGTGCCATGTCCATGCCAACCAGCGGGAAGCGCACCATGTTCTGCATCTTCACCCGCCTGTCTCCCTCCTGCACGATCCAAACACTGCATTTAAGAAACACGCCCTTCTAACAGCTTGTGAAGATCACTTAGTGTCACGCAAACCATGGAAACCAAACCCCAGTAGGGTGAGTAGTGTAATAATGGAAAGAGCAGTGACGAGACTAAGAATGACGTCTTCGACCCTATTAGTTTATCAGAAGGACATGTGCAAGGTTTTTTTTTTTAATGTCTGCTTAGTGATCTGGACACTAATAAATTCCCCACAGGAGGAGTGAATTTCTATCAGGTTGTGTTTTCTACATCGAGATCACGCTCCATTCACGACACGGTCCACGTGGCTGAAGAACGCAACAGGATAGAAAAATGCTTTCCAATGAAACGCGCCTCACTGATGCCTGATCACCAAAACCAAGTAATATGGCCGAGTGCCTCTTGTAAAGCGTGTGTTAAACATCTGGGGAAGGTTCACTGCGAGACTAAACACAAATACAGCAAGATCAGCTGTGAGCTACTGCTCACTTATGTATCCCCACGCTCCCGTTTATATCAGAACGCAAGCAATCGGAGGAATAAGACGCTTATTATGAATGTTGACTTGAACAAATAATGAACCCTGAAACAAGTAAAGAGCCGTGTCTCTCCCCAGGGGTTTCAAATAGCATCCTGGTAAACTGGCACTCTGAAATAGCATTTTGCTTCTTGAAATGGCGTCAAAATCCACCCTTTATGTTTTATAGATACATTCAGTCGGTAAACAGGAAGTCGATGTGCGACAGACCTGAAAACGGTACACGTGGTATAGAACCCCAGGCTGAAGCTCGCTACCAAATATCAAGCAGTTGTGATTTGTACTTGCTGAGAAAAACGTTACAAAAATGTTGTAAATCCACGCTATAGGTTTCGTAAATATATTCAGTCAGTAAACAGAAGTTGATGTGCGACAGACCTGAAAACAGTATACACGGTATAGAACCCCAGGCTGAAGCTCAGTACCAAGCAGCTATGATTTGTGATTGCTGAGAAAAAGGGTGTTTCGGACGGATGGAAAAACAGACGGACGGATAGAGGTAAACCAGCAAACCCCCCCCCCCCCCTTCGGAGCGGTGGTATAATAAATAAAGAACACAGATGTCGGTATCCGGGCAAGACTAAAATTATCAGATGACCAAAAAAAAAAAACCCACAGTCAGTCATTCATTCATCGTGTAATTTTCTCAGATGAGGACGGAGAAAAACATGGCTAACTCGGACAGACACGAAAATCACAGTGGAGTTCCTGTAAAACAGGAAATTAGACATGTAAACTGAATCCCGTCCAAATCAAACTTTAAACCGGGTATCCCAGTGTTCCCCCTGACCCAGGCAATCTCTTAAAGGAAATATGCAGAGCCATGGTCTCACTTTTTGTTTATAAATGTCGTGAGACCTCAAGAATGGCACAGGAATAGTTTTAAGCATCTAAGAGAGTAATTTTTACGATTAAAGTGATTTATATACGGTAGGTAGCGGTCTGAGTGGATGACCTTGACATCTGTGACGTCACAGCAGGAAGTCTATCGGTCTCGTCGCCATTCCCGCTATACTAAAACACAGAGCTGACTGCAACTCCGATTCTCCATTTTGAGCTAATTTATCGCCATGCCACGTAGATGAGTTGGTGGCCGGTGCAGCAACACGACAGAAGGCAGATTTACGTTGCATTCACGGCCCAAGAATGTTCAAACTGCAAAGATTTGGATGCGTTTTGCGAGAAGTTCATGAGCAGATTGGGCGCCTACGAAGTGGTCTCTCCTCTGCTCTGCACATTTTACTGAAGACTCGTACGAGACCTCTGATCTGTTGAGGAGCGTTGGCTATAAGTCCGTATTGAAAGAGGGTGCAGTACCAGTCATTAAAGAAAAAGAAAACTACAAGAAAAGGAAAAAGTATTTCATTTATTTTTTAAAAGGAAAACAAGTTCAGTAGCACCAGTCCTCCTGGAGTGAGCCGAGGGTTGTTGCTAAAACCCGGGACGGAACAGGACAGGACGTATCGCTTGGGCAGTTGTTGCTAAAACCGGTGAAATCCCATTCCATCCCAGGTTTTAATAATTGCCTGAGCCGAGGAGTAGGCAGAATACACAGGATGAAGAAAACGGTGAATGAGTGGAGCAGCCGTCTGATTTCTAAACTGGATATTGCTGCCATCTTGCCCTTACGTGGAAGAACGAACAACTGAAAGTTAGATCGTTTCAAAAACAATCGGCCTTCAAGAAGCGAGAACACAGACGGGTAAGCTGCGACTCTCATTTGGATACAAAACAACAACAATGCTCGTTGTTTACCTGCATTTAGATTAATACATGTAACTTGTATTGTGTGTTTAGTTCATCTGATTATTTAATTAGCCTTTTACGGTTCATCAGTGAAAATGCATGCATGGACATGTATGTTGCATAAGTTAACACACCCATCATGTTTTAATGAGAGTCGACCCACAATCAATGAAGTCAAATCAGTCTTAGTTGAGCAAGTCGGTAATGGTATTTCTTACTTTCACCGGAAATTTTTATTTATATGACTTTGGTCTATAACTGTAAAAGGTCTCGGCCTTAAAACCGGTTACCGCTGTGACGTCACGCGCTCAGGGCTAGCTGGCTCAGCGGGGCAGCTCCAATGCCAACTTTGCAGTCGATTTTAACTCTCAAATATATATTTTTATTCCCATTTATGCAGCATACAAGAGTCAAGGATGGAGACACTATCCACTCAAAGGTTCTGCGTATCTGCTTTAAACATTCTTTTCTCATCATCAGTATTAATTGGGATTTAAATTCTCGGTGGAACATAAACCCCAAACTATGTTCTTTACAACAAAGAAACTCATGGAACGTAAGTTAAAACTACATGGAAATGAATCGGAGAAAGATGAAAATGCATTTTTTGGGAGTTTATTTTGATCAGAGACTCACACAGAGGGAACAGATCAGGTATGTTGTTAATAAATGCATGAAAGTTATAAATGTTATGAGGTGTCTTGCAGGATTAGAATGGGGAGCTGATTTCACATCTCTGAAATATATTTACTGTATGTCGCCTTAATTAGATCGAGATCAGACTCCAGAAGAATCGCATATGGATCAGCAGCAAAGCCGTGATAGCAGAGTCGGACGTTATACAAGCTCAGGCTCTCAGGGTGCGTCTAGGGGCAGTTCGAACCTCCCCAGGGTGTGCACTCCACTCCGAGTTGAAGCAGGTGAAATGCCTTTCATATTACATCGGAAACAGCTCGCAGCCAACTACTGGATCAGTCTCAGGGGACAGGGAGGTAGTCATGAAACAAAGTCCGTGTTTGGTGTGAGACGACCCTTTGCTTAAAAAAACGAACAAACATCCGTCTGAGGTCCAGTGAGGTCAGTTTTATGCGGAAATGATGTGTAGGTTTTCCTGAGCATCTTCCAGAACCAGCCCCAGTTCTTCTGGACACTTTGACTGTCACACTCACTTCTTCATTTTACACCAAAACCCAGCAGCCTTCAGAATGCTTTCTTTCTTCATCTGAAAAGCGCGCTCTTATGGAATACACTGCTCAGATACTAACTTTTTTCTGCTGCATTTAATTTTGTGCTGGAAAAAATATGAATGTTTGGACTCTAAAATATTTCTGTACTGACTCGATAATGTCGGAGTCATAAAATAGAACTCTATCACAAAGTTTGTATGGAAAAAAATGGTGGGGGGCTAAGACTTTTGCACAGAACCGGATACTGATTTTCATCAGGCGGTTGTATGTCATTAACATGCTGCTGATATGTTTTTGTGCATTATGCTGCCAAGAGCTTGTTTGATTCAGTTAGATAATAAATCACATGATATTTTAATCACAATGTCTGATTTTGTTTTTCAGTGTCGACGCTGAGTAGGACGGAGAGGTGTGCTGGTGTAAGACCTGGAGAGCATCTGCAGCTTTATCCTGAGAAATATCTAACAGATTTGAGCGTGTATGTGCTGTGAGCTGAAATGAGTTTAAACCAGGTTTGTTAAGTAACGGTCAGATTGGACCTTAAAAGGACTCTTCTTCCACGTCACTTGTCTGAAATGATTTATAAAGAGCTCTTCAGTGAGTTCAGTCCCACTTGGTTATTTCTGTTATACCCAACGAGCTTCGTGTTGAAGGATTTATCAGTAGACGAAGTGATCTCCTAGATGTCGTATATTTAAATAATATTGGCTGGCTTTATTTCATGGTCTGTCAGATATATTCCATTCAGTGAGCACGATACTGAATGGAATATGTCCGATAGAGCACGAAAAAAGCTAGACAAATGTTATTATCCATACACACTCTCAGCATATGAGCCTTCTTGAAGGCCAACGCTAGCTTACCTGCGAATCGGCGCCGTCAGTGCCGCAGTGAAGTCATCTTCCGGCCCGTGTAGCGTTCATCAGTAGTGTTAGCAAATGCTAATAAAGCGGTCAAGCCAGTGCTATTGAAAGCTACAGGCTGACGACCGAGAAACGCAGATTTCTGTCTCCAGACTCTTCTTCCACGCTGCGCGCTCGCTACAGTATTTTTCACTCAGACTTATTTCTCTGTGTAATTTACTGAGTTACTTTTAAAATCAACATCAACACATAACGGAGCGACCTGGCAGCCAAAATTCTCCCGTTTTTAACAAAGCAAACCTGGCAGCCATGTTTCTTTACAAACCGTCAGTCGCTCACTAGCGTGGAAGTTTTTTGATGTCTGTTGGTATGTTTTTCTCTTGTAAATGTGTGAGAAGAATATCGATTGAAGTTTTGGGAGCCTTTCAGCTGTTATGCTTCTGTGCAGCAGAAAACTCTCTCACTGGATAGTCACATCAGAGACATCATGTCTTGACAATGTGCAATATCGTACCAATATTGCATGCTTATTCTCCATTGGGTAGAGTGACGTAATACACATAGGATTAGCAATATGCTAACAATATTGCATGCTATCAAACCAAATGAACGAAACCCATGAGAAGGGAATAGAACACGTTTTTATTCCATTGAAAAAGTATCCAACGTCGCTAATGTCAGGTCAGTAGCGTTGTCTCTCATTAGCCTGATTATACCAGTCGAAAACATTTTCCTCCTCGCGATGCAGGAATAATGCTCTGTGTAAATGTAGGCAGATTATTTTAAATAAAATCTAAACGTTACGCAGGTTATTTTTTTTAATGTTCAGTGTCAATTTGCAAACAGCGTTTAGGTTCTTCATTTAACTCTCGTCCCCTGTGTTAGAGTTTAACGTTACTAATAACAGAGAATCTTCATTCGCTCGTCCTGTTGTCTGGCTCGTCGAAATCTTAAACGGTTTGTGTTTTTAATATTTAAAAAAAGAGAACGATTTAATCCTGAAACAACATTCTGCAGTAACTGGAACTTGAGGGAACTAAGCACACACTCGAGAGAAGCTGGAACTGCGTTGTGCTACATGTTCATCATCTGACACACTGTCCACGAGCTTCAATTTCACTTTACTTTTATTCATACAGCACTTTTATCAGCGGACGCCGTCACGCACCAGGAAGAAACCGAGAGAGGAACCCATCCTCTTCTGGGTAACACTCGATAGTTACACACACTGGTGTCACAGGTGGAGTCTCAGACAAAGAGTTGTCAATCAAACTGCTCATTAGAATACAGGCCACGCCCATTAGTACAGATCTCAGATCAGTAGAGGCGATGTCCTTCACTGCATTATTACTCATTAATCACAACAAATTATAACAACATTATCGGCATCTTCATCCATTTAATACATAAAACCTGAACGCACTACTCCAGCTCCCAGGCTCATCCATCCTCTTCATCAGGAGCTCTCTGCCACACACACAGAGAGAAATAGTCATGTTCACAGTACCACCTTACTCTCACTATTCCCTACACCCTGTCTAGTGCAGTACTTATGCCTACATTACACACTACAGGGTCTGCTACATCAGCGTGTCCCAAACTAGGGGTCGTGACCCCATGGGGGGTAGTGGAAGTCACATCCCCTTGTCGATCATATGTTTACTGTATAAATAAACATGAGGATACAGACAGACAGACGTCCCGTAGCCGTGTTCCAGGGCCTGTGAAAGCACAGGGTGTGGTCTGGGACACGCCCACAGCGGTGTGTGTTATGGAATAATAATGTTACATGAAGTGCACACTCACTGGTGCCCTCCTGAGTGAAGGTGATGTAGGAGTAGGCCAGGCTCCCGGCGATGCTGATGGGAGACAAACATGGAACACGCGTTAAAAACAAAACTGTGTGTGTGTGTGTGTGTGTGTGTGTGTGTATATATATGTGTGTGTGTTATTGTTTACCTTATGTTCAAGCCGATGAAGTTCAACCAGGTGAAGATGTAATCACCACCAAACACCATCCCAACATACGCTACTATGATGTTCTAACATCCCACACATACACACCAGTTAGAATAAACAAACATAAGCAAACAAACAAACAAATAAACACACACACCTTCACACAGCCGATGATGGCGGTGGTCAGGGCAGAGTTGTAGTGTGTGCACAACACAATGGAGTACATGAGGACAAACCTGACACACACACACACACACACACACACACTGAGGGTTTATACTGATGGGAGACAGAACAGGTGGAATATTAATTGTGTGTGTGTGTGTGTGTTTTCTCACCCCATCACACAGGAGAGAATAAACTGAGTGAGAAAGTATAAATCAGTCCAGCCATCAAAACCTGCAGCCTGCATTCACACACACACACACACACTATAAATCAAACACTTGCTCAAATAAAACACTGTGAAAGTGCGCGCGTGTGTGTGTGTGTGTGTGTGTGTGTGTGTACTTGTTGCAGGTCTCCAGTGTAGTAGGCTACACACACAGTGGGTACGATCATGAATAAAGCGTTATAATACAGCAGGCCGTACTGTCCCAGCTCCTGTATTCACACACACGGGAGATTAAATAAAACCATTTCAGCGCGGAGTACTACATTAGTATGGAAGGTTACGACGTGGCCATAGGTGACAGCCAGTTGTCATGGTAACCGGGTAACACTGGGATGGAAACGTCTCATGGTTCAGTACCTTGGAGTCGAGTTTCTTCTTCATGTAAGCGCCGTTAGCTGCAGTTAATATGTTATTGACTGTGATCGATGTGTAGCCTTGGAGGTCAAAGGACAAATCTGTACTGCAGCCACACACAGCACGGAGTGTGTGAGTAAATAAAGGGGCGGGGTTACACACACTTCATTACAGAGGTGCATTTCTGTAAACATTATTGAATCTTTACCTGGCAGCGATAAACGCTCCAAAGATCATAGTGAACACCGTCAGCTGGACACTCCACGCAAACGTCCTCCTGCGTACACACACAAGAATGGTGAGAAACTGCTGCGTGTGTGTATCACCACTCGTGTGTGTGTGTGTGTGTGTACCTGAGCAGGTAGCTCTCTGCTAGCATGGTGAATAAGATGGAGAATCTCCTGAGCACAGTGAACATTGGCAAACTGCAAAAACACCACACACACACACACAGCTCAGGTCAAAGGTCAGCATGACTTGCTTTAAATCCCTAACGACTGTGTTTACAGTGTGGGGTCTCTCCTGGGCTGGAGGTTTAGTCCCTGCTCCTGAAACCCTCGTCGTTATTCCCGACTCCCTGTTCCTCGGTTCTTATTTCTGACTCCTTATTCCCTTTTTGGATATAAACATACATATAGAAGTCTATATAAACTGGACTGATGTCCTAGACTTACTTGACGTGTTTAGTTCCCAGGAGGCCAGTGAGCTGATTACCCGCATACAGGAGGGGGAGAGGGAACGTCTGAAACACACAGGTTCATATTCACGCACTCGTTCCAACACCTGATCGTTTCGATGGGAAGAGCTCGTTCACAGGAGCGTGTACAGCAGGTGTGTAATTGTTGATGTGGTGAAGTTTTCCATGACGGAAATATTTATGTAACATCACTGGAAGGAGTCTCCAGTGTCAGTGCGTGACTGTAACTTTAGCTTTGAATTCAGGACCGAGTGTGTTTCACCTTGCGTGGAATGTTTCTGTCCATGTCCGGAAAGTGGATGAATCTCAGGGTTTTCCCTGCCCACAGCACACACACAGTTGCCAACATCTGTAACACACACACACGTTATAGAGTGTAATCTGGATCATCATGTTTAATGTTTTGATGTAGGTCATTAACAACACTCACCTGTCCGATCCCCACACATAACGACGATGGAAATCTGACAGGACACACACACACACACACACGTCATTCCAGTCTCAATCTAGTTTTAAGCACAAAGTAAACTGGCATTTATTTACCTGCCTTCAGACAGCGGAGAGGAGGGCAGGTTGAAATTATTCCGCTCAGTTTAATGGAACTGGGCTGTGGTTCTATATTAAGGTTCTTGCTGTGATCCTTCCGTGGTGCTCAAAGACACGGTGCTACTCTTGGGTGCATTATAATACGATTGTATCTTGCCTTTTATATCCATGTCTAACCAGCAATTTAGCTTTTTTTATTTTTAATTTTACTTCGTACATTTGTACAAATTTAATATTGAGAATCCACTTAATTCCATTATTAAAGTGTCAACACGGCGCCATCCTGAAACCTTTCTTACGACCACAATGAAAATAAGTGTTTCAGACTGTTGTGCTATTTTTGGTTTTAGTTTCATGTATTTAGTTCAATTGTACATTAGTATATTGTCCTACTTGCATGTAATTTTACCTGAATAAATCTAAGATAACAGCGAGGTCAAGTCAAGTCAAGTTTATTTGTATCGCGCTTTTAACAATAAACACTTTCGCAAAGCAGCTTTACAGAATTTGAACGACTTAAAACATGAGCTAATTTCATCCCTAGTCTATCCCCAATGATGAAGCCTGTGGCGACGGTCTCATCTCATTATCTCTAGCCGCTTTATCCTGTTCTACAGGGTCGCAGGCAAGCTGGAGCCTATCCCAGCTGAC
>JAODVO010000008.1:35502507-35513697 GCA_025400055.1 Notarius lentiginosus
TGCTTCAGATGGGTTAAATACAGAGGATGAATTTCACTGTGCTTGAAGTGTGCATGTGATGAATAAAGGTTTCTTTTCTTTCCTCTATTAACTAAAAAATTTACATGGGAAACATGCTTCAGTTACATTATGTTTGCTATAATTTTCAGGGGTGCCAATAATAGTGACACATGCATTTTTGTTGAAAATAATTATTTCTTGATGAGGTATTTGTTTTTTCTGAATAAACTTGATTTCAATTCAAGGTTGGATTTTTCCTCATCTTTTTTCAGTGTGAGATGAAGCTACTTCACCAAAAGAGTCCCCATCCCCCAACCCTTTTTACTCATCTTTACAAGGGGTGCCAATATTTTTGGAGGTCACTGTAGCTGGGAATGGGCAATGACTGGTAAAATTGGGAGAAAATGGGGTAAAAAGAATTATGGTTCTAATGATATCTCTTGTTTTCAGCTGCCCTTACTTGCACCGGACCACTGGTGATACAGAGCGCAAGTACCACTTGCGCTATTATAAGACTGGCACCTGCATCCATGAAACAGATGCCCGGGGTCATTGTGTGAAAAATGGCCTCCATTGCGCCTTTGCTCATGGGCCTCATGACCTACGGCCTCCAGTCTATGATATCAGGTTAGTGCAATTACTTCTCTGTCTGTCTGGAGGTATATTGATGAGCATTGCTAGTTGGTTGTAGGCATGTTTCATACTTTACACTCAATATGAGAACTGAAAACAAAACATGCTTTTTAATTTGGGAAATGTGCATAGAAATATCCAGTATTATTATTATTAATATCTCATCTCATTATCTCTAGCCTTATTATTATTATTATTATTATTATTATTATTTCCACCTCCAACAAATTATTATATTCTTTTGGTTTGTACATTGCTGTCCAAAACAATATTGACAGTAAACAGCTTAGAGAAAACAGCAGGATTATGGGAAGAGTGCACAAGAGCACACCTGTGTCCCCCTGGTGAGTCTCAGGAGCTGCCGCCTCCTTTGAATAATAGGTCACAGACAGATTGCAGTCACAGCATTATTGTTTTGAGGGACGCACTTGGCCACGACCCAGGTGGAACCCCAGATACTGAACCTTCACCCTTCCAATCACACACTTTACCAGATTTGCTATGAGGCCAGCTTGTTTCAGTGACTTTTTAGAATTGCCCTCCATGGTACATATTCCATTGTCAATAGTTATTATAAGTTTGTCCTCTTAATAAGTTGCAGCATCTGCACAATAAGGCCATAGAGTCGAGAGTCTGATTACGAGTCATTGAAATGTAGTTGGTGCCCTGAACAGCCCAAACCCGAGAGTGAAAATTTTCTTGTAAACCAAATGATGTGGAGAAAATCATTTTTTGAACTATGGTGTCAAGGGAATTTGCCAGTAGCCTCTGGTTAAATTCCAGGTCAAATAAAAACAAACTGTGCCCAGCTGTTCTATGAGCTCACAGAAGTCCACACAGAAACAGATCACCCCATGTGGCTTTGGCACAAGCACAAATGGGCTGTAGTGTACATGATCAGTTAGGGTATCTTTTGGAATCACAACATGGGAGATTATGGGAAATATGGCCGTGGGCCATATTTTTAGGGATGACCTACTTCAGGATACAAGCTTGCATAGTTTGAACCATAATCCCAGTGCTTACCAGACAAATTGCCCAATGAGATTCATACCAGTCCTTTCAAAGGGGAAAAGGGCACAATGGCAGATTTGGGGTGCCCAGAGGACTCATCAGCTAACTTTTGCAATAAAGTGCACACCACTAACATGTATCACTGAGAACACTGAAGCAATAGAAATTGGTTATTAACTTTTAGGTGCTCGCCCATGGGGTTGAACCATGTGGAAAAGCATTTCACAGTGGCCTTTTGGAATTAACGTTTGCTATACAAACCACACACTGCTTTACTTGCCAGGATCCACCCAGTGCTAAGTCTGTTGCCAGCTGAACAAACCCCAGCCAGTCCAATCCTAAACTCAAGCTTGTTTTATGATTTTTAGCTTATATGTTCAATTTCAAGTGGCACTAATGGACGTGTGCACATAAACTTACGTACAACAAATTTCCCAACTTGGTCCCTAAAACAGTTCTCTGGGGATAGGCTGTAGTACCCTGGGGAAGCGAAGGGGGAACAAAAGCAAGTTAGTATGGGGTATGGCTGAAGTTTGTTCAGCCAACATACAATCCTAGGTGCCATAACAAGCTGGGTCACATTACATTGCATTACATTACAGGCATTTAGCAGGTGCTCTTATCCAGAGAGCAGCCTGGGGAGCAGTTGGGACTTGGGTGCCTTGCTCAAGGGCACTTGAACCATTCCTGCTGGTCCAGAATCAAGTCTGCAGCCTTTAGGTCCCAAAGCTGCTTCTCTAATCATTAGGTCATGGCTTTCGCATGGCTTTCCCCAGGGTCACATCCCCTATATCATGGTCACATCCCCTAATAATGCTTAATGAGTGGTGTCCCACCTACAGTGCCATTAAGTAGATTGCTGCATGCATGCTGCAAACATGCATTCTTTTGTTTGGGAAATGGGTTGGTGGAGTTCATGAGGTGGGCAGAACAGCCTGCAGATTCCCTTGGCCAGCTGGATGGCTTCAATAAGAATGTTGGGTTTATAGCACTCCAAGGTATTGGCTGGGAGTCAGATGATAAACTGTTCTAGCACCATTCAGTGACCATCTCTGGCTGCTTTTGGGTCAGGACTCAACAGTGTCTGCAGGAGTCAAGGAACCTCAGGGTGAATAGGTGGTCCCTACCTCAAATGTCGTTGATTTACTCCTTTCACTAAAGTGTGACTGCCAGATATTCCAGCTGGCTCTTTGGTGGCAGACTGGGTGCAGCCAGCTGGGCCTCTCCAGTTAGAAGAACCTGGATGCAGAGCTCCCACTTATTTTTCAGCGAGCCAGATCCTGAGGTTGGGCCCTCAAACATAAACATAACCAAGTTCACCTCTGCATCATCCTGGGGTATCAAGAAGAAGGCTCTTTTATGATTGCCTGATCTCTCTCTTATTATGATTGTTGTAGGCCAAGGAGAGAATGATGTTGCTGCTCCTTCAGGTTGGAACTCTGCTCAAAGCCAGTGGTGCATCCTCCAAGCAGCTTGTGTGTCTTGGCACCAATTTCAGCAGTACATAGTTTATCTAACATAGCAGACTCCGGGTACAAGTGCCTCTCAGTTCATGAAAGAGAAAAATGGAGAGAAAACTCATATATTTAAGACAAAAGGGATTAGATATGCTCCATGATGTACCCAAACATCCCCCTCTCAGTCCAAAACTACACTAAACCATGTCCTCACCTGCTACAAAGGGACTTTGTAATATCGATAGCAGTGCTTTCTGGGCTAGCCTGCTAAGCATAATTTTGAAAATGATTATTTCAAGATTAACGCACACTTGAAGCAGAAGTTGTGCGAGAGAGGAAGGAAGTTTTGGGCACAGCATTGGCACAGTGGTGCAGCTGGATTAAGGAAAAGATGGTAATGTATTTAATCTGGAGATTCCCTGAGACAGAAGAGCTATAGCCCCAGAAACTGTCCAATATACCGTGCACTATGGATCAGTGATCTGTATATTCTGTCTGTTCTATTTTTGTCACCTGCATTAGCTGGCATGGGGAATAAAAGGCAGGCAAGTTTACAATGTACGTGAAAGTCTTGATGGAAACATGATAAATACAACTTTGTTTACATACAAAGTAACATGTATGTGATAGCAGGCTACTTCAGGATATGATGTCAATACCTAAAGCATTTTTATTGTTTTTGATGACTCCAAAATAACTTTGTGAACTCAGTCTGGGAGAGAAATGACCGACTTGTTCATTGACAGAACCTGGAAGAAATTTGTGTTTGCTTTCAGCTGTTGGAATTGAAAATCCTGTTTCTGCTGAAGCAGGGGATTTCTGTAGCAGCTTCTATAATGCAGTATAAATGCTCTCCAGGCAGACTGCTTTGCTATGACATTTGCAACTTTTTTTTAATATATATATATATATAAAGCTTTACTGTTGATTGAGATATAATGGAGACTAGCCAATAAAGAAAGAGACAGTTAGCATTGTTAGAAATTATGTAAATAATGAGCAAATTGTTGTAATTGTGCATGCAAATACAACAGAGAATGTGATTCACCATTTGAATAACAGAAAAATGAAGTTTTACATATGCTGTCTTGCAGTTGCCTAGCAACTAGTATGTGGAAATTGGGAGCCACTGCTGCATCTTTGTTTGAGGATTTCACCTCCATAGCTCAAGAATTGTTGGTTCTGAATGCAAGTTTTGGAGCTGTTCTGATTTGTACAACTCTCTTTCACAGAGAGATACAAGCACAAGAAGCTTTGCAGAATGGCCAGTTAGGTTCTGGAGAGGGAATCCCGGATCTGCAGCCGGGAGTTCTGGCCAGCCAGGCCATGATTGAAAAGACTCTTATTGAAGATCCTCGATGGCAGGGTGAGGCTCATTAAACACTACAGAGATAAACTTGGTGTGTGAACTGACAATCATGAAGACAAAGCAATGCATTTGGTCGTATTCAGAGCTCTTCTGTTTATCTTATTTTTGCAGACACCAATTTTGTTTTGGCCAACTATAAAACAGAGCAATGCACCAAGCCCCCTCGTCTATGCAGACAAGGCTACGCCTGTCCTCATTACCATAATAGTCGAGATAGAAGACGGAATCCCCGCAAGTTCAAATACAGGTAGAGCGGATGTGCCACTGTGTATATAATAACATGCTCCAAAAGGAAAAGATTGGATTAAATGTGTGTGAATAGCTACACACCTTCTGTGGTTTCTGATAGGTCAACTCCGTGCCCAAGTGTAAAGCATGGTGATGAATGGGGAGAGCCATCAAAGTGTGAGAGTGGCGACAGCTGTCAGTATTGCCACTCCCGCACTGAGCAGCAGTTTCACCCCGAGGTCAGTGAATTAAAGCACCTGTCAACTTACTTTCATAATTAACTTCTTACTTTTAGCTCTAATAAACTTATCATTCATTGCAGAAGAAAGAACAACATAGTTTTTTTTTTCTTTTAGTTAAAAGATTTAAAGTTTTTATTATTACTTACTTACTTACATTCCCCCCCCCTCTGCAGTTTAAGTTGCTAGTAATAATGTCAGGTCTTCCAGCACCATCAGAATTAGCCATGTGTTTATTTCAGGTTTATTGCAATCACAGAAATTAAAATGACTTCTTTACTCAGTCTCTCACTGGCATTTTTAGTCGATATACAGTACTGTGAAAGTCTTAGGCATATGCACTGAAATGCTGTAGGACAAAGATGCCTTCAAAAATAATTAAATTAAATGTTTCAACATTAAACAAAATACTATAAACAACAGTAAGCCATGTACTAAGAGAGCAAAAATAAACATCTTGAACTTACCTTTAACCTTTGAACTTGCCTATTGTTGTTGGATGTCATTATAAAGGTCCACATCTGTTTCTGCAGATATACAAGTCCACAAAATGCAATGACATGAAGCAGACTGGGTACTGTCCGAGAGGGCCATTCTGTGCTTTTGCACATGTTGAAAGTAAGTTAAAGGACATATCTGTGCTTAGTTGGGAATTTGCAAGAGTGAAAACCTTCTGAAGAGCTTGTGTATTTCTTAGGAATTCCTTCGACTGAGGAGACCATGAGCACTCTGCTCACAGCAATGCAGTCAGGCTCTCAGGCTAAGCTAGGCTCCCAACAATATCCCGAGTGTCCCAGCAGTGACTGGAGCAGCACCACAAATTCTATCACCAGCAGCACGAGCAACAATGGGCAGATGGCAAGTGTATGTGTTTGTTTGCGCACACCTGCCACACAACTACTGGAGTGCTGAGGGAGAAAAAGGACACATTTAAACACTCAGTCAATGCACACTATTTAATAATGTAGTAGGCAGCTTACTGATTACACCAAATCACTCCCTTCTTGTTGTTTGAGTAATATTTTTTTTCTGTTATGTTTCAGTTGGGTTTATTTGAAACATTTTTTTCACTTTATTGCAGTCTGTAGGAAGAGTTGCATACTTTCAGATTCAGCATTGAAAGCATTTTAATTTGAATTAGGCTTACGATGACAAATTATATCCATTTGACCAGATCAAGAGCACAAACCACTAATAATATTCCCTTAGAATTGGCAAGTGAAGTAAATGAACCAAAGGCTGCAGACTCCGGCTATTTGGCCACCTGTGAAAGGCCTCAATTAAGCTCCTCTGTGCTTCTCTCCTTCAGGTGTCATGCTCTAATAGTCCAACTGTAACGTCAAGCTCAGGAAGCACCAGTTCATTGTCCCCAATTGGACCCATCGGCAGGCCCAAATCCTTTACTAATGGTAGCTTATGTTCAGAGTCCACCACGTCCAGTGTTTCGTCTCCAACATCTAACTATCCCAAAGCTCCGGGCTTTGAACGGGAGGACCAGGTATTCCACGACTCGCTTCTCTTTCCGCTCTCTGAAAGGGCCTTTCCTCCAGAACTGCAGACGTGGTCACACTGCCAGACATTGTTCTGTTTGGTTCTCCCCCCCCTCCTTTAATTATTTCTTATTTATTCAGTTTTTGTTTTATTTGATGCCAAAAATGGAATTATTTGACACATTGTGAAAGTTTTGGGGTTCTACATTTGCATTTTGTTCCACTAATTGGACCCACTGATCATATAAATGCATTCTCACATATAATATGGTACTCTGGCTTTTTATCTGATTTTAGCATCAGTAAGGCATAGACTGTTGGCTTTAATAGCATACTCTAATGTGATTCGAATGTGATTTTTTTTCTAATTTCAGGCAAAGAACCAGAAAGGACTGTGTGGAGAAAATAATCAGAAAATAATTGACCAAGATAAGCAGGTAAAGACCTGTACATCATACAGATAACTAACTGTAGTTGTTGTTTTACTAGTAGTATGAATGATATCAGCCTAAGCTAGATACATGCTGATGCTTGCAATTTCTTTCATAGTATGTTGTCTTGACAGCATGTTTCTGTCTACAGAGCCACAGCAGCATATTTTCGGTGGTGAACCCACTGGCATCCAGCATAACATCAAGCATCACATCCAGCTTAGCCTCAAGCATTGGCTCAGACAGCTCATCCCCCACTACATTATCAACTATGAATGCAAAAGCTACCCCTTTTTATCCAGGAAGCAATACGGTTGAGTCAGTAATAGGTATGTGGTAAACATATTTATGTGACGTGAACTTTCTCATGTCTCCTACCTCCAGGGATGGAAAAAGTATTTGATATTCAGCCAGTGCCTAAGAGATGTACAGTGTGAGATGAAGGTGGTGGAGAAGTGGTTTTGGGTGACATTTAGGGTGCAGGTCTGTGTTTATGTTAGTTAAAGTGCACAGTGGATTGGGCGGATAGAAATCTGCCTTTCTATTTTGTTACCAGACTGTACATGTGAGGTCATTTAAACTTCTTATCTAGTGGTTTCTTTCATAAAGCAACAAATCATTTATAGAAGCTATCTTTGTCAGGAGGAGAGCGAAGCATTAAAATTGATATTTGGAAAAGCTCTCATGCTTTACATGGTAGTCTGAATAGTACAACTGAATTAATTCCTTCTTTTTTTTAATTTGGCATATTTTCTTAGGATCTGCACTTGACCTAAACTTCAATGACATAAGTGTTGCCTCCCTTGATAAAGACCTAGAGGACCAAGACAATAATGGCTTTGGAATAACAAGTAAGAAAATGCAGTAAATACTGGTTGTGTCAAACATGATTTGTCTATCTTATTGAAACTGTCTTCTCTGCTGTGTAGGTCAAAGGTTATTAGGGGGCTCGGATCCTGTCAACATTCCTGGCTCTCTGGCACGGTGTTCATCTCTGCATTCCTCCTCCTCTCTGTCCGCCTCCCCTCTTAGCTCTCTGTCCCAGTCATTGTCCCAGTCGTTGCTCAGTGGAATGGCTTCTCAGCAGAGTCAGACACAGGGCTTGCCAATCAAAACTGAGCACAGCCTCTTGGGGACACCTACGTCTACTCAAAACTCTTTAGGTAAAGAAAATGTAACTCATGCAAAGTGTGCAAAAACAATAGGTACAGTTGAGGTCAAAAGTTTACATACACCTCGACTAGAGGTCTCAAGTTCAGTCTTAGTTTTTCCACAACTCCACACATTTTATATTTTACTATTGGCAAGTCAGTTAGGACATCCACTTTAACATCAGAGATAATTTTTAAAGCAATCAATTAGAGACAGGTTTATTTCTGCTTTAATTCACTGTAACAGAATTCCAGTGGGCAAAAGTTGTCTCTGAACAGTATGGAAGATTCCAGAACTTGATGTATTGACATTCAGAAGATTCTGATTGCCCATTTATCATAATGAGGAGTTGACTGAGTGCACCTGTGGCTGTAATAAGAGGCTTCCTTTAGAGATAGTGTCTTTTAGCCTTTGATAACATAGAAAAATCCAAACAACTCAGCCAAGACCTCCAGAAAATAAATTGTGAACCTCCACAAGTCCGGCTCCTCCTTAGGAGCAGTTTTCAAACAACTGAAGATACGGCGAGCATCTGTACAAACAATTGTATACAAATATAAAAATGTTTGAACCACACACACACTGGAAAGAGGCACAAATTAACTTCCAGGGATGAACAGACTTTGACCCAAAAGGTTCAACTGAACCTCAAGACAACAACAAAGGAACTATTGAGGGGGATGGTGGCATCATGTAGCAAATATGTACAATCGGCATTGAGAGTTCTGTGCTTGTTATGGCCTGAAAGACTGTTACACAAGGATAATGGCTCTATTCCAAGACCAGTATTTAAAAAAAAAAAAAGAGCCAGACTGAAGTTTGCAGGTAATGACCAGGCTTTTGGAAGAGTGTTCTTTGGTCAGATGAAACAAACATTTAACTGTTTAGGGTGAAGCTTTTAACCTGAATAACACCATTCCACATTTTGAAGCATGAGGGTGGCAGCTTCTTGTTGTGCAGCTGTTTTGGTGCTGCTCTTCAGAAAATAAATGGTATAATTTAGGAAGGAGGATTAGCATGACCGTGATCCTAAGCATCAAACGTTACAACAAAATGACTTAAAAACAATTAAGTATTGGAGTGGCCAATACAAAGCTGTGACCTGAATCCCAAAGAATATTTGTGGACTGAACTGAAAAAGCGTGTCTGAGCAAGAAGGCCCACAAACCTGACTGAGTTGCACCAGTTCTGTCAAGAGGAATGGGCAAAAATTCTGGCAAAGTGTTGTGAGAAACTTGTGGAAGGTGACCCCAAGCATTTGACTGAAGTTCAAGCCATTAAAAGGCAGTTCTACGAAATACTACCAAAGAGCATGTATATTTTCTTACCTACTGAAAATATGATATAGCAAATAAAAACTATTAGATAGTAAGTCTCTAAGCTATCATTAATTTTTGAGCTAATGTTCTTCTGGGGGGTGGGTGGGTTTTTTAAATACCCCCCGGCTTTGTGTGATAGGTTTGAATGGTGGAGCTGGAAGCATATGGGACTTCATGAGTGGCAGCCTTTCCCCAAGTCCATCTCCAGTGTTCAGCTCAAGTATGGTCAGCTCCAGCAGTGCAGATCTGGCTCGACTCCTCCGTGATCTGGATGAGGCCAAGAAGAAAATCAAGCAGTGGGAGGATGCCTGGCATCAGGTCAAACAGGTCAGAGACAAGGGATTGATATTTCAAGCAGAATTTGCTAAACATCTGCTTGTTTGTTGTATGAACTTTAGATTCCTTTTCAAACACATCACCCAAGCCTGAATAAATAGATCACTGCAAAATGCCCACACTCCACTGTACAAGTACGTAAATATGCCTCCTCAAACAAAGCTAAGTCAGGCAGTATGGATGCTGAAATATTTTTGTCAGCCTGCCCAGACATACCAGGAGAAAACTGACAAAATCCGGACTACTTGAAGCCCAAAACATATGAATATGTCTGTGAGATTGTTATTAATTTTTATCCTTTATTGGTTTCGGCAAAGGCATGTGAAGCATGGCAGAAAGACGCAAAAGAGGCGAAAGAGCAGGCGAAGGTAGCCGAGGCAGAGCGGCAACTGGCCGAGCAGAAGCGCAAGGACTCCGAGCTCAAGCTAAAAGAGCTGCAAGGAGACTTTGACACGCTCTGTCGTTCACCTAGCACACCACTGCTGCGCAGCTATGGAGACCTGGACCAGCTCCCACTGCCAAAACTCCACTCTATCCAGAGCCAGCTGCGCTCGGACCTCGACCTTATCGACGGGGTAAGATGATCACTCTCCCAACATTCATCATGTCATGTTTATGCTAGGGATGTGAGAGAATAGCAATATTCTGGTTTACTGTGATAAAGGAAATGCATGTGGTGGTCTGGGAAAAACCTGTCAGATGTTGCTGTGGCTGAATTCTGGCACAAAGGTCAAAATGACATATCAGGTTTATTTTTCCTGTCTATACCATACAGTGGGGTCCAGTAGTCAGAGTGCACTAGTGAAAATGTTTCTTATTGGCATTCTTTTTCAATTTAATATAAAGGTTTTTATTACAAATGATATCAGCAATAAGTTGAGTGAAAAGTAGAGTCTTAGAAGTATTTACATGATTTTCAGTTTCTTAGTATTTGATACAACCCTTTTTGCTTTAACAGTACGCGTGCGAGCTGACGCAGACCCCCCAAGTATAGGTAAAACCTGGTGATCCATGTTACATCAAATCCATCGTCATCTGAACACATACTTCAATAGAAGGAATAAGACTCCTGGAAAATATGATCTTTTGTACAGAGGAGTTGTAACCAGGTCAGTTTTGCTTAAAGGTGCTGACCTGCAAAATGATCTGAAATTTTTTTTTTTTTTTATTGTGCATGGCATTTTCCTATGTCCCACAAGCACAATATCATGCGGACAAGATGTGATCATTTTGATATGCTGAGGGTCGCTTTTCTCCATTTTGGGACCATTTTCCTCCCTCTTGAGGTAAACAGTATGACCCTACAGAAACAGCCGAACGTAAGGAGCTTTAACTAATTAGCATAACTATGGAACGGCATCACACCAAGATGGTGACGCGTGGAAAACATCATCATGACGGTGCATTGAACTCAAATACAGTGGTGCTTGAAAGTTTGTGAACTTTTTAGAATTTTCTATATTTCTGCATAAATATGACCTAAAACATCAGATTTTCACACAAGTCCTAAAAGTAGATAAAG
>JAODVO010000008.1:36028154-36039066 GCA_025400055.1 Notarius lentiginosus
TCAGCTGGGATAGGCTCCAGCTTGCCTGCGACCCTGTAGAACAGGATAAAGCAGCTACAGATAATGAGATGAGATGAGAGAGGTTGCAATATCCAGCTCTGTTTAAACATGTTTCTAAGGAATGTTTAAATATTTGTGATCTTTTTGGCAATCCAAACAACAACCAAGAAAATGCTCTCTCTCTCTCTCTCTCTCTCTTTCTCTCTCTCAGTTTAATGGTCCAAAAACAAAGTCTAATTTAACAATTTCCTAGAAGATGCTCTGCTGCTTGTGGAAGAGTCAAGAATAAATGCTATACTGCCCTCCAGTGCAACTTTTCCACAATTAACTAAAGAAAAGAATTCATCAGTTAAGTTGCACTAAACCATAAAATGGGCCTGTTTGCGTTTTCATTAATCTTTTATCCAACAGTGATATGATTAGTACAGTTAATATTTTGAAGGTACTAAATGACTGACTAATATCTATTAGCCAGTTATAGTTTAGAACAATCATTCGAGCAGTTTAACTGACAATACTGTAATGGTAATTCACAGTTTTTGTTTCAGGGAGAGTTTTTCATACACACACACAATCATACACCAGCTTCGATAGGCTACACCAAACATCATGCCCTATATTCAGACACAAAAGAAGCCCATAACTAATCAGGGAGAGAAGCATGAGAGTGTAAACAAACCAAAAGGGTTTGAGAGGTTCAGCTATTACATTATAAAAGGAAAATGGATTCACATTTTTGAAATGTTAGCTTTTTTCTTGTTGAATAGGTGAGGTATTTATTCATTCTTGAATTTAGTGGGAAGCTGGTGAATGATAGTCATCTAATTTATCCTTGTTGTGGAACTGGTATCAGTACCAAGTTGTGAGTTTTTTAATCTAAAAAACTCATGATAGCCAGCTAGTGACTAACATTTGTATGTTTCTCTGTATTTTTTTTATTATTATTTTTTAATTTCAAACTCCGTTATACTGGGCAAGAATGAGTCATCTGTGCCTTCTGCTCACCCTTGGTATATATTTATTACTCTGTGTTTTGACTCGCATGCTAGTCTATCCGGCTCATGCCTAGTGTGCTTGACAGGCTGGACACCATGATTACATAATATGTACAGATTAGATAATAATATGTAAAACACAGAGAACATAGATCAGATAAGCTATACATTTCACCAGTGACTAGAGGTAATAGTCTTGTTCTCCCTGTTTTCTATAACGCTATATTTTAGATAGATAGCTGCAGTCAGTGGGGTAGTTTGTGTCCATTGGCCTTTGAGATATGTTATTTTTCCAATGCAGTTTACAATTGAGAAAGGATACAGTTGAGCATATGAAGGTTAGGGATCTTTCGCAAGTGTATAACAGTGGCAGTTTGGTGATGCTGATGTTGAACTCATGAAATTTTAAGCAGTAGCCCACTGCCTTAACCACTGAGCCACCACTGCCCTACATTCAGGTTGGAACCTGATTGATGAAGAATGTTGTTTTTTATTAGTAAAGTCCATGCCTTAAATAATTCAAGCTGCCATAAAAGCCAGAGGAGGTACAAAGTACTAATTGTGGGTTTTTTTGTTTGTTTGTTTGTTTGTTTGTTTGTTTTGTTTTGTTTTTTATTCCATGACTTTTCCCTCGTCATTGAGTGAATCCATAATTTTTCCTCTACTTGATCAGGAAAAAATATGCCATTAATTAGAACAATTTGATTTAATTTGTTTGAGATGTTTTATAAAGCCAAAATATTCAGCTGTTAAACAAAAATAGTTTTGTGTCATATCTGTGAATTGGTTGTTGTTGTTTTGTTTTGTTTTGTTTTCTACAAAGGAAAAAAGCTGAATGAACATCCTCCAAGAGTAGTGATTCCATATTTTTGGTAGGGGTTGTGCACAAGCCAAGACAACGGCTTGCCATGAGATTACATTCGTGCAATCTAGACATTTTGCCCTTTCACCTGGTAAAATGCTCAATACCTTCAGAGACCTTCGAACAAAGTCCCAAAGTGACATAAAAGGTAGTACTGGCACTAAACACTGCTATACTATGTTCCCACCAGAATGGCACTTGTATCCTGTCTTCATAAAGTCACAGTTACATACATAACATTTACAATTATGGCATTTGGTAGATACACCTATCCATAGCGACTTACAAAAGTGCTCTGAAGTCTCTGCCAATAAATATATCCTGATATTGGTTCACAGATCAAGAACATTATCAATCAAAAAACACTGTTGGGGAGTGTAAAGGTTCTCTTCAAATGGGGCAAGGAGGAACATGGAGACAGGCATAAGAGTTCAAGATGCACTTTATTTCTGCACTTTTCAGGGAGTACTACACACGCAGACACCATACACATTGGGGAACACATCTCTCTCTCTTGTTACTGGTGATCTGAAAGAGACACAGGTTAATAGACAGCCAGTAATTAGACACAGGTGAAACTTGTCACATGTGACCTGCTGGGTCAACCTGACTCCTTGCTATTCACAGCTGATGCTTGACCACACCCTCACTGCCACATACCCCCATGGCCTTACTCAGGCCAGGGAACCATCCAGCCTGCAACTGACTCCCCCCCCCCCATGGGAGAGGGAATCCGTCACCACCATCTATGCCACCAGCCTGTGGACCACCTCAAATTTAAAGGGCTGAAGGGCCAGATACCAACAAGTAATCTGCACATTGGCATCCTTCATATGGTGGAGTCACTAGAGTGGGGCATGGTCAGAACAGAGGGTGAACAGGCATCCTAGCAGGTAGTACTGGAGAGTGAGGACCACCCACTTGATGGCCAAACACTCCTTCTCTATGGTGTTGTGCTCTAACTCCCACATGGAGAACTTATGGCTGATGTACAGCACTGGGTGCTCCTCCCCCTCTATCACCTGGGTCAAAACAGCTCCCTATCCGGCATGTCAGTCTGTAAAACAAAAGGGAGAGAAAAGTCAAGAGAATGCAACAGCGAGAACCCACACAAAACTACTTTAACCTGAGCAAAAGCCAATTCGCATGGCTCCGTTCACTGGACTGGACCTGATACCCTCTTTTTAGTGAGGTCAGTCAGTGGGCTGGTGATGTCCAAAAAGTTAGGCATGAACTGCCTATAATAGGCAGCCAGTCCCAGGAACTGCCTCACCCCTTTTTTGGTTTTAGGTCTTGGGCAGGCTGCAATTGTTGCAGTCTTATGAATTTATGGATGCACCTGCCCATGACCCATGTGGAAGCCCAGATACCATACTTTCACCTGTCCAATTGCACACTTTTTTGGGTTTGCTGTGAGCCCCGCATGCCTCAGCAACTTCAGGAAAGCCATGAGATGTAAATGCCACTGCCAGTCATTACTAGAAATAATAATGTCATCTAAATAAGCAGTGGTATGTGCATTGTGGGGATAAAGGATTCAGTCCACGAGATACTGAAATATTGCTGGGGCCCCAAACAGCCTGGAAGGAAGGGTAACAAATTGGTGTAAACCAAACAGAGTGGAAAAGGCTGTTTTCTCATGGGATAATGGAGTCAAGGGGATCTGCCAATATCCCTTTGTTAAATCCAGTGTCAAATAAAAGAGCACCGTGCCTAACTGATCAAGCAATTCATCAATGTGAGGTATCGAATATGCGCCAAATTTAGACACAGTGCGACTCCTCAACTACTCCCGTCTCAAGCATAGCCTGGAGTTCATCCCGAACTAAATTTTTCTTGCACTCAAAGAGCTGATATGGGCAGCTGCGCACCACGGCCCCTGGGGGAGTCCCAATGTGGTGCTGTATGAGGTCAGTGTGACCAGGTAGGGGCAAGAACACATCGCAGAATTCCTCCTGCAACCTGGTATCCTGTGCTCTCTGGGACAGTGAGAGGTGATCTCCACAGGGGACCAGGGTGAACTGGGCTGCACATTTTAGACTTACCTCTAGTCCGAGCTCTGCCCTGTGCAGAACTACCATCACCAGAGCTACAGCAACCTGTTTGATAATGGTTTCAGGAGACTAAAGTGGTAAATTTGACATGTGTCACCTTTATCTAGACATCTGACCTCATAGTCAACTTCCCCAATTTGCCGTGTGACCTCAAAGGGCCCTTGCCACTTGGTGAGTAATTTTGAGCTTGATGTGGGCAGTAAAATGTGTACTTTTTCTCCCAGTGCAAATTCCCTTAGCTATGTCCCTCTGTTGTGCAGGTGGGATTAACATTCTTGCACCTGTAGCAAATTATCCTGGATTATGTGACTGAGTGTGTGGAGTTTTGCTCTCAGGTCAAGAATGTATTGAATTTCATTTTTTGCTTTGAGAAGGTCCCTCCTCCCAATTTTCCTTAATTAGATTAGATTAGATAAAACTTTATTGATCCCTTTGGGCGGGTTCCCTCAGGGAAATTAAGATTTTTTTTTTATGTCCAAGGCGCCATGGGACTTGCGCCCATATGACAATTCAAACAGGAAAAACCTGGTGGAGACTTGTGAGACCCTGCACACTGCAAACAGAGGATTTAGCCACCTATCCCAGTTCTAGCATCCCCATGAACAAACTTATGAATCATGTTTTTAAGTGTTCAACCAGCCCATCCATTTGTGAATGATAAACACTAGTACAAATCAATTTAATCCCCAATAATTTGTACAATTAGCATAGTTTGTTTGATATAAAGGTAGTGCCTTGATCAGTCAGGATTTTTTTTCAGAATCCCAACTTGAGAGATAATGTGGAAGAGTGCCTCTGCAACACTATGTGCAGAGATATTGCGGAGAGGCATTGCTTCTGGGTATCATGTTGCGGTCAGGGTGCAGGCATTTACAGGTGCAGGGGAGAGCGGGTGTGTCACAAACTGTAGCACAAATCCTATTTGAGAGGCTGAATACATAGTCAGGGTCGGGCAAGGGTCAGTCAATGTACAAACAGAATTTCAAAGGGCAGTCAAGTAGTCGAAGTCAGGATAAACATAAGCGAAAGTCAAAAGCACTAGAAGTCAGGCAGTATAATGAGAAGGCTTGATATTATCAGGCATGGGGACATAGAATGATATGATACTTTGCACTGACATGAATGTTAGCAGGGCTTATGTAGAGCAGTAATTAGACACATGATACAGAACAGGTGCACTTCTAATATTCAGGAGAGACAGGGCGCTGTGGTGTTTGGGAGTTGTAGTCCAGAGTGGCCATGTTTGGATGCCACTCCAAACTTTGACTTTCTGTGCTATTACTTACAGTTGCATAATCCACTATGACTAACACAAAGTGATACCTGCGTGCAAATCACTCTTATGGCCCAATGAGATCCATGCCAATTCTTTTGAAGGGGATCTCAATTAACAGTAAAGGGTGCAATGGTGCTTTTGGCATGGCTGTTAAATTTACCAGCTGGCATTCACAACAAGCTGCACACCACCTGCAGACATCAGCACGAGTCCCTGGTTAATTGAAACGAGCCATGAGACGATTTAGTGTTTTGTCCTGATCCAAGTGCCCTGCCATATGATTATGATGAGCTGCATTGAATAAAAGTTCCCTATGGTTCTTCAGGACCAACAACTATGTTGTCTCTTCTTTAGTTTGAGTGTCCTGCATCACTCGATATAGCCCATCTTTAATAATACAAAAATACAGAAAGGAAAGTGCCACATTTGGTTGGAGCTTCTGGTCATCAATCACTTTCACTTGGTTATACATGCACCTCAGAGACTCGTCACACATTTGCTCCAGTGGGAAAGCCCCAGAGGGTTTCCCCAGAGAGAGAGGAGTAGTGGGGCCCTCCTCACTCTCCATGTCATCATGACGCAGAGCTAATGCGGATGGCCCTGGGACCACCTCCCCAGCTAACATTGCAGCGGGATTCCCCCGTGATGTACTACTACAGTACCCATCCACTACTAACTGTTTTAATAACATTTTAAACTCCAGCCAATCTGTTCCCAGGAAAAGTGGATGGGTGAGGCTCTGGCTAACTGCTGCCTCCACACTATGCTTTTCTCATCAGAAATGGATAGTGATGGGCATTAGCGGATATTTGTGAACATCCCCATATACAAATCTCACCTTCACCAATCATGCATTTCCCAGTGCCCCACACTGAATCAGGCTTTGATGCATGGAAGTTTGATTCCAACCAGAATCCGCCAAAGCCTGATGTGTACCCCCTTGAATATTCAGAGAGTCAGTATATTCCTGCTCAATCAGGGGAAGTCCATGGCATATCAGGAATGTGAATCAGAATCCCCGCCTCTTTACAGAAGTGCTGATCCCGGGAAATCGCTGCCTTCCTGCTGTGCTGGCAGACCTGCCCAGACATTCTCCTGATTTTGGTGGACACAGATGGGTGGAGAGAGAGAGAGAGGAGGTTAGTGGCAGCACAGACATGGGAGGAGAAAGAGGTGAGGAGACATGAGGACGGACATGAGTGTGGGGAGCAGGTATTAGGGGAATTGGCCCCAGTCTCCGTGGGGCTGGTGTAGAGGAGGGGCAAGGAGAGGGAGAAAGTGAAAGTGACCGCGAGAGAGGAAGAGAAGCTACATGAGCGCCTGCTCCCAGAAATGCCATCAGTTGGTCTTCTGCCAGGTGGACCACCTCCTCCAGTGATGCTGCTTGGTGACACTGGATCCACATTAATGTCTTGCTCAGTAGTTGGGCAACAAACTCTCCAGTGTCACTTGATCGATGATGGTCTGAACATCGCACTTGCCTGCCAGCGGCCACAGTCAGCAGACATCCCGGAGCTGTTGCCTGAACACAAACAGCTGGCTGACTTCACTGGCCGTGAAGTGGAAGCACTGGCGCTGCTCTTCTGGGCCACAGCTGACCCACTGCAGTATGGCCCATTTCAGGTCAGGGTACTCTCGCATGCTGGTGGCCAGGAGCTGCTGAGTCGTGAGCTGGGCTTACCCCAACAGGAGTGGCAATAAGCGAGCCACCCACTGCGAGGTTGGCCATGAGCTTGCCTCCACAACACATTCGAACAGCTCAATGAAGACTTCAAGGTTGTCCTACCCCATCTTGACCAACTGGATGGGCACACTGACCGCAGGAATGACCGCTGGAGCATCCACTGACTGGACCAAGCTCTGGATCACCTGCTGGTCCAGAATTGCTGTTCCTGCTAGACAGACAGTGTGATGAGTTCTTGGTGCTGGTACTGGAGGTCATTGGCGAGTGTCTGGAGGAGCTCCCTGACTGATTTGGTCTCCATGGCAGTGTTCTGTTCCTCAATCCCAGGTTTCTGCACCAGTGTAAGGATTTTTTCTGTTTGGGCAATGAGGAATTCAGAGACAGACACCACAGATCAAGGTCCATTTTATTTTTATTCTCTTTTTCACTTTTCAGAGACTATAAGCAACCTGCACACACCACACGCACTGAGGAACACAGCTCTCTCATTACTGGCCATCTGCAAGACACAGAGAGACAGAGACACATTCATAGATAGCCAGTAATTAGACACAGGTGTAGCTCATCACATGTTACCTGCTGGTTCAACTTGACTCCTTGCCGTTCACAGCTGACGCTCAACCACACCCTCGCTGCGACTATAACATTTTTTTATATTATATTATACACACACACACACACACACAGACGATATTACACAGTGGCGCAAAGATATGAAGTTTATCTTCAAGTGGTGAACATATTTCACGAGTGAGCATCGTGAACAATTGATATTTTTCAATACAAGAAGTTAAACTTTAAAATATAAAGTTCATGCCACCATGAAATATTATTATTATTATATTGACATCCACAAAATAAAAAAAATATACAAGTTAATCAAAAGAATTTTACATTTTGAATTGGTTCGCCATTTTGACAACGCACATCTAATCAGTCGGAGAACATTGGGAGTGATGTCATCGGGGTGAAGATATTGGGATCAAGTCCAGGACTCGGACTTGAGTCTGACTCATGCCCTAATTTTAACAACTAATGACCTGACTTGGATTTGAGCACTGATGACTCCGACTCATGCATTAACTGCATTAGGACTCATAAATTGGAGATGAGGACTCAGATTTTTTCCTTATTTTTTGTAACATGCCATAGTAATTTGGTATAAGATATTTATGTCTACATTAATTTTTATACTAATTTCGTGCAAGAGGGTCACATCTGCGCGCCTTGGCTCGTGCATCAGATAGACTCTTGGGCATGCCTTAATCAACTAGCACCTGCACAAGATTAAGGCACAATCAGCATGCCGATATAAAAACTGTGAAAATACACTTACTTTGCAAAGTATTGAATTACATTGCTGACACATTACTGAGCCTTATTTCCTTGTTTGAGATCCTGTTTCTCATCTTTGATTCTGCCTAGTCTACGATAGCCCGTTTGTGCCTTGTTCGACCTATTGCCTGTTTCATTGTTTTATGATTTTGCCTGTCATCCTGGATTGTTTACCTGTCTTCACTTGTATTAATAAACACACCTTCTGCACTTACATCCATCTCCCAACCATCTCTCACAGAATACTTTGCACTCCCTAACAAAGAGAATGCACATTCACCTGTTCACATGTCATGTTCAGGAACAAGCTAATGTTAATGGCGCTAAAACGGCCACCATCACATGGTGCGATTGGGGTGTTGGACTTGACTTGGACTCGACTTGGATCAATAATGGACTCGACTTGGACTTGACTCAAAATTTTCTTTAATGACTTGGACTTGAACACTGGGGACTCAAGACTGGACTCGGACTCGAGGTTTAGTGACTTGACTACAACACTGATTGGAAAAAGAGACAGCTTTACAGAAGTCTAGAATTAAATTTAGATCACTAACCCAATTAAAAAAAAAAAAAAAACACAACGGAACTCATCCTCTTTTGGGCGACACTAGCTATTGGGATGATCAACTATTGTATTATACAGATGCAGAAGTCAAGTACAACTAAGCACATGCTGAAAAGGTGTTTTTAGTACAAGCATATAGTGAATAAGCATCCTGGGATGACAACAGAACTTTATGATTATAGCACCATTTCTTGGGTACAAGTCTACAACATCCAGGTGAGATTATCCACAGTACAGAAACAATACAAGTTATAACATCAGTGCTGAGAGACAGAGAGAAACAAAGTCATTAGAGAGGAAAAAGGGGCAAGTGTAATTCTTCAAGGCCAGAACATATAAACAGCGGTTCTTCTGCATGTTAACGGGTCATTCTTCTCTGGAAAGGTCATTAAGCTGAGGAAAACGAGCTGGCCAGCACCCAATAGTGCTCCTCCGATAAATTCATCATGCGCTTTTCGCTATTAAACTGCTCCAGTGTCAGAATATAAGCGTAACCCAATATTACATGTTGCCATTATGCATGGCTCTTGGCTCAGCTCTAGCTGTGAGCTTGTACTGTATGTGCTGTGCTTTTACAGTAATGGTGAGCAATTTACTCTGCAGCAATACAACAAACAATGGGACTGCGGCGGTCATATTAGTCATGGAGCATCAGCCATGACCGAAAAAAAGAGTCAAAAATCTGTTTTGGGAGACTAACTGGGGTACAATATCTAAAGACTTGAGGAAGATGAAACAGAAATGAGACAAGCTGCAGTATAGAGAGGAGTTCAGTGAATAAACACACTGGAATGAGTAATGGAGTGCCGACATACAGTATGTTTAAACAATGTTAACACGGCTTACTGATCGAGTTTGATAACACCCAATGGCTCCATTTGAACTCTGCAAACTTTGTCAGCATACCTCAAGACTGCAGATGGTGAATATCATCAGATTGGTGTGATTCTAGAAATACAAGCACATTCCTTAAATCTTAGTGCAAAAGTATTCATCCCCCTTAGTGTTTTGTTGCATTACAAGCTGGTATTAAAATGTATTTTTGGGGCGTTAGCACCATTTAATTTGCACAATATGCCTACCACTTTAAAGGCACACTTTTTTTCTTTTTAAATAGTGACACAATAAGATGAAAAAAACAGAAATCTGGAGTGTGCATAGGTATTCACCCCCTCAAAGTCAATACTTTGTAGAGACACCTTTTGCTACAATTACAGCTGCAAGTCTCTTGGGGTACGTTTCTATTAGCTTAGCACATCTAACTACTGGGATTTTTGCCCATTCCTCAAGGCAAAACTGCTCCAACTCCTTCAAGTTAGATGGGTTCCATTGGTGTACAGCAATCTTCAAATTATGCCACAGATTCTCAACTGAATTGAGGTCTGGGCTTTGACTAAGCCATTCCAAGACATTTAAATGTTTCCCTTGAAACCACTCTAGTGTAGCTTTAGCAGTATGTTTAGGGTTATTTTCCTGTTGGAACGTGAACCTTTGTCCCGCTCTCAAACCTCCAGCTGACTCAAACAGATTTTCCCTCCAGAATTGCCCTGTATTTAGTGCCATCCATCTTTCCTTGACCAGCTTTCCTGTCCCTGCAGATGAAAAACATCCTCACAGCATAATGCTGCCACCACTATGCTTCACTGTAGGAACGGTGTTCTCAGAGTGTTGTTTTTGCACCACACATGGTATTTCCTATGATTGCCAAAAAGTTCAATTTTAGTCTCATCTGACCAGAGAATCTTCTTCCATGTGTTTGAGGAGTCTGCCACATGCTGTTGGGCAAACTCAAACGTGTTTTCTTAAGCATTGGCTTTTTTCTGGCCACTCTTCCATAAAGCCCCACTCTGTGGAGTGTACAGCTTAAAGTGGCCCTATGAACAGATTCTCCCATTTCCGCTGTGGATCTTTCCAGCTCCTTCAGTGTTATCTTTGTTGCATCTCTGATTAATGCCCTCCTTGCCCGATCTGTGAGTTTTGGTGGGCGAGGCCTTCTCTTGTCAAGTTTGTAGTGGTGCCATGTTCTTTCCATTTTGCTATAATGGATTTAATGGAGCTCCATGGGATATTCAAAGTTTGGGATATTTTTTATCACCCAACCCTGATCTATACTTCTCCACAACTTTGTCTCTGACCTG
>JAODVO010000008.1:36046950-36057451 GCA_025400055.1 Notarius lentiginosus
AAAACAGGACAAACACCAAGGGGGATGAATACTTTTGAAAGGCACTGTATGTCAATATTTATGCAGAGAAATTTGAATGAATTCAGAAATACGTTGGACACCTTTTAAAGTTGCTTTACTGGGATCCCATTCAGATTATGCAAATCGAATGTTGATCGATTTTTCTTGAGTAGAAATATCCAAGGTGTGCTTTTTCACTGGCATTGAGCTCACTGCCTTCAAACACAAGTTAAACTCCAAATAAACTGGGCTCAAGAAGGAAACAGCATTTTCTTTCTTTGCTTTCAGATGTAATATGATACAACATAAAAGCAAGAAATTTAAAGAAGAAAATACAGTGATACATCACTGAGAAGATGGAAACCATTGGAAAAAAAACATTGAACAGGAATCTGGGTTTGCTGGAATATTGCTACAAAAAATTGTCATGATCATATTTATCATGGCTAATTTGTTTTACTCTCAACTATGTAGCTTCCAGCCTCATTTTTCAGCAGCTTATAAAATAGAACTTGCACATACTATTATCTTGCTTCAACCATTACAGTTTAGAACACAATACAAGTAAGGTCATGAAATCAGAATGTGTACATGGAAAATAATTTATTTTCTGACACTTTTGATTATTTTATTTTTTGACAAATCAAAATAGCTAATGTCAGTTCTGGCAGCGGGGTAGTGGCCAAGCGTCAGTTTGTGAATGGAGGTGGGGTTGGGGAAGGTGAGTGGCCAAGTCATTACACCTGTTGTCAATTAATGTGTGTGTTTGTTGTAGTGTCAGAGGAGCATAAAAGGAGTAGTAGAGCAGAGAAAAGTGCCTGGGACCAGAGCACAACCGTGTGAATGTGTACATGTATATGTATGTGCATGTCCTAGAGTGAGCCGAGTGAAGCTGAAAAGCTGTCAGTAAACATGTGTGTGAACATTATCTCCTGCCTGCCGTACTTCTGTAATCCACCCACATCAGGGAAAGTATTACGGTGCTGCCGAAACCCGGGAGTACTGAAGGAAGCCATCCCATGGAGTCCTTGCCGTTCAAGGACCTAATCCATGCCCTCGCTACCACTCAGCAGAACCAGCATCAAACACTGACTGCCCTCTGGAAGGAGCAGAAACAGTGCTTTGAAACCTTGGTGCTGGCCCAGCAAGAAGATCACCAGGTGTTCCGGCACCTGCTCGCATCAGCGGGGTCCTCGACCACCACTGCAGTGGACCCTCCCCACCTCACCCCAATGAAGATGGGCCCACGTGATGATCCGGAAGCCTTCCTAGCACTCTTCGAGCAAGCAGCCGAAGCGTGGGGGTGGCTGGTCAAGCAGCGCGCCTACTTCCACTGTTGACTGGTGAGGTGCAGCTCACTCCGCTGCAGCTCCCCACCTACAGCTGGCTAATATACGCCAACTTGAAGCAAGCCATCCTACAGCGTGTTGGCCACTCCCCAGTACAACAGCATCAGCGCTTCCAGACATTGAAGTTGGAGGAGGTCGGCCAGCCGTTCGCATTTGGCTAACAGCTCCAGGATGCCTGTGGGCTAAGAGCTAAGGGCAGATGACCGTGATGCTGAGGGACTCATCGATCTGGTGACACTGGAGCAGTTCATTGTGCGACTTCTGGGAGGAATGGCAGAGTGGGTCCAGTGTCATCACCCGACGTCGCTGGAACAAGCCATCAAACTGGCGGAGGACCACCTGGCAGTAGTTCCGATGGCAAGAGGATGTGTCACCTCTTCTCCTTTTTTCTCTCCTTCCCCCTTCCTCTCTTCCCCGCCCTGTTCCTCCACCACAGCAGTGTGGGCCGGCTCCCCCCCGGCCAGCCTGACGCACCCGTGGTGTCCTCCCATTTTCTCCTTCTGTATCTGTGTCATCTCCCCCTCAGGTGAGTGATGCCCATAACACAAGTGCAGAGGGAGAGCCTGGGCTGGTGTGCTGGTGCTGCGGGGAGCTGGGACATCTTCAGAGTCAGCACTCTGTGATGGAGGTGGGAGTTGTAGTCTGGCTCCTCGATGCACCAGAGGCCACCCTCGATTGAGTGTATCGTATACCAGTAAGTGTACAAGGGGATACATATCATGCCTTGGTGGATTCCGGCTGTAACCAGACCTCAAGCCACCAAAGCCTGGTGCAAGGTGAGGCATTGGGGAAGCACAAGTGGTGAAGGTGCTGTGTGTGCACGGGGATGTTCACAACTACCGATTAGTGTCTGTCCACATTCTATTTGGGGGAGAAGAGCATAAGATAAAGGCGGGGGTTAATCCTTGTCTCACCCACTCACTAATTTTGGGGACTGATTGGCCAGGGTTTAAAGAACTGATGGAACACATAGTAAGAGGTGAGCCCTGCATTAGTACATCACGGAAAGATCCCAATGTGGCATTGACTGGGGAAACTTTTAGGGTGGGTGGAGGTATGGTGAAGTTAGGATCCACAAGCAGAACACAGACAGTAATCCAATAAATAATATAATTTAATTCAGGGAAGAAAAGGCATGGCAAAAAGGTAAACAAACAGGACAAAAAACAAATGGCAAAAATAGTCCAGACAAAATGAGTCAAACAACTTGACAAAAACATGAAGCAGGCAAAGACAAAAACGCTGGTGCAAAAAAAACATGAACAAGAAAAGACCCTTAGTGCAAGAAAACCATGAATCAGAAATAACCCTTAGTGCAAAAAAACACCATGAACAAGAAAAAGTCACTAGACAGAATAACCATGAACAACAAGAGGGGCACAGAAATGGCTAAAAAAGCAAACGAGATGTTCCGGCAAAGTCTGAGTCTGAGAATGGCTTATTTATACACCGCAGTGAAAATCAGGAAGTGAATACAGGTGAGAAGGAATTCCTGTCCCAGATCCGGATCGGCGCTGGCGTGAGAGATCCGTAATCTCCGGAGTGGATGTCTAGGGCGGAGCATGACAGATCTCAATCCTGTCGAACACCTCTGGAAAGAGCTGAAACATGCAGAGTGGAGAAGGCACCTTTCAAACTTGAGACAGCTGGAGCAGTTTGCTCAGGAAGAGTAGGCCAAACTACCTGTTGGCAAATGCAGAAGTCTCATTGAGAGCTACAGAGATCACTTGTTAGCAAGCAGTGATTGCTGCTAAAGGTTGTGCAACAAAATGTTAAGTTCATGGTACCATCATTTTTGTCCATACCATTTTCATTTGTTTTGCTATGTAAAATATTCAGTTGAATAAAAATCAAAAGCAAAGTATGATTTATGTTAAACATGGAATAAACAATGATGGATGCCATTAACTTTTGTCACTTTCAAGTTGTTTCAGAGATGGTTGTGGGTTCTTTTTTTTTCATGGAAGGGTACCAACAAATTTGTCGACGTCTGTAAATGTCCACTGAAGATGCATTACATTCATGTATCAGATACTTACACATGATGCTGAGCTACCATTAGCACCCATAGAAACCAGTAAGACTTCATTTATGTATTTAAAACCATAATATAAAACTGATAGTTTTAGTTCTAATGTTTGTTTGGCTGAGCCATGATCAAAGCCATTGTAAAATACTCAACATATGCACACCTGTAACCACATCAGAATAATTATGATGTGCATTAATGCTTCAGGTTTCAAACCAAAAATTGTGACATTTAAGCCATTGTTCTATAAATAAAATAGACTAATCTTTGTCTTATTTTACTTATAATATTCATCATAAATTAAAATGTTTTTTGAACACTGAATCTTATTGCACAATGTATTGTGCTGTTTTACACATTTTTTTACACATATTTCCACAAAATTGTACAGTATCATGAGTAATGCATGACGTGAAACAGACCATCTAAAACCCCCTTATCTCTGATCAAGTCACTGTAACCCATGTCCTCAATTGGCTTATTGCTTTATTTAATAACAACAGCAAGACACATGCCTTCAATGAAATGCTACACAATGACAACTCACAAAAGGTTATGTTAAAAGCCTTTCGATTTCATAAAATCCATGAAATTTAGTTCCCTCTGAAATTTGGTCATTGTGATATATGTTTATTTCTGGAATATCTTTTTTTTTTTTAAAGGCCATTATGTGGCTGGAAAGTTATTTAATTTGAGGGGATTCCTGAGCAAATAATGTGCATGAAATCGCTTGCTTCGCACAGTCAGAATCAGAATCAGAATCGCCTTTATTGTCATTATAATTTACATTATAACGAAATTTGATTTCAACTCCAAGAGGTCAGTCAGCAGACAGAGGAAGTCCGTGTGCACATGCACATGCTTACCTTTGACCATGCACTGACAGTTACATCATTCTGTCACTAAACGAGCAGCTGATCACACTGAGGTGCTCGCTGACCGCCAATATTTATTAGTTTGGGCCTGCATTTCCTTTCCTTCACAACATAGCACCTTTTCTTCTTGCTTTCCGTTACTGTAGTCGGTCTTTCATGTTTCACACGCACACTCATGTCCTCCATTTCCCTTTCCGGTTTTAAATTTGTATCTCACAATGCCTTGCACGAATGGGGAAAGCCCACCACATGATGCGTGATGTAGTCTCTTGTATTGCGTCACAGTGAAGCAAGAAAAAATAGCGGAGAATTTAGGGCCATGTGGCCCTAAATTCATTAATTGTTCTATTTTTTAAAACTAATAAAATTGGAAGTCTGTGATTCGAATTCATCAGCTTTTGGTTCACTAAACAAAAATAATTGGGTGTCAGGGAAAGTTATTTTTATGACCTACACTTGAAAAATCTGAAAGGCAGTCTACCTTTAATAGAAAAGCACATTTCTCCACAATCTGTGAATTCTTTCTCATTTGCTCAACAGCAGCCAAATTAGCATTCTAATCTGCATTACTGTTCCATAGGCATAGTTTTCAGTACTTTCATTCACTTGGCAATTCCAGCAGCCAGTCCACCTAGTGGCATTAACCTGACAGTAACCTGAGCTCAGGATCAAAGTGGGGACCCTGTGATGTGCAGCCTAATCTTCAACTCCTCAGTGATATGCTTGAACTGAAATTGTTCTCACATACCAGTATTCTGCTCTTTTTTAAATATTCACACATAATAATGAAGCACTTCCATACAGTATTTTTCCTCTTTATTAACTGTATTGTCAAAATTGTCCCTAATTGTTCTACTTTGGTCTCTCCATTTCTAGCCCCTTTCTCAATCCATCCTCATACATTTATTTATTTTTCAGTATTAATTTGGAACAGGGTCTTATATGGATCTTTGTTTCCACATGTCAAGTCAAATGTGACTCACCAGATGGCAGTGTTAGACAACATGTGCTTTGAATCAGCTATCATTACAATAGGTGAGTATTTTTTATTGTTTATTTGTAATGTACTAGTGCATTCTTGCAAGACAGTATGTACTAGTGCATCTCCAAAAGTAGAATATTGTGAAAAACTTCTTTTTAGCATAATTTAATTCAAAAAGTTAAACTTTCATAACCCCTTTGGACATAATGTGTACAATTGTACACATGAAGTTCCATAGCATTTTTCCATGTGTCCAAAGGGGATATATTACATGATATTTCAAGCCTTTTTTTTTGTTTTAATTTTGATGATTATTGTTTAAAGCTCATGAAAATCAGAAAACCAGTATCTCAAAGCATTAGAATATTTCGTAAGATCAATCAAAAAAGGATTTACAATACAGAAATTTCCAACTTCTGTCAAGCATGTTCATTTATACACTCAGTACTTGGTTGGGGCTCCTTTACCACGAATTACTGCAACAATGCAGCATGGCATGAAGGCAATCAGCCTGTAGCACTGCTGAGAAGTATTTTACTGAGTATTTTACTGAAGTATTTTACTTAAATATTGAAAAGTATTTTATTATTTTGATAGCAGCCTTTATCTTGTCTGTATTTTCAGGTCAGGTGTTTCTCATCTTCCTCTTGACAATACCCCATAGATTCTCTCTGGGGTTCAGGTCAGGCGAGTTGGCTGGCCAATCAAACACAGTAATATCATGGTCAGCAAACCATTTGGTAGTAGTTTTGGCACCGTGGACAGGTGCTAAGTCCTGCTGGAAAAGGAAATCGGCATCTCTATAAAGCTTATCAGCAGAAATCTCCTGGTAGATGGCTGTGTTGACTTTGGGCTTGATAAAACACAATGGACCAACACCAGCAGATGATATGGCACCCCAAATCATCACAGACTGCAGAAACTTCATACTGGACTTCAAACACCTTGAATTCTGTGCCTCTTCACTCTTTCTCCAGACTCTAGGACCTTGATTTCCAAATGAAATGCAAAATTTACTTCCATCTGAAAAGAGGACTTTGGACCACTGAACAACAGTCCAGTTCTTTCTCTCCTTAGCCCAGGTAAGACACTTCTGATGATGTCTAGGTCAGGAGTGGCTTGATATTAGGAATACGACAGTTGTAGCCCCTTTCCCAAAGACATCTGTGCATGGTGACTCTTGATGCAGTGACGCCAGCCTCAGTCCCCTCTTTGTGAAACTCTCCCAAGTTCTTGAACAGACACTTTCTTGACAATCCTCTCAAGCCTGCAGTCATCCCTGTTGCTTGTGCACCTTTTCCAGCCAGCCTTTTCAGCAGTGACCTTCTGTGGCTTCCCCTCCTTGTGAAGGGTATCGATGATTGTCCTCTAGATAACTGCCAAGTCAGCAGTCTTTCCCATGATTGTGATTGTGTATTGAACTAGACTGATAGATACACAGTATTTATACTGTTTTACTCAAACTTGAAATGAAATAGGTGGCACGGTGGTGTACCCCGCCTCTCGCCCATCGTCAGCTAGGATAGGCTCCAGCTTGCCTGCGACCCTGTAGGACAGGATAAGTGGCTACAGATAATGGATAGATGGATGGAATTAAAAACTCTCATATTTTGTGGGGTTTTTTTGTGCTATAGGCCATAATGATCAAAAATAAAATAGAAAAATGCTTAAAACAGTTTACGTATAATGGGTCTCTATAATATATTACATTTTCACCTTCTTAAATAATTGATGGAAAATATTGAACTTTTTCACGATATTGTAATTGTTTGAGATGCACTAGTTGTGTTTCATAGAATTATTAAAAAATCTATACTATTTCAGGTTGTATACATAGCCTGTTTTGTGCACTTTATGACAGTGCGATCATTATTTGTGTCATAGGTAAAGCAGAAAAGGTACAGGAAGGTAGTTAAATGAGAAATATATAGCCAAATGTTCCAGCAAATAAGTAAATCTTTTAAATTTAAGGACATAATTGGCAAGTTGTTCTTATTGTACTAGAACCAGTTACTAGGACTTTTTTTTTAATTGTATCTTAATTGAATAAACATTTTCATTTCACCTACATCTATCTGTTAATTCTAATTTTAGTATTTAATATAAGCCCATTGCTTGTTTTAAGGTAAGTTTATCATTTTTAAAACCTGTGCGATAAAGTACACTTACAATGAAAACACTGATAGGCCCAGTCGACGTGTTGAAACTTTAACTTGCCTCTGAGAAAAGAAAGAACATTGGGAATTGGGAACTCAGATGTATTTTTGTTTCAACCTGCGTATTTGAGCAACAGCATGGGGGGGGGGCATGGACACCCCATGAAAGGTCTTAAGTTCATTATGTGTTTACCTTCTCAAAACAGAAAACTGTTCACTGTTATAAATTTAATGTTTCATTAAATGTTGATTGATTTAAAGCTAGTGCTACTATGTCATAAATGTCATAAGAGAAGTGGTACTTTACAGTGAGAAGCCTAATGATGAAGCCACCCCAGTCAGACTCAGTGCGAAATAGCATTGCAAAACCATCTTGCGGACTCACAACCTGTGTGAGATTAGAGGCAGTGCGAGTCAGGTGGCAGGCATGTCATGGACAATGGATACTGGGTTTGGGAACATGAAATACCACATTTCTGGTGGGGAAAAAGCCTGGGATACTGTGTGTGATGGAAA
This sequence comes from Notarius lentiginosus, assembly GCA_025400055.1. Lineage (NCBI taxonomy): Eukaryota > Metazoa > Chordata > Actinopteri > Siluriformes > Ariidae > Notarius > Notarius lentiginosus. The sequence goes on from JAODVO010000008.1 coordinate 36,054,858, forward strand.
GGTACAGGGTAGATACAGATGGCCTGACAGCCACACTGGATTTCTGATTCCAGATTTCCAAATTTGAGTGGTCTCTCTCCTTTGAGTTGGTTGTGCATATGCACAAAATGGAAGGGTGGAGTATTCAGGGTACCACCTCCTGACCCTGTAGTACTATCATACCCCTTTTCCACCAAATCAGTTCCAGGGCTGGTTCGGGGCCAGTGCTGGTTCACAACTCGTTCAACTTGTGAGCCAGCTGAGAACCAGTTTGCTTTTCCATAGCTCGGGGTGATAAGGGGAGCCATGTCAGTACGTTGCTGTATACGTCATTACGTCGCTGTATACGTCAGTTACGTTGCTGGATACATCAGTTACGTCGCTGTGTTTGCATAAACCTTGGCGCAAACATCGAAGCAACAATAACATGGAAGAAACAGCAGCAACAACAATAATGGATGACTTCGCGTTTGTACAGCTGCTGCTTCTCGTCTCTTAAAAATGGCGACCTTTAACGCCCCCCACCCCCCACTGATGTAAGCGGTTCTTTCCCAGCAAAGAGCTGGTGCTAGCCTGGAACCGTTTTTTCTGGTCCCAGAGCCAGACCTTTGTCAGTGGAAACAGACAACCCGGTTCCAAACTAAGCACTGGCCCCGAACCAGCCCTGGAACTGCTTTGGTGGAAAAGGGGCTTGAGAGAACCTCCATGTGGCCTGACCGTGCCACTTTTTCAACGGAATAAAAATGTGTTTCTCGTGGGTTTATTGATGGCATGTGATATTAACGTTATCATATCGCTTATCCTCCGCCACTCTACCCATTGGAGAATGAGCGTGTAATATTGTTATAATATTGCACCTTGTCAAGACAACACGACGTTACACGCCAGCTCATGTGAAGATCCAGTGACATAACTTTGCTCCTGTGCATGCGCACAGTCATTTCTTTGTCAGCCGGGAAAGAGAGAAGACGAGGTTAATCCAGTGCTAGGTTTAAGCACGAAATAAATAAACTGAAACTAAAGACACGCTGAACACCCAAAAGGCTAGCAAAGCTTCATTAGATATTCCTCACACGTCTTTACAAGAGAGAAACATACCAACAGACATCTAAAAACTGGAAAAGAGAAACATCAGAGATGTAAAACTTCTGCACTGGCGAGTGACTGACAGTTTGTAAACAAACATGACCGCCAGGTTTGGTTTGTTAAAAGCGGAAGGTTGAGAGAATTTTGGCTGACGGTTCCTCCATTGTGTGTTGCTGTCGATGCTGATTTTAAAAGTAACTCAGTAAATTACACAGGGAAAATAATAATAATATTTGGCTTGACTGCGCTAGCATTATCCTTCGCGAACACTGCACCAGCTGGAAGCTAACTGGACTGCCGTGCTAACAGCACCGAGTTGCGGGTAAGTTAGCATTGGCCTTCACTAACGCTACTGCTACACCGGCTGTAAGCTAACTGGACTGCCGTGCTAACAGTACCGAGTCGCGGATAAGCTAGCGTTGGCCTTCAAGAATGCTGATATGAAGAGTGTCGTGTATGTAGAATAATTAAATAATATTGGCTGGCTTTTTTTTCGTGGTCTATCAGATATATTCCATTCGGCTACTCGTCTTCGACTTGTTCAGTATCATGCTAGCTGAATGTAATATATCTGATAGACCACAAAAAAAGCCAGCCAATATTATTAAAACGTTACCCTCATAGCCCGAGTCTCAAGAGGCCGAGCAACACAACCTGTTTTTACTGAATGATTTCTGCTTATTTACCAATTTCTTTGAAAATCTGAAAATCATTCCCAAAAAAATGTAATGGCCTCCATCTCAGATGAAAATCTTATCAAATTGTCGAGTAGACTTGTACACGATGTATTATCATGTGGCTACAGATTCCTACATGTGAGTCAGGAATTCATGTTTACACAAGGTTTATGCTATTTTATTTGTGCACAAATTGAGTTATTGATTTAATATAGTCTTTCATCTTCTAGAACTTTAGCTTCAGGAAATTTAACCTGGTCAGGGTCATGAGGCTATCCCAAGGATTGAACTATGGGAGGCAGGAATACACATTGTATTCATAACAGTTCGTCACAGGGCATCATGCCCACGCACACACATTCACACCAAGGCACGATAAAGAGTAGCCAGACAATATTATGGGTTGGGGAGGTAGAAGCAAACAACACTACCTGCTGAAGCAAGATGTTGTTCTTAATACAGTTGAGCCAAATAGTTTTTTTGTTTTTTTCCTGCTTGTTGGAAGAAACCATATGCACATGTACAGCACTGTGCAAAAGTCTTAGGCACATGTGAAGAAATGCTGTCGACCAAAAATGGTTTAAAAATAATGAAATGAAATGTTTCAACATTTAAAAAAATACTATAAACATTAATCAGAATCAGAAACACTTTTATTGCCAGGTATAGGACATACACGAGGAATTTGACTCCGGTTTCACTTAGCTCTCATTGTACAAAACAGATCGAAAGTGAATACACATAACAAACAAACAAAACAAAAAACAAAACAAAAACACACAAAAAAAAGGGTGCAATAGGTGCATAGTGCAAAGTAATCGAGGTAAGTCAGGTATGGAATAGATAAATAAA
>JAODVO010000008.1:36078587-36090931 GCA_025400055.1 Notarius lentiginosus
CAGATGGGTTAAATGCAGAGGATGAATTTCACTGTGCTTGAAGTGTGCATGTGACGAATAATAAAGGTTTCTTCTTAAGGTTTCTTCTTCTTATGATATGATTTGGTACATTTCTGCAGAGTGTAAAAGCACTGCAAAAAATTACATCTTAGCAAGTGAAAATATCTTGAAAACAATTTAAACAATCTAGCATTTCCTAGAAGAATACAAGACACCAATTCTGAGATTATTAAACCTAGTTCTAGATTGCAACCAACTTATTCTCAGATATCTTATCAAGTAAAAATATCTGTCTCTGCAGCAAGATAATTTCACTCATATTAAGCAATGTTCTCCTCAAATTCAGTTTTCAATTTTTTGCAGTGAGAAAATGTGAATTCAGGTTAGCTTCCACATTATAACTGCAGTTAACAATTAACCATGACTAACCTTGACCATGACTACTTAGTTTGTTAATACTGTAATGGTTGTGTTTTACAGAGTACTTTCCAAGGTTTCCATCAACTACTGGCTTCATCCTCACACCTGTTTTCAGGAAGACATATTCCACCTTCCCTTCAGGTGACATGGAGCCCCAGATATGTCTGGGAATGGAAAGAGATTGGGAAACTCTGGTTTCAAGTCCAAGAAGTGAATCTGTGACTCAGGACATGGAGGCAATATCACTGCAGCCCAGCCATAGTCTTCCTTCCATCCAGGAACGGAAGAATGGTGAGTAAATTGATGTGATCAGCCTCCTTAAAGTCCCCACCACTCTCATCACTATCATCCTCACTTCCTCCTCATCTGATCAAATTCCAGACCTTTTCTGACACTGTGAAAATAAACCCCTTTGTGGGAAGAAAAAAAGGGTGGAATTACACTGGAAATGCATGTAAATGCCAACATCTAATCACAACTTAAACGGTTCCTTTAACTGTAGTCCAGCATTTTCCTGGATAATTTTAGGGTGATTGGTAAAGTAATGTCATATATCTTTGTGCCAGTCTCAACTGCCAGAGCACTCTGATATCAAAGGTTTTTTGGCTCAACTATAGCTTTCCTGGTGCGGAAAAGCTATTACATTATGTTCCCTCGGCTGCCTGTGTGCCCATTTCTTCTGGTTCTCACACTCTTGGCCAATGCTCTTGACTGGAAATGTTTTAGTGGTATGTGAGCCGTAATGAGAGAGCACAGAGGGGCAAGCCGATGCAAGCAGACTGGCAATGAGCCAGACTTGACATTTTCACATATAGCTTGTCCTTCAGGTTTACCAGCATAGTCATGTTATCCTCCTAGTTACTATTTCCTTACTCAAGAGAAATGCACTTGAGGGGATAATGTCCTCAGGGCTGGAGGGAACAAAGCGGAGTGCCCAGCGAGCTTGCCTGTAATTCCCTTCCTTCAATCCTCCAGTCATCTCCTGTTATTCACTAACTCCCAGGTATAGTCCATACATTTGAAACTGTGACTCATTGAGTCTCTTATCTTGGAAACAGCAAAGGAATGTCCTTGTTTTTCACTGGCTCATGTCTGATAAATCATTAGAGAAGATGTTTGTTCCCTAGCAGTCCCAGAAAAAAAATGTTGCAAATAACATCCATTCATTTTCTATACCACTTATCCATCAGGGTCACAGGGGAAGCTGAAACCAATCCCAGCTGACTTTGGGCGAGAGGTGGGGTATACACTGGGCAGGTCAACAATCTATGCAAATAACATACAGTATTATACTATTCATACAACACATAGGATTTAGAATTATGAAATCATCAGCTTAACTTTTTATGGAAAATTTGAACACTAGCTTCATGTTGTTAACATAGTGTGTACAGTTAAGGTCAAAAGTTTACATATACCAAGGCTAAAGACATTCATGTTGCCTTACATTTCCTGTCTTAAGTCAGTTAGGGTCACAGGTGATTGCTTTAAGGCTGCATAGAAAACCTGACTGAATGTGAAATTATATTAAAATGCAGTAATGAAATGTTTAACGAGGTGTCTTTGTTATTCATAAATCTTGGTGGAATTCAATATTTTAGCAAATCAAATGATTAAATATCTTATGAATATGTTTGGAGACTAAGTATTATAAAACTAATGTATACATATTACCAGCTTATTTTAGCATACACTGTCTTTGAGATTGTGTTTTCACTTTAACAAAGTAATGTTTCTCAAAACCAGTCCTCATGGAGCCCCATATGGTCCACATGTGGTCCAAAACTTTTGCTTTGATCAGTGTTAATAGTCACTCTTTGCACACACGTGTAATACAATGGCATTCCTAATAGACATGTAGAGCATTCCCAATCCAAATAGTTACAGTTTCACTGAAATACACATTAGACCTGAATGGTAATTTTGAAGAGTATTATGGTTTCAGAATCATGGCTATAGTTGCTTTATCATCATTATCAATTACTCATTATCTTTGTCCCAGAGAGTGACTACTAACTGACTAAAAATTGTACATTGGTTACCATCACATTTTGTTTCACTTCCTGAGTGTGGTCTCTGATTTATTGAAGGTTTTGTATGGTCCTTGGTGGTGCCTCCAATTATTATTTCTTTAAAAATCTGAGTGTTTTTTTCTGGTTTGTAGAAATATCCTTGTGCAAATAACAAGCAACTTTTACAAAGATGAAAACACTCCCATGTGGGCCTTTATGGATTTGTTTTTGCATTTCTTTTATCAGAGACATTTGGAAGAAATAAGCTCATATGGTTGTTTTTCTCAGGAGACTCTGGAACAGTACGTTAACATTTTTAAAGAACACAAACTTGGACACTGTGGTCTCTGGCTCTTCATTTGCTAAAAGCAGGGTTGATTTTTGCCTTTTGGGGACTCCCCCCACCAGAATGACAATTTTGCCTCAGCACTCTGCTTGGGTGGGTTGAGATAACGGCAGAATAAACAACTACATTTGTCTGTCATAGCTGTGCAGGATAAACCATCAAACAAATGTATGTGTGTCATCATTATTATTATTACTACTACAGATAATAGGATGTCTTATGGGTTTTAAATGTGTTTTTATTTGAAAATTATCTAGAATATTCATTCATCTTAATTAACTACTTTATGCAGAGGTTTCAAGCCTTTTCCAGGAAAACTCAGTGTAAAGTGAGAGAATTCACCCTGTATGGCCTGCCTCGAGGTTGCCAAGTTATCATAGAGCACCATACACGCCTAGAGGCAATTTAGCACATCTGCCTATTTGTGGACATTCAGAGGAAACTGGAGATCACAGAGGAAATGCATGTGAGCATAGGGAGAATGCAATACTCCACACAGACAGTAACCCAAGTTCAGGATTGAACCAGAGACCCAGGAGCTGTGAGGTGACAACGTTACCTGCTGTATACTTCAGTACTTAATTTCTCTTCAACAATATGCAGTTATTGCTGCTTGCACACATCACTTTTTCCTATGTGCAAGACTGGCGCTTGCGCGAAACCCCCTCCCCACAATGAATGCACATCTTTTAATTATTTCTATTTTCACTTAAATTTTATGTCCATTTTTATATTTAGGACTTTAAATCTTTTTTTATTGCTATTCTGTGAAACATCTGTAGGGCTCCAATGCTGAGAGACTTGTTTCTGGTTCTTATCTGTCCAACACATTTCACTGTAAGTTGACCATATGACCAATAAAACTGAACTGAACTGAACTGTGCCACCATAGTGTAAAGTGTGTGTTATTGACAATGTACAGTCATAAAGTGTTCTGAAGATTTGTCCTTCCTTATCAGAAAAAAAAACCTCCAGCATAAAATGAGTGAATATATTTTGATCAGAAAAATGCCTCTAGTATTTACACTAACTAAAGAAGCATGACTTTATGGATGTGCAAAACTGCACATGCGTACTGACCAGTAGGACAATTGTTCATTCTTATCCAGTGTGATGTACAACGTATCAAAAGCAGCCAGATGCGCAGCTTGTGAACAGGCAAGGCAGGCAACTGCTTGGGGCCCCCCTGAGAGTCAGGGCCCGAGGGCTTATTTATTTTGTTATTGTTCTTTACCATTGTATTTTCACATTTGGAATTTAAAAAACTTTGGTTTCATACATTTTTCGTTGGTGTCAGATGATGAACACTGGTCAGAAGGGCCCTTGGAAATTTTTGCTTGGGGCCATAACAGACTCTACAGTAGAATTGCCTCTGAAAGCAGCCTGGAGGTGCAGCTGCCTTACTCAAAGGCACTTCAGTCATTCCTGCTGGTTCAGGGAATCGAACTAATAACTTTTTGGTTCCAAAGCTGCTTTTTTTTAATCATGGTTTACCACAGGCTTTTGTGATTAAGCTTGAATTAATTTTTTTATAAGGTGGGAAAAGGGTAACATCCAGGAGCGCAACAGTTTCCTTGAGGGTTAATGATGTATTCTTAACAAAATCATGTAGTCCCCGCCCATTGCCCCTCCTCCTGGCGTTCATTGGTTGAGCCGCGTCGAAGGGGTGTGTCACTGCTGCTTACAGCAACTGAGAGAGAAGTGGGGCTGGATCCTGCGGTGCGGTGGTGGAGGCTGAAACAGCGCTCCATGGGATTATCAGCTCTTCTCTCGGCTGCTCTGTAATGGCCTGCCTCGAGGTCGAAACTCCAACCGTCTGCAGGGGTAAAGTCCCAGCTGGGCAGCTTTTAGCTTGTTTTCCCACCAGGTATCACTGGTGAAGTCATGGTTTGTTAATGATTTTAATATTTAAGACATGAAACAAGAATTGAGTGTGTAGTAAACTGTTTAAGAGCTTTCTTGACAAATTGAGATCTTCTTAATAATAATAATTATTATTATTAATGTTATTATTATTGCTTTCTGTTCAGTACACGCTGTAATCCTGTATAACTCTGTACAGATGTTATCTCCTGGTTTGATTGCACGCTGCTTTGTGGAATTCATTATTTTTTTTCTCCATTTGCCTTTTTATTTCAGTAGTTTGTTTCATGGACTATACATTCAAACATGAATGCTGTTTTTTGCAGACTTTAGTTAATCTGATGCATGACAAAGTGTGTTTGTTTGTTTGCATCATTACATCAGCACAAGCTCTACACATTGTTTATATCGAGTCATGTTCTCATTTAAACCCAGTTGCCTAAGCAGTAATTTGAAGAGCAGGGATTAGTTTAATTTGAGTTAATATCAATACAGACTAGGGTAGTCGGTTTGTGTCCTGAACAAGTATGCACATATGCAGAATTGGCTGACTCTCTATAACAAGCCATTGGGCTTTATTTAGGTATGTGCACTGCAGCATCCAGTGGTTCAGCCTCTGAGACTGGATAAAGCAACTGGGGCCTAAGCAGAGGGAAGTGAATACCTTTTGTTTATAGAGAGTTGGAGAGTAGTTGTATATGAGCCAAATAAAGTTCATGTGACAGAATATCAGCAGAACATGAGCATGACACAACACAGGATATTTACCTCCCACATCTGTATTCAGATAAAGCTGTCCTGCAAGACATATAGAATCAGTTTATTTACTTCAGAAAGTGACCCAGTTAGGGGATGTGCTGTGAATAGTTTGACCATTTGTGATTACGTTTTTTGTACAACAACCTGGTATGGCGATATTATGGAAAACATGGACTTATTGAGTGTTCTGAACTTTTGGTTGAAGGGCTGGAGGATGCTGAGATCCAGAACAAGTACTCTTACTTGCAACTCCCTTCCCTTTAAAGCCTGAAGGGAGTGGGGCTCCGTACCGCCCCCAGATCTGCCATTTTTCCCAGGCCATGTTCTCACACTGCTAGGGTTTATTTTTGCCAGAGTGAGTCAGAGCCCTGCTCAGACATATTGGATGCTCTCTTGGGAGCCTAGCAGGCCATGCTGTGTTTGTCTCCTCTTGGACAGGCAGATCAGACTTTCCTTAATCAGCATGACAACATGGCCATAAAAATGGGTGTAAGAACATCACCGCTGGATCATCCACCAGCACCTTCCTCTTCAAATGTTTTTTTTAGCAGAAGAGCAATTTTATTTCATAATCAATAACAGTCAGTCAAAAAAGGAACTTGCAAACCATCAAATGCCAATACTGAGAGCAGTGGACATTTAATACATCACAGAGGGAAAAAATGACCAAGTAACACATACACACTTGTAGAAAAACAATTATGCACACTGTCCAGGAATTAAGATGCTCTGTATTTTGTTCCTGTGCCTAGGGTTTCCTTTCTGATGTTCCTTAAAGGATCAGCTCCTACCTGTCCACTGCATGACTGAGTTTTCATGTTTTTACAGCCCAGCGCTTGCAAAGGACATACTGTTTAGGCAGATGTCTCTTTCCCATCTCAGTGTCTTAATAACATATGTTTGCCATGTGTACATTATGAAGTCAGGCTCGCAATCCCTTTTCTTGACTGGTTCTTTAAATTATTTAGTATAAACAATACAAGTAAGAAAGTAGGGGGAAAACAAATGTAAATAGTTGTGGCTGGAGGTTACTTGCTTTGGAATAAGTGATTAAAAGTGATGAATAATGTGCCAATTTTGGCTACATCAAGTTCATCGTTGATTTTGACATATCTGGTTAAAACTTAGTTGTGTATAGCTGTAATTTAACTGTATGGTGTGTATTCCTCCCCAGTGCTGCAGCTGAGACTCCAGCAGAGACGCACTCGGGAACAGCTTGTAGACCAGGGCATTATGCCGCGTGAGTATGCACCCTGCCTTTTCTCAAAACAGGAAAGTAGAACTAAAGTCTAAATAAATCATTAATCTTTTACAAACTGAATAACGTGAACACTAAAGGAAAACATCAAGCATGTTAACTGAACAAAGATTATTTTATCTTGACAACCTATCACCCCTAACCAGAGGGGTTATCAGTTCATCAGCAGAACTGATGGCGCTACACCGACAAGTAGTTTACACATCATTAACATCCTACCATATGTGTAGTCGTCTAAACTCACTGGCGACTCACATTTCAAAAGAGCTTGGAAGATTGATACAGAAGATTAAAAAAAAAAATCTCACATACACTTACTTTAAATGAAGTAGCAAGGCATCGGAGTTCATTCCTGATGCTTCCCAAGGCAGATGGATGCTTTTCTAGGTTTAGTTGTAAGAATGAAACGATATGTCTATGGTAGGGCTAAAACACAGTGCCGCCATCTGCATTTGTTTAGTGCTCCAAATATTCTTGTGTTTGAGTTGAAACCGGAAGTGGTCGTGTCTGAACAGGAAGCAATTTGCAGAACATAACATTATTCAGCTCCTGAACCAGATGCCCTGTGGAACTTTCCAGCAAGCTTTCTGTCTTTTCTATAATGTGGCTGAGTAGGCAAGCAAACTGTGATTCAAAGCTGCAATGTCCAAAACTGTTATTAACAGTTGGCAACAATAGCCAGCTAATAATAGTTGATCAGATTGAATTTAGTTTTAGGGTCTGATGCATTCCAGAAAGATCAGAAAATTTAGCTGGACACGCTATCAGAATCTACTACAAAGCTGGGATGCAGTGTTGCTTCTAGTCAAAATAAAGTCCTTTTAATATGTATTACCACTATGTTATATAATGCATATTAATTTTCAGGAAGATTTTCTTTCAGTAATGATACAGAAGGATCATTTCAGAATGATGGGAAATATATGCAATGACCATATAATTATAGTTGAAATATATTGTAATTTTTTTTGAGACCTCAGCATAGAGATGCTGCACTGTGCACGGCATGCGTTCTGCATCAGTTATATGGAACAGTTGCTCCAAAATCAAAATGTTTGTATAGCATTATGGTAAAAAAAAAAAAAAGTCTGGTTTTCATTTAGTAAACACAGTTTACTAAACTGCCACAGTTTACTAAGGCAGGGTGTTTAATTTGGTGCACTAGAACTTTTATGGAGTTTTGTGGGTGTCACTATATGCAAATGAGCTGCGTCTGGAACACACTTTGCATTTTGTATGTGATCAATATACACATGAGTACAAAGAAAATCAGCCTTTCTGAAACCTTGTAAATTCAGCATAAAATTATACTTTGGCTTATGCATATATTTACATGCAACATTGATAAATAAGGCCCATTACTGGTATTTCAGTCAAATAATATATTCGTATTCGGTTACAACCCTAGTCTATGAATATGTGCTGATAAAAAAGAAGAGAGGAAACAGTGGTGTGACTGATGACTGTCTGGCTCGATATGAGTTCACCCAGCTTTCCGATTACCAGTATTGTGAGTGGGCTTTCTCCTTGAAAGTAGCAATCTCGTGCTGCTCTGCACTATTTTGCACACCAGATCTCCAGTGTATGATCAGACCAGAAAGAATAATACCAACATACTCTTTAGGACTGTAAGATACCTCAAAGTGGAACTAGATCTTCTTTTTTTTTTTTTTTGCAGTTACAGTTGAGGTTGCAGAAATGGGTTTCTGAGAGGCATTGCTGGCTTAGTAGAATGAGTAATACAAAGCCACTAAGCAGAGGATGAGTAAAGTTTATCTTGCTAAAGTAAAGGCTCAGCTCTCCTGTGATGAATGGATAAAACAGTCACTTCCTGTTCACCCCACAGGCAAATGCATGGTGAAAAATCAGTTAACCAACCATATGGGGAAAAAACATTCAACTAGACAACTTTCATCTTGCTCTGTCTAGCAGAATGCTGACTGGTTTCATTTCTGTAGATAAGCTCAATCTCTCAGGTCCCCATGGGAGATTGTTATAAACAGTGAAAATGCCCTGATTTTGACAGAATTGCCCTCCGAACCAACAGCAAGCAAGGAGAACAACCACTTTGCAGTGTGTAGCACAGATAATATGCTGTATGGAGATCTTCTGTAAGCATCTGGTACTTTTTTAGAATGATGTTTGATATATGTTTTTCTCTTTTCAGCACTGAAGACTCCTGCTGCCTTTCATGAACAGATACGAAGCCTTGAGAGAGCCAGGGTGAGTCACAGAGAAACTATGAATGACACAGCAATAATATAGCACTACAGCATTGAGAAAGTGAATGTCAATGATGTACATTTGGTTTGTTCATGTACAGTCAGATGAAGGCAAGGGAGTGGACTTAGAAGTCTGACCCTAGCATTTTCCTTTTTCTCCTACCTCACTATGGCCAGACTGAGAATTTCTTGAAGCACAAGATTAGCAGTAGACCTGAGCGTGCAGAGCTCGTCCGCATGCACATCCTCCAAGGTAACCACACTATCATCAGGGTTCTGTGATTCTCTCCAGATAAAGAAAAAGCATGGTTTTCTTAAACAAGAAACATATGTTGCATAGCCATGGTCTGCTTTATATTGACCAGATTTAATATTATGTTTTAGAGACTCAGGCAGAGCCTTCATTGCAGGCCACACAGATGAAGCTCAAAAGGGCTCGTCTGGCCGATGACCTCAATGAGAAGATTGCCCAGAGGCCTGGCCCAATGGAGTTGGTAGAGAAGAACATCCTGCCTGTCGACTCCAGTGTGAAGGAGGCCATCATTGGTAAGTTGAAGTATAATACAAGTGCAGGATTCGTTATGAAGTTTGTATCACTAAATATATTATATAATATGGTGTTGTCTTTTGGCACAGAAACTGAGGTGAACTACCAAAAGACCCTGGATGTATATAACTTTGATGAAGACAGCAGTGAAGCTTTGTCCCCAGAGAATCCGGCCAGTCAGGAATCTCAGTGCTCTGTCCCATCACCCAGAGATGCCAAGCTGCCTGAGAACTCCTCTGCTACTCTGACCGCTGGCTCCAACGTTCAGGTGAAACTCATTATTAATGCTCCAGGATAGATTGCTCACTTTGGTGTTTTCCACAAAGGAGATTAAACAAATGTTCCACAAAGACCACATTGTAAACTCAGGATAAGAGTGCTGATATGGAGTTGACCACCAATTTGCCATATTGCTACTTTGAAAAGTTACATCCTGCTGTTTGAACCTATCCATTATTGCACTACAACTATTGCATCATATCTACTCTCTTTCTGGCTCCCATCCAGTCTGTGTTCTCTGCATTTCTTCATTGGATGGATTTTTGTAGATTCTCCTCCCTTGTGTTTGAAGTCATGTGGTTTGTGTCTGTCTTTATCTCAGCCCTGTCCACCTACGACCCACTGCTCAGAGTTAGTCAGTCAAACATCAGCAGAGGATCAGACAAACACTCAGCACATAACTCCTGCTCAGCCAGTCACCACCACTTCCCCCATCAAATCAGGTCTTACTCTTGTGAAGGTAAGCAAAATGCTGTGATGATCTCATTTCCTGCAAGTGTTTTTCTGTCTTCAGTCAAATGGCCAGTGACTCAACAAGGACTGCCTGTCAGCTGTAACCGATTGCCGAATTGTGTTGATAAAGAAAACAACATTAAATCATATTTAAGAATATCTGGGATTTATAAAAGAAATAGCTAGAACAAAGCAAACAGGAGAAATAATCCGACCAGACATCAGGCAAATTTGTTTTCTTGGGATATGGCAGTTTTTCAAAAAACGATTTTGAATTTCTTATCATTTTGTTCTTCAGCAGTAAGGACAAGGGTCAAACAAATATAAATTAATACTCAAATCTGTTCAAATGTGTTTTTGTTAAAAAAAAGTAGAAATGAACAAGCCTTTCTTATCTCTTTAGGAGTTGTGAACCCTATGAACATGAACCCTACTTTGGTGATCTGATTAATTTGATCCTGCCTGCTACCTATGAAGCTATCTTTAAAAGTAGTCATAAAACATCCTGGGGAGGAACCAGTGGAACAGTGGCACAAACTTTCAGTCATAATAAGAATAACTTGACAGTGAGATTGTGTCCCTGTCACCGGTACCTTATGTCAAACCAAAGGCTGAAGAGATTTATTAAATGACCTAACAGCAAAAGCAGCAGCTGTCGTCTGTCTTCAACTGGAGATCAAATCAAACCCTGACTCTTATTACGCACTAAAATCCTGATGAAAGTACGATCCCACAAACTGAAAGCACGGCAATATGTTGTGCATTTATCATAATCTGTACCCTCAAAGCATGTTCCACATATTTGTCCCAAGAGTTGTCCCTCCCGTTTAGGGAGGGTGGTTGGATCTGAGCATCTGTGCTTATATAAGCAAACCTGAAATGATGTTATTACAGCTCACTAGCTTTTAGCTCACTCCCTTAGATACCAGACTCATTTTCATGTATATCCTGTAGCTGAATGTTTTGAAACAATAAGGGTCATGTCCTCCTCCAGGCATCCTGTTTCCCCATCCTGTCATTCTAGACAGATGTTGACTTACAGCCCTATATCTGTACATAATCATGAAATGGTCTCACCCAAATTTACCAGTTGAGTCCTGCAGCTCTGTGTTTGTACTGTCAGATGCACAACCGATTTCAAAAGTATTGGAATGATAAGGTCAGTCCCTTTTTTTTTGCTAGATACTGAAGATATTTGGGTTTGAGATCAAAAGATGAACATGAGAAAGTATACCAGAATTTCACCTTTCATTTTCTAATATTTACATCTAGATGTGATAATTTAGAACATGGTGCTTTTGGTGACAGACCACCCAATATTTAGGTGAACAAAATTATTGGAATAGATGGTCTTAAAATCAATAACAATATTTGATTGCATATTTCTTGCTTGCGATAAATGGATCAGATCAGTGACCCAGTGATATCACCAAACTGTTGCATTTTTCTTTTGTGATGCTTTTCCAGGCTTGAGTGCAGCTTCTTTCAGTTTTTGTTTGTTTTGGTTGGTGTCTCTCTTCAGTTTTCTCTTCAGAAGGTGAAATGCTGCTTAACTGAGTTAAGGTCTTATAATTTTTTTTTTCACCAGTCTAAAACCTTCCAGTTTCTCCCAGATGAAGTCCTTTGTTGTGCTGCAGTGTGTTTTGGGTTGTCTTCTTGCTGCACAATGAAGTTCCTCCCAATTAGATTGCATGCATCTCTCTGTAAATTGGCAGACAAAATGTTTCTGTCAACTTCTGAACTCCTTCTGCTGCTACCATCATGAGTTATATTATAAATAAAGATTAATGAGCCTGTTCCAGAAACAGCCATGCAAGTCCAAGCCATAATAGTGCCTCTTTCTGGTTTGTATGTTGGTTTATCTTATTTAACAGCAAATGCAGTCTTCACAGGTGAAACCCAGAGCTCAAACCAATAGTAGCCATTCAGAGCTATTCATTGTTTAAACAGTCAATCTAATAGAGCACACCTCAGCAACAAGAAACAGCTGTCAGTCAAATGTTTTGATCACAAAATGTGAGTTCAAACAAAAGGAGCCATTCTAAGTTGGTAAATACATTTAGATAGAAATATCAGAAAATTAAAGCTTAAATTGTCTATGAAAGCATCTTCTTTTGGCTGCTCCCGATTAGGGGTCGCCACAGCAGATCTTTCGTCTCCATTGCTCCCTGTCTTCCACATCCTT
>JAODVO010000008.1:36289090-36299354 GCA_025400055.1 Notarius lentiginosus
TAGACCGCTTGACTTGCATACATGAAACTTGGTCAAATTAATCAGGGTGCCATCCCCAATGTGTGTGCAAAATTTCAAAACTTTTTACCATACGGTTCTATAGGTTGCCATAGACTTCCATTACAGAAGAAAGTTGAACAATAATAATAAGAATGCATAGAAACACAGTGGGGTTCTGCAGCTTAGCTGCTAGACCCCCAATTATCGAAAGACCCCATAAGGAACTATTTTCTCTGAGAACATTATCAGCTGCATTTATTTGGATGCACTTTGGGAAAACACTTTGTAGCTTATATTCACTAGAACCTTTTTAGGAAGTGAGAAACCCAATACCATCCAAAGAACCCTTAAGGAATTAATTTTTTCAAACAATACAGGCAGATGTTTTTGTTTGGATTCAGAGATTTTTAAGCCATTAACCTTTGACTGAAGTCTTCAAAGGTTCCTGAAAGGCTCTTTAGATGGTTATGGGTTCTTAACTACCTAAATGCATCCTACCTGAAACCTTGACTATGGAAACACTCTGTAATAAAGTTCATTAATGTATTGTAATCTATATTAACCTACAAAAAAGGTTCAATCTAGGAACCCAAGTAGAACCCTTTCTGGAGGTGAGAATCCCTTCTCTATCCAAATAACCCTTTTGTCTGAGAACATAGCCGGCTGGGTTTGTTTGGATTGTGAGTTTTTAAAACTGTTACATTTTGGCTAAATTCTTCAAGGGTTCCCCAAGGGCTCTTTAGATAGTTATGGGTTCTTAGCTTGAATGGGAAACACTCTGTAATGGAGTTCTATATAGAACTTTTAAGGTTTCCACTGGAGAGACAGTCAAAGAACCCTTAAGGGATTTGACTTTTTATTTAATCAGTTTACTTTTAATTCAATTTATTACCTTCATTATCCAGGAGAACTTGAATGTGCCACTTGGCCATACTGCAGTGGGCCAGATGTTGATCCAATAGCTTGTAAGAGCTGAACATCTGTACCACATCAACCTCTAAAACACACACACACACACACACACACTGACAGGTCTCAGGTGATCTCAACAGGGCCTCTTGCAAGTTCATGATCATATGCTGATGATTTAGTACTGCTGTCTCCACAACATGATCAATGATCTTTTTCACATTAGGTACATTTTTGGAGTATTTCTAAAGACAAAAACAATTACAGAGTCAGATTAAGGTCACACTGGAGCTTCTTGCTCTTCTTCCATCTTAAATGTGTTCCTATTTTCTTCGTACACCTTTACTGCAGGATTTAAACTTTTATTGTTTCCATAGCCTTTTAAACCTGGCATCACTTCTGCATTAGCATTTCACTGGAGCTTGTTTATTAGCATATATCATGAGTTTCACAGTCACACATCACCTCACTGCTCAGCACAGGGCTGGAATCCAGTTTATACCAGATGATGGGAGGGGGGCTGTAGATAGATAATCGCAGATGAAAAGAGATATAGTCATGAGGTTTCAGTCTGAATCAGTGGACAGAGCAGGAGGATTTTATACAAAGAGAGAGATCCAGGAAGATTTCAGCATGGGGCGAGAGTAAAGTTGGACCAAGGACAAGAGAGGAAGTGGAGGAGTGTGAGCTCTGTCTCTGATTCAGTGTTTATTTAAACGTGTGCCAAAGAAGAAACGTTCATTTGCCACATACTCGAGTTCAAAGAGCTCGGCTATAAACCAAATACATTTTAAAAATGTGTTAAATTAAAACAAACTGTAAATGATTGGTTTCTCTCTCTGGAGCAAGACCTAAAGGTTCCATGTAGAACCCTACAAGAGAGTGTTTTTCTCTTACATATTAAAGGAAGCCATTCTTAGAAATGGAAGGAAACACTGTGGAGTGGGGTTCTCCAAAAAAACCACTGTGGAGTGGGGTTCTCCAAAAAAACACTGTGAAGTGGGGTTCTCCAAAGAACACTGGGAGTGGGATTCTCCAAAAAACACTGTGGAGTAGGGTTCTCAAAAAAAAAAAAACACTGTGGCATTAAGAAATACAAAGTACTCTGTGTCTGCTGCATCTTTCAGTTCTTTTAAATCAAGGCTGAATACTTTTTTCTTTGCCTTTTAGAGGCTTTTGATTAATTCTTCATGCTGTCCTGTAGCTTTTTTCTTATCTGTCCATTTCTATTTTAGTTTTTTTTTTTTAAATTATTTTACTATTTTTAATTGTACTTGAATGTCCGTTTATGTTTCTCTTCTTTCATCCATTCACCCCCAACACACTTTTCTTTCAGTGTGACTGCAATGCATGATGGCATATATTGCTTGGTTAATGACCATCGGTTGTACACTACTTTTCCACAGTGCATTGTGGGATACTACAAGTCCACTATATAGGATGCAATAATTCTCACTATACATTCAGACAGCACTACAAAATGGCAAACTCACTATATAATCCACCATATAGTGAGTGATTTGGGACACAGGGTATATGTGCGTCTTGTGTTCCTGCAGAGAGAAGCCAATAACCAGAGAGAGCGCTGAGCCATCCAATGCCGTATGCGCACACGTTGTGCATGTATGCCTAGAACAGAGTGACGTCACTGAAAAGTTAAGCAGTATATAAATAAAAACACACCTCGAGTTGTCAAGCCTGTCTCCAGTTTCCTCATTTCTCAAGAGCCTTAAGACTGTTACACTGGTGCTGAAACCCAGGAATGGAGGAAAAACACCGGTCACTGAGATCTTCCAGGCTCTTGTCAGTGACCATGAAAACACATCAGGCCCCTGTCGCGTTGTGCTCAGAGCAGGAGCAGTACTTCCAGGCTCTGCTCCAGGCCTAGGCAGAGGACCAGCAGGTGATCCAAAGCCTGGTCCAGCTAGCAGGTACTCCAGCAGCTATTTCCACAGATGCTGTGGCCAAACCCTACATTCTGCTGTTCCCGATGGGTCTCCAGGATGGTATAGAGGCATTTGTAGAACTGTTCGAGTGCATTGCCTAAGCGAGCTTGTAGCCATCCTTGCAGTGGGCGATCCATCTATTGCTGGTCCTGTCGAAGGAGGCCCAGCTCACAGCTAAACAGCTCCCAGCCACCAACCTGCTGGTGTATCCGGGTCTGAAGTGGGCTATTCTGCAGTGGGTTGGCTGCACCCCAGAACATCACCAGTGCTTCAGTGTGCTGGCATACAGGGAGCTCGGTCACCCATTTGCCTTTGTCCAACAGCACCGACGCCTGTCAATGGTGGCTGCTGACTGAAGAGTATGATGCCAATGACCTCACCAACTGAGTGATACTGGAGCAATTTGCTGTTCAGCACCACCATGTGGTGTTGCTGCAGGAGGTGGTCTGGCTGGTGGAAGACCATCTGGCGGTGGTTTCCAGTTGAGAGAAATGTGTCATGCGCACTCTGGCTGCCACTTCTCACCGGAGCTTTTTATTTCATTTTCTCCTCTTTATTTATTTAGTGTGTGTAGTTTGATGTTCGTTTTTGTTTGAGTGTTTTTGCCCACCGGTTGTAGTGTAGCTCTGGACCCAGTTTTGGGCATCGGTTCCCTCCAGGCCTTGGTTTGCTGTGGGTGATGCCCGTGCTCCTAGCTATGGACTGCAGCGAGCTTGTTGCTCATTTTAACATCATGGTTGTCCAGCGCTCTGTGCAGCAGTGCTTTAGTGCTTGGCGTGATGTTCCAAGCGATGTTGCTCGGTGGCGTCACGGTGGCTGTGCAGGTGGTTTGGGACATACCAGCACTCTGCATGGCGGTGTGTCTGTGCTCGCTTTGTGGATCCATGGCGTGGTGTTCTGAGTGATGTTGCCTGGCGGTGTCACAGTGGCTGTGCTGGCAGTGTGGGACTTGTTTTCATGCACCTTTTGGTGGGACTGTGGCTGCTACACCATTGGAATGACATCCTGACCTCTATTTGGTGGACTCCTCCCATTATTGTAAAGCGACCTTGGGTTTTGAGAAAGGTGCTATATAAATTGAAATTATTATTTTTTGGGGGGAGCAGGTGCCTCACCCCTTATCACGCTCTCCCTCACTCCCTTTGTGTCTCCTCACCCATTTCCTGTCCCTGCACCATGGAAGCAGAGGCCCATTCCCCAAAGCCTGCTCCCTATTTCCCTATTTTCCTCTCACTCCTTTGTGCCTCTGTGCCAATGCTGCCACTGTGACCACCAGGGCTTTCCCCCAGTGCAAAAAAACCAAAGGTGGTGCTACCGATGCGGAGCCCACTCCATAAGGGCTGGCCTGGCCCAGAAGGCTGCTAGGGAGGTCTGGGGGCACGTTCCCCCAGAACATTTTGAAATTAGAGACTTCAAATGGGGCATTCTGGTGGCATCTAAGGCTGAATTAGGCACAATTTAATGTTATTAAATTAGCTTTTTTTTTTACCTTGTCAAAAATGCAAGGGGCAAAATTTAAAGAGCAAAATTTGATTTGAAATGAAAACACTTCATAGCATGCCTCTTCATTTCCCAATTCCAGGATGTCAGGAACAGAATCGAGGTCAACTCATGCAACAGCGCCATCTAGCAACCAGCACCTAGAACATGGTTTTTATGTATGGTTGCAAATGGCAGTCAGTGCATGCAGCAAAACCCTTTATTTTCACTTCTGGGTTGAGTACCAGAATAGTCTAGACCAGGACTAATCAATTGGTTCGTAATGAGAGCCAGTGAAGGAAATGAGGAAATTTGCAATTGGTGAAGGTGAGGTGTGCACAAGGATGTTCATAAATATCTGCTGGTGCCCATCACTATTCAATTCAGGGGTGAAAAACAACATGGAGTTAGTGGTTAGTCCAGTGATTCTTCCCCTATCCAGTGATTTTGGGGTTTCATGCCTTAGTAAAGCACTTGTTTGTGGATGAGACCTACTGTAGTAAAACATGGGGGAGGGGAAGTCCATTGCAGCGTTATTTGGGGAGGTGGTCCCAGGACTGTCTATCAGCTCCGTGTCAGGGGGACATGGGGAGTTTCCCTCTCCACTCTCAGCAGGGATTTCCTTTCAGGATTTCTTGTTGGAGCAGTTGCAAGACAAAACTAAGGCATGCTTTTGACCAAGTGAGAGGAATCGATGGGCAAAACCTCGAGCCTAATGCTATACTCTCCTACCTAATATTTTTTATTAAAAAAAAATAACTGGCAGCAAGGGTGTGGTAGAGTGTCAGCTGTGAACAGCGAGGAGTCAGGTTGAACCAGCAGGTGTAATCACTGGCCATCTATGAATGTACATCTCCATGTGCCTTTCTACTACAGAGCTACTACAGAGAGAGAGAGAACTGCATCTCCCAACGTGTGCGCGCGTGCGCATGAGCATTAAAAGCACTTAAGTGACAAATGTTAAAAGCGCACCTTTAATTGCAGCGCCCATCTCAAATTCCTCATTTTCCACCCTTCCGAAAAGTTGTTACACTGGTGCCAAAACCTGGGACTTGAACAAATGCCCCCATGGAGCCCAAACCAGTCAGGGAGCTCCTCCAGACCCTCACCACTGACCTCCAATGCAAGTAAGAAGAGTTACTCTCCCTGTCCATCAAGCAAGAGCAGCGCTTCCAGGCCCTATGCGAGGCCCAGGCAAAAGGAGTAGCAGTGTGGAGCTTGGTCCAGTTGGCGGATACTCCAGCACTAGCTTACAGTGAAGTCGGCTGCCCATTTGCGTTCATGCAGCAGCTCTGGGATGCTTGCGGACAGTGGCTGCAGGCAGAGGAGTGCGATGTGAAGGATGTCATTGACTGCATAATACTGGAGCAGTTTGTCACCAGCTGCCAAGTGTGACCTTGACGTGGAACCAGGGTCACAGCACGGCATCGCTGGAGGAAGCGGTGTGGCTGGCAGAGGATCACCTGACAGTGTTTCCAGGAGTAGGCGCTCTTGCAGCTTCTCTTCCTCTCGCTCTCACTTTCTCCCCCCATCTCTCCCCTAGCCCCTCCCCTATGCCAGCCCGGCAAAAACAGGGGCCAATTCCCCCAAGACCCGCTCCCTGCACTCGTGTCTGTCCAGGTTTCTTCTCTTCCTACTCCTTCTGTGTCTGTGCTGCTATTAACCACCACACACAGGTTGACTCATGTATGCCCACCAGAACCAGGAGTGAGCCCGGGCAGGTCTGTCGGCATGGTGGGGATTTCCTGGAATCAGCACTTCCGCAAGGAGGTGGGGGTACCAAGTCACATTCCTGATGCACCAAAGGCTTCCCGCGATCAAGCAGGAATGTACAGAGTCTGAGTATTCAAGGAGGTACACATCAGACTTTGGTGGATTCTGGTTGTAATCAGACCTCCATGCATCAAAGCCTGATTCAATGCAGGGCACTGGGAAATGCATGATTGGTGAAGATGAGATGTGTGCACAGGGATGTTCATAAATATCCGCTAATGCCCATCACGATTCAATTCTGAGGAGAAAAGCATAGTATGAAGGCGGCAGTTAATCAGAGCCTTACCCATTCACTTATCCTGGGCATAGATTGGCCAGGGTTTATTATGTTCACAAAAAACAGTTAGTAGTGGGTGGGTCCTGCAGTAGTACATCACTGGGGAATCCTGTCACAACCTTAGCTGGGAAGGTAGTCCCAGGACCATCTACGTCAGCTCTCTGGGGAATCCCTTATCTGGGATCCTTCCTCTCTCTTTGAGAACTCCATTATCCTGCAAGAAAACAACATGGTTTTGTGTGGGGGCCCATTGTTGCGTTCTCTTGACTTTTCTTTCCGTTTTGTTTTACAGACCAACGCATTGGACAGATGGCTGGGGACCATTTTGTCCCAGGTGGTGGAGGGGGAGGAGCACCTGGTGCTGTAGATCAGCCACAAGTTTTCCACATGAGTGGAGAAGTACAGTACCATAGAGAAGGCGTGTTTGGCCATCAAGTGGGGGTCCACACTCTCCAGTACTACCTGCTAGGATGCCCATTCACCCTCTGTTCTGACCATGCCCCACTCCAGTGGCTCCACTGCATGAAGGATGCCAACGCGTGGATCACTTGTTGGTATCTGGCCCTTCAGCCCTTTAAATTCAAGGTGGTCCACAGGCCGAGGATGCAGATGGTGGTGGCAGATTACTTCAACCGCTGGGAGGGAGAGGAGTCAGCTGCAGGCCAATGTTCGAGGCAATGTTCACAGTTGGTCCAGTGCAAAAGGGGTTTCACCCAGGTTAAAGCGGTTTTGTGTGGGGCCCACTGTTTCATTCTCCTTACTTTTCTCTCCCTTTTGTCTTGCAGATTGATGTGTCAAACAGAGGGTTGGGGGTCATTTTGTCCCAGGTAGTGGAGGGGGCAGAGTGCCCTGTGCTGTACATCAGCCACAAGGTCTTGTTGCAGGAGTACAAGACAATAGAGGAGGAATTTCTTGTCATCAAATGGGTGGTGCTCAGTCACTGGTACTACCTGGTGGGATGCCCCTTCACTCTATTTCGATTATACCCTGCTCCACCACATGAAGGATGCCAACACGCTGATCACTCATTTGTATCTGGCTCTTCAGCCCTCGAAGTTCAAGATGGTCCACAGGCAGTGGGAGTATGTAGCAGCGGGGGCATGCTCAAGTGTCAGCTGTAGGTGATGAGGAGTTAGGAAGGACCAGCACATAACACACGTTTCCACTTGTGCTTGATTACTGGCAATATATTTATGTATGCCTTTTGAATTCTTGCAGAGAGAAGTCAGTAACCAGATTGAAAGAACTGAGCCATCCAATGCCGTGTGCGCACGTATAAAACAAAGTGAAGTCACTGAAAAGTGAAGCTGAAGAGAAAAAAAACCAAACCAAGTTGTCAAGCCTGTTTCCCCATTTCCCAAGAGCCTTAGACAAACACAAAAATTTTTTTTTGCAACTCATCCATTTGCAATTCCCCCCCAAATAAAAAGGTACTGTATATACATAATTGCAGAAATCACAAATTCTAAAAACAGATTAAAAAAAAAAGCAGGAGAAAAGGAGTACAGAGTTTTGTACATCAAACCATTATTCCATACATTTTGGAATTCTGCCTCTAAGCCTCTGATATATTACTTGTTCCATTTCCATTATTTCCTCCCACTGTAACTTCCCATCCTTTAATCAATGTCACTTTAAATTACATCTAGGAAATGGATAGACATTATTGTACAGAAGTTGTTCTGTTGCATTTTGAATCCCCATTAGTTTGTTTAAAAAAAAAAAAAAGTCAGTTTAGTCTAACACACTTTAGTTCCTCGGGCTGGTGTGTCCAACAAAATGTCTCCTCTTTGAGAAAACTCCTGCATCAGACAGCTATAAGTGAACACTTGATGTTTGCTTTGCACATGGTGATATGCTCACATTATTGTATAATGCATGCAGAAGTATAAAATCAGCGCTCACGGGATCATGACTTCATGCTGTGTGCGCACTGGGCAGTGGAAGACCAGTGTGTGGCTCTCAGGTCTGCTTGGTGCGTGTACCTGATCAGGGTTCTGGAGAGGGACTGGTGCTTCCTCACACTACGACGCACAGCGCGGTGACCCTTAACGGGCACTGTGTTAATCCGCTCAAAGCGGACCCTCCTGCTGCTGCTCACAGGGTGCAGGCAAGGAGGGGAATATGAGGAAGAGGAAAGAAGAGGACAGTGAGGAGAAGAGACAAAAAAGAAGAAAAAGGAGTGTGAGAACAGCTGGAAGACAGCAAGAGAGCAAGGCAGATTAGCACAAGCCGAGACCGTTAGTGTGAGGCATTCTGATTTAACTGCACACAGCAAGCTTAATGAAGAGCTGAAGCATGTTCTCGCACACAAAAATATAAATTCACATACAAACAAAGCACCACAAATTCATGCATAAATCCAAACAATGTTACTCACTTGCCAACACATTAACACTCATATGCTCACTGGTGAAACTGTTGTCTAATATTTCACTACCTGCTCCACACAGAATTAGGGCAGTAACCAAGAATGTATGATGGATCTCATCCTGTCCACAAAGAGGCATATCACATGCAAACGCTCATAGCATAACACCACAAATAGGATAAAAGCAAGAAAAACCTTCATATCTTAAAAACAACCATGATGCAACATTCACCAACAAGCTCATTTAGAGACTGGGCAGGATAAATATCAAACACTGTACGCATCATGTAAACCGCCAAGTTTTACTTCTTCAGCTCAGATTCCCTTCACATTTGGCAAGTTATGATACATTGGAAATGACTTACTGAAACCAGAGATGTTTTATAAGTACATATTTCAGAGGAAAGGAGCAAATAACTGCTCGTTACCTCTTAATAGTCTGTGTGATGGAGGTCTGGTGCTGCAGTGGAGGTCGGCGATGATCAAAAAGGTCATGAGGTGGGGATGCAAATTGGGATGTTTCGACAGGCATGCTGACACTACGGAGAAACCCCTGCCTCTTCACAGGCTGTGAAAAGTACAAAAAACAAAGTGTGACAATGAAAATACCCTTTTTAGCATTCAGGAAAAAGAGAGCACGCACACACAGAGAGAGAGAGAGAGAGAGAGAGAGAGACAGGAGAGCGTGAACATGCCTGGACAAAGGTGGGTGGTTCGTCCACAGACATCTGAGTGGTAGGAATGGTCAGCTTGAGCCATGGTGGCTTCTTCCTCTGTAGGCTGCTGGTGCTGTCTCGCCTGGGCTCAGCCATGCTGCCTGCCTCTCCACACACTGGCCAGCTACACACACACACACACACACACACACGGGGAGAGAGAGAGAGAGAAGTTTAACTACTATATTTGACCAGAATTTTTCTTATAAAATAATTTGACTTCGTGCACTCCCACACCATTTCCACTCACGCATCAGGCTCCTGTCTACTGCAATGAAAGAGTTCCAAAACGATTACATTTTAGATTTTAAAATATTTGTCAAAACTGGTAAATAATGTGTAGTCTATAGTCCCAGTAACACAGATTGCAATAAATAAATAAATAAAATATTTATATAATTCCAGGTTGCTCTAGTGACTGCACATGCGCGTTTCTCCAAAACCAAATGGAGCTATTCCATGATGATGGCAGCCTTATTTATGGTTAGTTGTTGCCAAATAAATAATCGTGTCTGCATACAGTGCTGCACAAAACTGTTAGGCACCCTTTAAGTAAAAAAATTTGTTTTAGATGTTAAATTTTATGACTTCTGCTTTATTGAGTCAGTACAGGAACATTTTCATGTTTAATATATAGTTTGAGATATTACCTTCCAAAAAAAAAACCAGACTAGAAGTGCGACAGTCTTCAGAAGAACTGTGACAGATTCTCTACAATCTCTTCTCATTATCTGTAGCCGCTTTATCCTGTTCTACAGGGTCGCAGGCGAGCTGGAGCCTATCCCAGCTGACT
>JAODVO010000008.1:36671776-36684243 GCA_025400055.1 Notarius lentiginosus
ACTGTGGGGGAAACTGGAGCACCCAGAGGAAACCCACGCAGACACGGGGAGAACATGCAAACTCTGCACAGAAAGGCCCTTGCCGGCCACGGGACTCGAACCCAGACCTTCTTGCTGTGAGGCGACAGCGCTAACCACTACACCACCATGCCGCCTGTTCTGGACATCATCAGAGAAAATTGTGATGCGGGACCTTTGAATAGTAAAAATAAAATCCAATACCTTCTTGACCTATGGACAAAACTCCACACACTCAGTCATATAACCCAGGAAAATTTGTGGCAGGCACAGAAACGTCAGTCCTGGCTGTATAACGGGGTGTGCGCCTTCTGGAATTCACACTGGGGGATAAAGTGCTCATTTTATTACCCACTTCGAGCTCAAAATTACCCTCCAAATGGCATGGCCCCTTTGAGGTCACATGACGAGTTGAGGATGTTAACTATAAGGTGAAATGAACTGATAGAGGCAGGGCGTGGCAAATATACCACCTTAATTGACTCAAATTATGGAACAAGGGGCTCCCCGTGATGTTGGCGATGGTAGGCCCTAAGAGGGAGGAGCTGGGACTGGAGGTAAGACCAAAAGTACCTCCCAATCCACACCAGTCCCCTATGGAAACCACCTCTCATCATCCCAACTTGTGGAGGTTGTCAAGCTGCAGGCAGAGTTTTCTGACATATTCTTGCCTCTCCCTGGTCAGACACACCTCATAGAACATCACACTGAGATGCCCCCGGGGTGGTGGTATGCAGCCGCCCCTACTGCTTACCTGGGCATAAAAAAAACTATAGTTTGGAATGAACTTAAGACTATGCTCAACATGGGAATAAACAAGGAGTCATACAGTGACTGGAGCAGTCCTTTGGTCTTGGTCCCCAATACCATGTGTCAGTCCAGTTCTGTGTAGACTTTAGAAAAGTCAATGTGGTGTCCAAATTTGATGTGTACCCAATGCCTTGCATAGACAAACTACTCGATTGGTTAGGCACAGTGCGCTTTTATTCAGCACTGGACCTGACAAAAGGATACTGGCAGATCCCTTTAATGTCATTACCCCATGAAAAATGGCCTTTTCCCCTCCATTCAGTTTACATCAATTTGTCACCCTTCTGTTCAGGTTATTCAGGGCCCCTGCAATGTTCCAGCGGCTCATGGACAGAATCCTCTGCCCACATATTGCCTATGCCACAGCCTATTTCAATGATGTTATCATGTTCAGTAACAATAGGCAATGTCAGATGCAATATCTGAATCTGAGGGCTATTCTTAAATCATTGAGGCACACGGGGATCATGGCAAACCTAAAGAAGTGTGTGATTGAGCAGGTGGAAGTACGATATGAAGGCATCCACTTGGGTCATGGGGAGGTGCATTTTTAAATTGACAAGACTGCAGCAATTACAACTTGCCTGAGACTCAAGACCAGAAAGGAGGTGAGACAGTTCCTGGGGCTGACTGGCTATCATCGTAGGTTTATGCCTATTTGGATGTCACTAACCTGTTGACTGATCTCACTTAAAAGGGATTACCAGATCCAGTCCAGTGGATGGGACCGTGCCAAGAGACATTCACTCAGGTAAGGCTGCACTGTGTGGCAGACCACTGTTACACTCCCTTAACTTGTCTTTCCCTTTTATTTTGCAGATGGATGCTTTTGACAGACAGCTGGGGACCATTTTGTCCCAGGTGGTGGAGTGGGAGGAGCATCTGGTGCTGCACACCAATCGAAAACTTGCAGTAAAAGAGACTAAGTACAGAATAATTTAGAAGGAGTGCTTAGCCATCAATTGGGCAGTCCTCACCCTCTAGTACTACCTGCTAGGATGCCCTTTCACCTTCTGCTCAGATCATGCCCTGATCAAGTGGCTCCACTGCATGAAGGATGCAAATGAGTGGATCACTTGTTGGTATCTGGGCCATCAGGTATTAAAGTTTGAGGTGGTCCACAGGCCAGGGCATAGATGGCTGACGCGGATTTCCTCTCGTGCCGGACAGCTCCCTAACCTGAGATGGAGAATGGGAGTATGTGGAGGCAGGGGTATGATTGAGTGTCTGTTTGTGAATGGAGTGTGAGGCCATGGGAGGTGAGTGGTGAAAGCAATCACACCTGAGTTTGTGTAAGGCTGATGAGTGGGTGTGTCTATTTGTTTCCTCTTTTTCAGTGACAACAGAGAAGAGAGAGTTGCAACAGACTAAAACAGTGTGTGTGTGTGTGTGTGTGTGTGTGTGTGTGTGTGTGTGTGTGTGTGAGAGAGAGAGAGAGAGAGAGAGAGTGTCTCAGTGTGAGACTGAGAAAAAAGATGGAAAACTGGAAAATAAAAACCCACGACTAAAGTATCCCGCCTATCCCAGTAATTCAGTGCACCAGTGTACCTTAGAAAACTGCTACAACTGGGTGTGAATATTCTATAATAGCCCCAGGAACTGCCTCACCCCATTTTTGGCCTTGGGTCTCGTGCAAGCCGCAATTCATACAATTCGTGAAATGTACATTACATGAGCATTGTGCCTTGATTACTCAGGATCTCTTTTTGGAATCCTGACTCAGAAGATCATGCAGAAGAGTGCTTCCGCAACACTGCATGCAGAAATGTTGCAGAGAGGCACTGCTTCCAGGTACTGTGTTGCATAATCCACTAAGACAAACACAAAGTGATACCCTTACACAGATCAATCTAGTTGTCCGAAGAGATCCATACCATTTCTTTCAAAGAGAATCTCGATCAATTGTAAAGGGCATTAGTAAATGGTGCTTTTAGGGTGGCCGGCAGATTCACCAGCTGAAATTTGCAACATGCTGTGCACCACCTGCAAACACCACTGTGAATGCCCAGCCAATCGAAGTGGGCCATGAGTCACTTTAGTGTTTTATCCTCACCTAAATGCCCCGACATGGGATTATGATGAGCTGCCTGGAATAAAAGTTCCCTATGGCTCTTTGGAAGCAACAACTGGGTTGTTTCCAATCCTGTGCAAGTGTCCTGCATCATTTGATATAACCTATCATTAATAACAGAAAAAATACAGGTGAGTGCAACATTAGACTGGGGGTTTTGACGATCGATTACTCTCACTTGGTCAAAAGTGTGCCTCAGAGTTTCATCTTGTGACTGCTCCAACAGGAAATCCTGAAAGGAATTCCCTGCAGATAACAGAGGGGCAGAGCCCTCCCTACTCTCCATGACCCCATGATGTAGAGCTAATGCAGATGGCCCTGGGACCACCTCCCCAGATAACACAGCAGTGGATTCCTCCTGAGTTTCACTACCACCCAACTCATCCACAAATAAGTGCTTTGCTAATATTTTAAACCCTGGCCAGTTTGTCCCCAGGATTAGTGTATGGGTGAGGGGAGGATTAACCATTGGCACCACACTATGGTTTTTGCTCCGAAAAAAAAACAGTGACATGCACCAGTGGATACTTGTGATCATCCCCATGTATACACCTCACTTTCACCAATTGTGCATTCCTCAATGTCCCTTATTGAATCAGGCTTTGAAGAACTGTGGTCTGATTACAGCCCAAGTCCATCAAGGCCTGATGTGTACCTCCTTGAATACTATCTGCTACTCGGTATGCACCTGCTCAATTGAGGAAAGCCCAAGGCATATCAGGAATATGGATAAAAAATCCCCACCTCCTTATTATGATGCTGATCCTAGAAATGCTTGGCTTCCCCACTGCACCCGCAGATCTGCCCTGGCTTTGTCCCAGCCTTGGTGAGCATGGAAGGTTCCACCTGTGGAGAGAGAGAGGATTAGTGGCAACATAGGCATGGAGGCACAAGAGGGTGAGGGAAAATGGGGTGGGGACACAGTTTCAGGGTGTAGGCTTTGGGGGAACTGGCCCCTGCTTCCACAGTGCAAGGAAAGGGGAGGAGAAGATGAGAGAGGGAGAGAGAGAGAGAGAAAGAGAGACAAAATGGGTAAGAGTGCCTGTTCCCAGAAACACTGCCACTCTTTTCAGAAAATCGATGTCTCACTCAGTGTTACACTTGGTGTTGCACTTGGTGTAATTGGTGTTGCACTCTTCTCAAAACACCTGATGGTGTTCACAGCCACCATCAGCAGGCATCTCAGAGCTGTTGGGCAAAGGTAAATGGGTGGGGGTGTCGTGGCTCAGGTGGATAAGGCACCATACCATAAATCCGGGGACCTGGGTTCGATTCCGACCCAAGGTCATTTCCTGATCCCTCCCTGTCTCTCTCTCCCGCTCATTTCCTGTCTCTACACTGTCCTATCCAATAATAAAGGTGAAAAAAGCCCCAAAAATAATATCTTTAAAGAAAAAAGAATGAGTCAAAGACGAGTTCAATATCATGCTAGCTGAATGGAATACCACTCAAAGCCAGCCAATATTATTTAAATATGTCACTCAGATCCGTGATGTATTTTGTATGATAAATGTTAGCTTTTCGACATGAGAAGATAAACTTAACATCTTCAAACCAATGTGTGATTTTTTTTTATTATATAGAAACATTCACAAACAAAAAGCACCAAAATTTATCAAAAATAATTAATGGTTCAAAATTTAAATTCTTTTGATTAACTTGCATTTTTTTGTGTGGAAATGTCCAAATAATATAAAGAATATTGCACAGTGGTATGAAGATATGAAATTTATCTTCTTGTGTTGAAAATATGTTCACTACTCAAAAATAAACTTCATATCTTTGCAGCACCATGCAATATCGTCTATTTATGCATACCATATATGAGATGGCATGCATTGAAATAAACAACTAATAGGAGTTTGGTTTAATTTAACAATATGGTTTCCATCCTCATTATTTAGCAGCAAATAAAATAGCACTTCATCCATTATGTCCTGTTATTGTGCCAGTAGTTACTTATGAACAACTTAATGTGGCCATGAGGTACTCAATCTATATCATGAAATTGTAATGCATGTACGGGTTGTAAGCTACTTTATCAAGCTTTTTTGATAAGATTTATCAAGATTTTTTGATGACCCTTGTCAAATTAAAATAATAAAACTGGCAGAGATATCTGTGGCATGCTTGCAACTGGTTTTGGCCAGTTTGCTTGCTACTTGTTTTGGCTAGTTCCAGTTAAATCCATCCATCCATTAGCCATAACCGCATATCCTATGCAAGGTCGCGGGAAAACTGAAGCCTATCCTAGCTGACAATGGTCGAGACACGAGGTACATCCTGGATAAGTTGCCAGATCATCGCAGGGCTGACATATAGAGACAAACCATTCATACTCACATTCACACCTATGGTCAATTTAGAGCCACCAATTAACCTAACTCTTTGGACTGTGGGGGAAACTGGAGCACCCAGAGGAAACCCATGCAGACACGGGGAGAACATGCAAATTCCACACAGAAAGGCCCTTGCCGGCCACAGGGCTCGAACCCAGACCTTCTTGCTGTGAGGCAACAGTGCTAACCACTACACTACCATGCTGCCTCGTTCCAGTTAAATCTTTGAAACTTATTTTTGCATGTACATCTACTCTCTGTTTTCATAAGGCTATAAGTGATATAATTCTCCATCACCGATTGAAGATACCCTGTCACATACAGAAAACTCGGCTTCCTGAAATCACATCTTCCATTCATATAGCTTCAACACACTTGAATGTGGATATAAAAAGTACATGTTTATCTTTCAATAAACTGACAAACATCTCTGAAAAGCTGTGTCTGCATCAGTGACTGTTGTTCCCGGATCCGTGAGGCAGAATCTCCTAGGCAGCAGAGGTCTATATTCCTTGATCATACTTTGCCAATTCAACTTTCTTCAATACAGACAAATCAAAATGTATCAAAAATACATTTGTGTTTCATCTTATTATTTTTAAAAATCTCCTGTAAAGAAAATGTGCCCATGGTTTGAAGGATAAGAAGACTAAGCACTCATCTGCTACAGTTCACTGAAATTGTTTTTCATAATTTATCCATAAAATTCAATACTGTAGATAAGCAGTGTCTCAGATTAAGATATTGTCTCCACTGATTTCCTCTGTGAAAACAAACAAACACTGGACTTTAAACTGACAACTCTAATAATTAATGAATAACATCATCCATTCATTATCTATGCCACTTATCCATTAGGGTCACAAGGCAGGTACGCCCTGCACAGTTCGCCAATCCATCTATTAGAGACAGACATTCATTCACACTCACATTCACACCTATGGGCAATTTAGAGGAGCCAGTTGACCAAATCCACATAGCTTTAGACTGTGGGAAGAAACCAGAGCAAACCCACACAGGTAGAACATGCAAACTCCACAAAGAAAGGCCCCACTTGGCCAAAGATTTGAATCCAGAACCTTCTTGCTGTGAGTTGACAGTGCTAACTGCTGGACCACTGTACCACCCTGAAAAATGTAATTTATGCATTTCATATATGCCTCAAATAGCATTCCATAGGTGTTTTTTTTTAATGGCCCAAAACATTTAAAAAATTAGCTTTATTAAATTAAACTGTCAGACAGTGAGACTGGGGTTAATACAAGAATAAAGATTACATGCCTCTGTTTCCACATACTCCACCACATTTCTGGAAATCTTGTGAATCACTTTTTTTTGCATGATTAATAAATTGTCAGAAAAAAAGGAGTTTCTTGTGGTTGATGCAGCTACCAATCTTTATTCCAGTCAAAAGCAGTAACAAAGCATGTGGAACGTACTCTGGATTGATTACATTTTGGTGAATGTTTGACTATCATGGTTTCTCACAGCTCTCCTCCCATTCCCATTCTATAACTGATGACCGTTGCTTAATTTTCCTGACTCCAGTGTTAACACAATGCCACTGTGTTGACTTTTCCACAGTATAAGCACATTATTTGGCAGAAGTGGTTCTTATGATTCAAAATTTCTTATCAAAATTAAGCTTTTGATGTCAGGCAGGGTTGTATCGATTTCTCACAATATAAAACATTTAACATGTAAGTGAAGATATAAGTCTAACATGCTTAGTGCAGTGTAACACAGACATTGATGCAGACTATCTCTATAAAACCCCAACAAATCCAGGCAGCCTTTGCTGGCAGGAAACCGATAACAAAGCCCTGCAGCAGATCAAGCAAGTAGGCATCACTGAGCCATGAAAGAGTGCTTGGATGGTATGGCTGGTGATTGTTCCTAAAAGGTGGGGAGTACCAATTAAGTTTTTGTGTAAATGAAGTAATATGGAACCACTGTTATCCACAGCTGAGGGTTGCCAAATCACTGGATTTGTTTGCAGGTTCACCTTGGTTCTCTTCCTGGACCTTCATGGGGTTACTGGCAGGTGTCACTGGTGCCTAAACCCCATCCTAAGAGTGATTTTTACTACAGAGGGCTTTGACAATTCCAAGTCTGCTGTTTCAGCCTGTAATGCCACAGCCACAGAGACTTATGTACAGGGTACTATTAAGTATTTTGGATGATATTCTAGCCCATGGCAGTTCTTGGAGAACTTGTGGGTAAGAGTGAGTGTGCCCATGGCCACCCTAAAGCTACACCCAAAAAAGTGCAACTTTATGTGATGGGAGGTGACCAGAGGTTTTGTGGCTGGAGGGCAAAGGCATCAGCACAGAGAATGAGAAGATCCAAGCTATTGAAGACTGGGCAACACCCACTGAAACAGTTTAAGGGTTTTCCTAGGTTAGCTTCCTATTATCTGAAATTTGTATGCAGCTTCTCTTGCATTGCTGACACCTGATTCAAGCTGTTGTGAAAAGACCAGGTCTCAGATGTCACTTGGACATTAGAAAGACAGCAAGCTTCCTCTAACCTCAAGACAGTATTAGTGGAGGTCCCTGAATGCTGAGCATAAAACTGTTCACTGCCATTTGTCCTTGACACCGATGTGAGGATAGGGCTTTGCTCACCCAGGTGAGGCCCAAAAGGGGAAAGAGCGATAACCTACTATTCTTACTTACTTACTTACTTACTTACTTACTTATGATCCCGGTTAATTATGACAATGGGGGACCCTTGTAGCACTTTCGTGCCTGTTCTGTCATCTTTCTGCTGCTCAGGACATGAGTTTGGCCTTGCACAGCTGTTTCATGCAGATGTTGGACTAGGAGAGGTTTTACTCTATCTACCAAGCTGATCGTATATAAGGTGATAGTTCTACCATTGCTCCTTTATGGATCTGAAACATGGCCAACCTTAGCTCACCATATCTGCTGTCTGGAAGTGTTCCATCAGAGATCCCTTCAACAGATACTGAATGTGAAATGCTGGCAGCACATAATCAACACTGAGATCTTGCAACACACCAATTCAACTACTGTTGAATCCATGCTTCAAAGCAACAGACTCCAACGGCTTGGCCACATAGCATGGCTGGATGAAGCCAGAATTCCTAAACAACTATTATTTGGTGAGCTTAAGCAGGAAAAATGTGCTAGGGGATGTCCACGCAAAAGATGGAAGGACTGCATAAAAGAAGACCTCCAACTCTTCAGGACTGACAGCAAAACTTGGTATCAGACTGCATTAGATTATCCAGATTAGCAGTCCGATCTATGCACCATCGCAAGGCACTGAGGGCTGCTACACTGTGAGAGATTCTGCGTTTAATTTCTGAGTCAAGAGTTGCATCATTGACATATTGCTGCCAAGGTATGTAAACATTTTTGCACACCTCAATTCAGAATCATAAATCATAACAGTGGGTAGTTGATCAAATTTAACATGCATTACCTCAATCTTAGATTTGCTGATTATCAAAATCCAGGCTCTGCAAGAGTTATTTCATGCAGTGACACCTTCTTGTAAAGATTCAGGACACACTGAATCGACCTACTATAACCTAAGCAGGACATTTTACCAAGTGGAATGGCATTATTGTACCACATGCCATATTTTGTGCTGGTTGGTACTTCAAATACAACCAGTGTGTCCTGATTTTCACTATAGGGACTGATCTCTTCACCCTCCAGATGGATTACAGATCTTTGTCAAGTTTTATGCCCAGTTAAGCAGACATAAAACTCACACCACATCATTACACGCACACAGTGACAGCCATTACGCCCACCAGTCCAGGCACCAGTTGCCCCAGAGGAAGAGGAGGCCTCCAAGACATTTCAGGGATTTTGTTTGTGCCTCAGAGGTGAGGAACTGTTCTCAGCCAGTCACAGTTGCATGTAGTATGTAAAAGGACTGAGTGCTCTATGGGCTAGTTGGTGGGGAGGAATGTTCTGGTCAGAGGGGTAAGTAAGATTCAGTGCAAAAAGAGAAAATTTTGCCTATTTCTCCTTTAAGCTGGCTTTGGCTTTGGCCAAAATAAGTCATCCAGATGAGGATGGGTTCCATTTTGAGTCTAGTTCCTCTCAAGGTTTCTTCCTCATGTCATCTCAGGAAGTTTTCCTCACGACCATCACCTCTAGTTTGCCTATTAAGGATACATTTTAGATCCCAAATTTATATATTTCTATAAAGCTGCTTTGTGATAATGTCCATTGTTAAAGGCACTATGTAAATCAAATTTAATTGTTTTGACCCACGCATATATACTCACTGTCCACTTTAATAGAAACACCTGTACACCTGCACATTCATGCAGTTACCTAATCAGCCAATTGTGTGGCAGCAGTGCAATGCAAAAATCATGCAGATATAGGTCAGGAGTTTCAGACAATATTCACATCAAGGATCAGAATGAAGAAAAATGTGTGATCTCAGTGACTTTAACTGTGACATGGTTGTTGGTGTCAGATGTTTCAGTTTTTCAGAAATTACTGATCTCCTGCGATTTCTGTGCACAACAGTCTCAAGAGTTTACACAGAATGTTACAAAAAACATCCTGTGATCAGAGGGTATACAGGCTGAAACACCTTATTGATAAGAGGGATCAGAGGAGAATAACCAAACTGGTCTAAGCTGACAGGAAGTCTCTAGTAACTCAAATAAACACTCTTTATAACCGTGGTGAGCAGAAGAACATCTCAAAACACATAACACTTCAAACCTTGAGGAGGATGAGTTACAACAACAGAAGACTACATCAGGTTCCACGCCTGTCAGCCAAGAATAGGTTGTATTCAGTCACATGGCTTTTGCTTGTGAGTTTACTTCAGGTGAATGAAGTGGTGGTCAGGCAGACTGATTTGGCTGCCAGCATGTAAACAGTTTGTGAAATAGTCTCCGACTCAAGTTGCTCTTTGCGATGGGATAGATCCTTACATGTTAACATAGAAGGATTTTTTCCTATGAATTGGAAAATTATCCATCTGTTGAATTCCCCAACATCTCAAATGACCTGGTACTGAAGATATCGTTCTACATGGAGAAACAAATGAAAACCTGGAAGAGCATGGAGGAGTACAACTTTTTATATGTGGCTGGGTTAAAGATCTGAGGATCAAGACACTACACGATATATTCTATATCGTTTATGCCCACGTAAGTAGGCATTTTTAGGCTTTTTGTGTGAGTCCTTGTGATGATTGCTAGGACACTACAAGTTTTAGTATCAAGTATCAACAAACCATAGCCACTCAATTCTCAATGATCCCTGATCTTCTCTTCCAGGTAAATCATTCACAAAAATCCACAGAAACACCTTTAAAGACCTGGGTCTTGGTGAAACAGGACCAAGAAGTTATCATGGCTCATTGTAACTGCATGGCTGGGGAAGCAGTTTTGTGCTGCAAACTCGCGAGCTCTGCTTTTGTGTTTCCGTGGATCGTCTCAATTATGTTATCTCTCTAGTTCAGTGTAGGAGACAAATCTACATCATCGTCCTTTTAAAGATTGCTAGGACATCCTGATGAATAACATGAAAACATACTCATTAGTTTACAATATGGCAACCATGATCAAACAGTGAACAAAGACATATCTGAGGACTTAAGCATCTCGTGAATTTCAGAACATCATTAAATAATGGAAAATGGTGAGAAAAGTGATTTGCGAATCCAAAGGAAATAAATCCGAGGAATTTACAAACCTTTCACAGAGTGATCACTCCAAACTCAAGTGTTCTTCAACTCCACTCCCTTCCATCGCAGCGAAAGGTTTAAGAGCCACCTTTCTCATCATCTTTTAGTAAAATCCTTTGCTCTTTCACCCTTTTTTATCACTTCACAGGGAACCCGGAAGAAACTTTTATCAGTTTCACGGTTTGTTCGATTTGAACAACCCAAAACAACACAAGCGTTGGGCATTATAACAACTACCAAGGCACCCCAGTGATAGTAACACTTTGTGAACAGTGAAATTAGCTGACCACCATTTCATGTCTTGCATATCTAATGAGGCAGATGTGAGGTCGGATGCAAACCACCTATACAGATATTACATGCTAGACAGCGTAGTTTTAAAACATTTTAGTTACTTTTATTTCTTCTTTACTGCGATTGCAAGATGATCACAACCCAGCAGTTATACTATTAAAACATAACAGCCATTTTCAGAGTAAAAACTGCTTTATATGATGGATCTTTCTTCACTTTTATTGGACAGGACAGTGCAGAGACAGGAAATGAGCAGGAGAGAGACAGGGAAATGACCCTGGCCCAGAATCAAACCCAGGTCCCCAGATCCATGGCTGATTGGCTGAGCCACACCACAGTAATCTAAACTCTGTATTAACACGCAAAGCTTCAAACCCATGAAACCGTTTGGCGGCCATTTTGCTCATTTCCTTCACCCTGATCTTTATCCATTATGTTGCTTAGCAACCAAAGCTTGTTAGAACTACCAGTCTATTTTGTAGTGGAAGAATTGTTTAATAATAAGTTAAATAATTTTTTATTTATCGTATTTTATTTATCATAATGCTTTTGTTGATGTTTTATAAAAAGCACTGGAGGATGTGTATTTCAGAGATTGTAGCACAGGTGCCTAAAGACACGCAGGCATGTCCTGTATTATGAATTTCTGTGGTAAAATCATTGTCGGCTAACACACGCCCTCTAGTGGCTCAATTACCACACAAACCTCATTCAGCACAAAAACTGAATAAAGAGGTTGAACGGGCTGAAGGCACACAGCAGGTCCATAATGAACACTGACAGGATGGTTAAAGCTCCAGGTCTCTCATCTGTTCTCAACCGTGATTGAAGCCACACCCCTTCTTTCATCTGATTGGTTAGCACTATGAAGAGCGACTTCGCTGGAGCCTCCATACAAGTAGAATGCGCCTGTGCAACTCATGCTTTGGACACTCATGGCGTGTGCTCTGGCTTTGGTGGCTACATGCGTGTGCGTCCTCGTGCTCGTGGTGGCCTGGGTCTCATACCGCCTGCTCCGGAACTTCCTGTGAATGTGGAGCAAGCTGAAGCCTGTCCCAAGCATTGGTGTGGCCTTCCCTCTGCTCAGTCACGCACTGCAGCTCAAGACCAAAGCCAGAGGTGAGACATCCTGGGATGCGCGTGACGTTCAGAGTGACAATAACTCATCCATCCATTATCTGTAGTCGCTTATCCTGTACAGGGTCGCAGGCAAGCTGGAGCCTATCCCAGCTGACTATGGG
>JAODVO010000008.1:37291987-37303021 GCA_025400055.1 Notarius lentiginosus
GATGTGGTGAGAGAGGACATGAAAGTGGCAGGTGTGGTAGAGAAGGATGCGGAAGACGGAGCAATGGAGACGAAAGATCTGCTGTGGTGACCCCTCATCGGATGCATGCATATGTGCTCTGATTGGCTAGTCTACTACTAGGCTATCAGCTTATATACTGTGAGTAGAGAAAAACAAAATGGAGGAATGTGTTGCTGAACCAAGCGAGGGCGAAATAAAAAGTACTTGAAAACAAAATACAAAAAAATAAAAAGCAACAAAATATGGAATAAAAGTATTTGATGGTAAGAATGTATCCATTTTTATTTTTCAATAATTATTAGTGTAATTATTGTAATTTTTCAAGAATTATTCTTTTACAAATTGCTACTGGCTTTTTTTTGGGGGGGGGTTACATTCTATGCAGAAATTTTGTCGGATGGTTTGTAGAAAGGTGTGTTTTTTTTTTTTTTTTTTTTAATTTATCAACTTTGCAAAAAAAAAAAAAAAAAAGTATATATTTTACCAGGTGGTGACTAGGGTTACTCATCACCACCTGACAAACTTCAGAAATTTCCACCTGCTTTTTTTCTTTTTGCTTATGTGACCTAGTTTGGGGAGTCGACTCATGTGCTTAGGGTACAGATAGTCCTGGGTTTTGCTGCTGATCTGTGTCATGCTAAAAGCACTGTAATTGAAAACTTACAAACCTATTAAAAGATAATGACCAGTGCACCAAATAAAATGTCTCGAGAATGTTGCAAAGTCGGGTATACCTAATAAATTGTTTGCTGAATGTATGTTTACAATAGACAGAAGAATATACCCTTTGTAAATAGTGGTTGAAATTGATTAAACAAAACACAAGTTTTACATTTAAGTAATTAAAATGTTTTCAACATGAAATAGGAAATCTTGTGTTTTTCAGGGCACATTTTCTTTTTTAAGTCACATTTACACGGCTGTGTGATTGACTCTTTCAGTGCAGGAGCCATTTGTGGACTGTAGATTTCGTGATGACTTTTTTGTTGAATTTATACTTGCTGAAGGTGTTAACTGTGGAATTTTAAGGATAGAAAAGTATGAGTTGTGTAGTAGCTTTTGGAGAAAAGTTACAAAGTTTTTTCTTTCCTCTAGAGGGCAGCACATCCACACCTGAATCAGGAGTGGTGTTTAAAATGTGTGGAGATAGTTCTTTGTTACCAAACTTCGTTTGGGCGGGGGATATAGAAACGGGGTCTGTCTGTCTGGTCACGTTTTCATTTCCGGGCTATATCTTTAAAACTACTGAAGATATCTTTGTATACATATCAACTTTGTATACATATCAAGCAACATGTGAACTGGTGCCTTTTGCTATTTTGGATTTTTGGAAAAAGAAAAAAAAAGTATTTTTCAAATTTTTACATTGAAACTAAATCAATTTTTTTTTTTAAAGAGTTATGTTTGTTTCGGGAGCATATATCCCAAACTATTCATGATATGGATTAGAAAATTGGTATGCATGTTAAGGTGATGTAGATGTGCCTTTCATACTAAGAAATTTGAGAAATTTAAATTTTTCATGTTTCCATTGAAACAATTTCAGACTTGGTCTCTCAGTCTTAGGGGTAGGTTTTGTTTCTGGAGCAAAACTTGAAAACTGAGTGATATGGTCTTGAAAGTTGGTATATGTGTTGATTTTAAGTAATGTGTATATGTGCCTTTTGACACAAAGAAATGTGAGAAGTTTTAATTTTTTAGCTCCCCTGGACCAAAGGTCTGGTGGGCTTATGCCATGGGCTGCTGAGGTCAGTGTAAAGAGGTAGGGTTGGTTTCCTGCAGCAGAACTTGAAAAATGTGACAAATAATATCTTGAAACTTGGTATATAGTTGGTATATAGGGCGGGGGATATAGATAACTCTGTCTTCTTGTTTTATTTCCACTACATGCGAGGATCTCAATGGAAATAAGTCCCCTATTGGACTTTTTTGAGTGACCCTCGGTATAATACACAGTGGTACAATTTTTACTCATTCGCCATTGTATATTTTACAATTTATGAGTTGATGTATCTAATGTATTCTGTTTATATACCAAATAAACAAAACAAAACTAAATTAACATGTATCTAAACCCAAGATTCTTCTCTTATACTGAAACTGAGACCCCAAAATGTCCTAAAAAGAAACTGGTGGCAAAACACCACTAGAGAGATCACCAGGCATTTGGTAAGGCATGCATCAAGCTATCGTGGCATGTAAAGGACATCGCAACTAAGCATTAAACATGCCTTTCATATTTAAACATAATGTGCTACATATGCTCCAGTGATTTTTCTGCTTAGGATGAAAGTGCCATATCTTAGATATAGGACAACATGGGGAGGCAGTGGTGAAGGGGAAGGCATCTACATCTACAGTGAGACAAAGGTAGCTCTTGATGACTCACTCCCTCTCTCTTTCTCTCTCACTCCAGACTGGATTAAAATAACAGAACCTCAGCAGTCTCAGCCTGCAGAGAGGGAGTTACGCATTCCATCTCAGAGATAGGGTGATCATCTAAAAATACCTCTTCATGTGTGGGTTGTACTTGGAGATCAGGATCGGGTGGAACTTGAGGAGATGCGTTCCAAATTACCATCTGACATGAAGTGCATGTACCAGCGGCAGCACTACTAGTAATTTACTGTGACTTTACATCTGCGGCACCAAAAATCATCTATGTTAATGAACTTCTCATTCCTGAGCTTGGGATTTTACTTGAGCTATTTCATTAGGCCTTATAGCATGTAGAACTCTATTCATCAGTAACATATAATTCACACACTACAGGTTGATTGGTGTGATTAGAGAACTGGCATGATGGTATACCGTTCAGCATGCATCTGTATTTATTTTTACCCAGACAGCTGGGTAATGTGGCTCATGTTGTCACATTTTTCATAAATGTGCTCCAACACTAGCAGAGGAAATGAACCATGTTTTTTTTTTTTAATTGAATAATGTCTCTCAATCTGTTTTTTTTTTTCTCCTACCCAGTCACTGGGTATTTGCCAGTTCAGCTATATTTCTCACTCATATTTAGACTAATACACTGATTTTAATGATAAACATTTGCTTTTGTTTCCAAAATGGAGACATGAGCTGGCAAATCATTAAAACCTTCAAAATATACAGTCTAGATCAACAAACGAGAACAGCTGGTTGTCACATGCTGTTTTATTATTTCACTTTCATTTTCCTACCATAAAGGATCCCGAGTGTTGGGAGAAGGAATTTAAATGACCAGGTTTGGGAACTCAGGGAGTGTATTAATGTGAAATGTGAGAGCAAGATGGAGGAAGACAGTGGGAGAAGTGGGAGTCTTTAGTGTGCTGTTGAGCATGTCACGAGCAATTAGTCAGGCTGCTATTGAAGATGTGAAATGGGTAACTAGTGGGACTGGTGGGAACCAGGTCGATGGCTGCTGGCTTGTTGATGGAGCAGACACTTGCACAGTGATGCAGACTGATAGAGACAGTTGGAGAACAGCAGGGGTCTGGGTACAATATGGTGATCAAGTTACTACAGCGAGGTTACAGCCCAGTGAAATCTTTACAGTCGAGTGTTTTATTATAAGACGATGCAAGACACACATCATTCATAATACAAGCGTGTATGGAGGTTCAGGTGATGTTTTGAGGTTAGGGATTCATTGGAATGACATGCTGCAAGAGTGCTCTGAAAAGGTTGGATTAATGTGAACTCTGGTGGCTTTCTCAGGAAGATGGTGAAACACTGAGTGAATGGTAAATGGGCTTGTGAGCCTCTTGTAGGCTATGTCTGTCTTAAGTATGTCCCAAAAGAATGATTTTACATATGAAGAAAAACAGCATGGTGAATCTGCAAGCTGCTGGTGGGCTTTTGGTGCCGGGCCACTTTTCAGCTCTGATCCTCTATACCAAATAGTCTGCTGTAATCCTCCCTAGCCTGTAATATGACCATGTGGCTTTCCTACCTGGCTCAGTCTGATCTGTACGGTATTTATAAGGCAGGAGTCAGGGAGAGTCACTGGATTCAGAACATGACCTTTGAAATAGAGCTGAGATAGCTCTGGCACTCACCTGGTACAGGAGGGAGGAAGTGCAGGTGGGCAGGTGGAGGGCTGGCTTGGCAAAACACATCATGTGCAGTTCATATTGGCTTTAACAACACTCTGGAGGCTAGAGGGAGAGGGGGGAAAGAACACACTTTTATGTCTTTCCTAAAATATACCAATGAGTCACCAGTGAGGCTGTCGAGCTGTGGCCTCACTGTAATGTGCACTCATAGTGGCAGTGCAACTGAACAGACCATTCCCCCACTGCTCTAGATCAGCTGCAGCTCAGAACAGGGAGGTGGTAGAAGGGGTGTAGGGGGCTTTGGTGCACACTTGGAAATAAGCATCTGTGTTTAGCTGTTGGAGGAAGGGGAGGTAGGAAATAACTGTCGCACTCCATTCAGCTGCATGAGTGTGTGTGTGTGTGTAGGAGGGTTTAAGCACCAACTCAGGTGAGAAAAATGAAGGATTTCATTTTATAAATGGCCAGGTTTTTAAAGAAGAAAAGTGGGCCGTTTATAAAACAATATCCTTCATACTGTATTTTTCTTTTTTAGAACATTACTAAAACACTCAGAGCTCCATCATAGGTTGTGGCCAGGCTGTTGTGTCAATCAAGCCTGTGGACACCATGTTCACTTTTAATGAACAATTAGTCATAAGGTCATCCGAAAAAAATGGTATGGATGCTCCTAGGTTTAATTCATTTCTATCAGCCCATTCACTCCAGTATCAAAGCACTGATATTATAAAATAGAACCCATTTTGCTGTATGAAGTGTATACCTGTGGTGTCTCCCAGGCATTTTTAATAGCATCAACTGATATACAGCCATGCTGAGTTTGTGAGAAGATTATTGGCCAGTGGTTGTGACTGTTGTTAAAGTGGACAAAAATGGCACAAAAGAAAAAGAATCAGCAATGGTTCGGGTTTGTATGTTTGCTTGCTGAAAGAAAGAGAAATGAATGTAAATTTGTGGTCAGAAGTTTACATATAGTAATCATGGACATGACTATCATAGCAATAATGGGTTTTCACTGATTTCTTTGAACTGTTCTTTTTCTGTGACCAAATGATTGTACAATATACATCTTGAATAGAAAAAAGCAAGAATTGGGTGCATGAGTTTTTATTTATTTTGGGTTTTCTGAAATCAACATTGGGTCAAAACCATTGGGCGGCATGGTGGTGTAGTGGTTAGCACGGTTGCCTCACAGCAAGAAGGTTCCGGGTTCGAACCCAGCGGCTGGCGAGGGCCTTTCTGTGTGGAGGTTGCATGTTCTCCCTGTGTCTGTGTGGGCTTCCTCCAGGTACTCCGGTTTCCCCCACAATCCCAAAACATGCAGTTAGGTTGACGTGGGGCGGCCTCAGGCTGAGGTGCCCTTGAGCAAGGTACCAAATCCCTGACTGGGCTGCCCACTGCTCTGGGTGTGTGTTCACTGCTTCAGATGGGTTAAATGCAGAGGATGAATTTCAGTGTGCATGTGATGAATAAAGGTTTCTTCTTCTTAAAATATACATACAGTCACTGAATATTTGGTTAAATGTCGCTTAGCAAGTTTCACCTTCACCAGACACTTTTGGTGACCGTCAGAATTCTGGTTGGATATTTGTCCTCTCTTTTTGGCAGATTACAATTAAATTTGTATATTTCCTGGCATGGACCCAGCTTTTAAGCACATTCCACATACACTGCAACACCGCTGTGGTAGCAGGGGCATGGTTGAGTGCCAGTTTGTGAATGGAGAGTGAGACTGGGGAAGGTGAGTAGCAAAATTATCACAACTGTGTCAAATTAATGGCGTATGTGTCTTGCACTTACAGCCGAGGGCTTATATGGAAGGAGGAAGCGTAGAGGAAGGGAGAGATTCCTTGTGCACAGTGTTTGTGTGTGCGCATGTGTAAAAGCAAGTGTTGAAAGCTGAAATAAAAAAAAGCCCTGCAATTAACCCGCCTGTCCTAGTTCTTCAGTGTTCCACCACCCCCAAAGAAAGTCTTACACTGGTGGTGAAACCCGGGATATTGAAGCAAACCGCCGGCATGAAGTACTCGCTGTTTAAGGAGCTCATCCATGCTGTTGTCACCATCCAACAGAACCAGCACCAGGCACTGGTTGCCCTGCACAATAAACAGGAGCAGCACATTGAAGCACTGCTGCAATGTCAGCAGGCTCCCCACTTGTCATGTTGATGAAGATGGGGCCTCGTGACAATCCGGAGGCCTTCCTCATGCTCTTTGAGCAAGCCACGGAGACATGGTGGTGGTCGGTCGAGCAGCGAGCAACACATCTACTGCCACGCCTGACCGGAGAAGCACAGCTTGCCATCCAACAACGAACCCCTGACAGCAGGCCGGAGTGCACAGTTTTAAAATGAGCCATTGTGCAATGCATCAAAGAACATCG
This sequence comes from Notarius lentiginosus, assembly GCA_025400055.1. NCBI lineage: Eukaryota > Metazoa > Chordata > Actinopteri > Siluriformes > Ariidae > Notarius > Notarius lentiginosus. The sequence goes on from JAODVO010000008.1 coordinate 37,298,431, forward strand.
TTAGCACTTACTCCCTCTGACCCTGGAAGAGGTTGGTCGACTATTTGCATTCAGCCAACAGCTCCAGAATGCCCACTGGTGGTTGCTGAAGGTGGATCATGATGCCAAGGGTATCATCAACATGATCGAACTGGAGCAGTTCATTGCTGAGCTGCCAGGAGGAACAGTGGAGTGGGTCCAGTGGCACCACACAGCGTTGCTGGATAGCGCCGCTGCTTTGGCTGAGGACCATCTGGCAGTGGCTCTGGTGGCAGATGGGCATCCTGCTATTTCTCTCTCTCTCTTCCCTCCTCCCATCCCTTCCCTGTCCCTGCACCACAGAAGCTTGGGTCGACTCCCCCACTGCCAGCTCACCAAGCACGTGGTCCCCCTCCCCATTCCCCTTGTGTTTCTGTGTCTCCTCCCACATAGGTGAGTAATCCCCAAGCCACCGGTACAGGGGTGAGGCCCGGTGTGCTGGTGCTGTGGGGAGCCTGGGAACTTCCAGGACCAGCGCCATGCAATGGAGGTGGGGGCAGTGGTCTGGATCCCTGATGTGCCAGAGACCACGTCTGATCAAGCTGGAGCATACTGCATACCAGTGAGTATCCAAGGGGGTACATACCATGCATTGGTAGATTCAGGCTGTAATCAGACCTCCATCCACTAAAGCTTGGTGCAAGGTGAGGCATTGGGTACAGCATGTTTTGTGAAGGTTCTGTGTGTGCACAGGGATGTCCATGAGTACCCACTGGTGTCTGTTCTGATCCGATTTTGGGGGAAAAATCATAGTGTGGATGTGGCAGTTAGTCTATGCCTCGCCCACCCACTAATTCTGGGAACAGATTGGCTGGGGTTTAAGTACTTAATGGAGTGAGTAGTGGTGGGTGGGTCTTGCAGTAATGCATCATGGGGGATCCTAGCATAGCGTGAGCTGGGGAGGCTGTCCAAGAGCCATCTCCATTAGCTCCATGTCATAGTAACAGGGAGAGTGGGGAGCACCCTGGTCCCCCTGGGATTCCCAAGAGGATTTCCCTCTTAAGCAGGTGTGGGATGAGACTCTGCCACATGCTTTTGACCAAGTGAGAGTAAATGAAGGTCAAACCATCCAGTCCAACATTGCACTCTCTTGCCTGTACTTTTCAGTAATTCAGGATAGGTTGTATTGAGTGACGCAGGACCCTCAGACCAGTGAAAAAGTGACACAGTTGTCGGTCCCAAAGTGTTGCAGGGAACTTGTACCCCATGCAGCTCATTATACCCTGATGGCACGACACCTAGGGCAGGATAAAACACTGACCAGTCTCATGACCCGCTTCTATTAGCCTGGGATTTGCAAGGATGTCCTCAGGTGGTGCATGACATGTCACGAATGCCAGCTGGTGAATTCAGAGGCCAACTCAAAAGCACCATTGCGCCCTCTTCACCAAATTGAGACCATCTTTGAATGAATTTGGATGGATCTCTTTGGGCCATTAGATAGGTCTGCATGAAGGCATTGCTTTATTTTAGTACTAGTCGACTATGCAATGCGATACCCTGAAGCAGTAGCACTGCATAATATTTCTGCACATAATGTCACAGAGGCACTATTTAAAATTATCTCCTGAGTTGGAATTCTGAAAGAAGTCCTGACTGATCAGGGCACTACATTTAAGTCATGCCCACTTCATAAACTCTATGAGTTGCTGGGGGTAAATTGATCTGCACAAGCATTTATCACCCACAGACAGATGGCTTTTTCAAGCGGTTTAACCGAACCCCTAAAAACTTAATTTGTAAGTTTGTGCACAAAGACACAGGTAACTGGGATAAATGGCTCAAGCCCCTGTTATTCACAGTACAAGAGGTTCCACAAGCCTCCACAGGGTTTTCCCCATTTGAGTTATTGTATGGGTGTAAGCTGTATGGTGTCCTATATGTCATATGGGAAAATTGGGAGGAGGGAACTTCTTCTAGTAAAAACAAAATTCAATATGCTCTTGACCTGCGTGCAAAACTCCACGCACTCCATCACCTAAGCCAGGAGAATTTTGTGGCAGGTGCAGGAACATCAGTTCCGGCTGTACAACAGGGGTGTGTGCCTGTGGGAGTTCACACTGGCAGATAAAGCACTCATGCTTTTACCCACATCGAGCTCTAAATTGCTCACCAAGTGGCAAGGGCCCTTTGAGGTCACATGGCGAACTGGGGATGTTGACTATGAGGTGAAGTGAATGAATAGGGGCGGGGCGCTACAGATATACCACCTCAATCTGCTAAAGCTATGGAATGAGGGGGTCCCTGTAGCATTGGCGACAGTAATTCTGGAGAGGGAGGAGTTGGAGCCGAAAGTAAAAACAAATTTAGCCACTCAAATCACCCTGGTCCCCTGTGAAGACCACCTCTCATCATCCCAGTCCATGGAGGTTGCCAAGTTGCAAGCAAAGTTTTCTGACATGCTCTCTCCCCTTCCCAGTCGCACCCATCTTCTAGAACAGCACATCAAAATGCCCCCAGGGATGGTGGTGCGTAGCTGCCCATACCGCTTACCGATACACAAGAAAGCTGTACTTCAGGATGAACTCCAGGTCATGCTCAAAATGGGAATAGTCAAGGAGTTACACAGTGACTGGAGCAGTCCAGTGGTTTTGGTCCCCAAGGCTGACAGCTCAGTCTGGTTTTGTGTGTTCTACAGAAAGGTCAATGTGGTGTCTAAATTTGACCCATACCTGATGCTTTGCATGAACAAGCTGCTTGATCGGTTAGGTGTGGCTCATTTTTATTTGACACTGGATTTAAGAAAAGGATATTGGCAGATCCCCCTTGACTCCTCTATCCCATGAAAAAACTGCCTTTTCCAACCTGTTTGTTTTACACAAATTTGTTGCTCTTCTGTTTGGGTTATTCGGGGCCCTGGTGACATTCCAGCATCTCATGGACACAGTCCTTCACCTGCATGCTACCTATGCTGTGGCTTACCTCAATAACATCATTATCTATAGTAATGATTGGACACGGCACATAAAACACCTTAGGGCCGTTCTGGAGTTGTTGAGGTGCATGGGGCTCATGGCTAACCCGAAGACGTGTGTGATTGATTGGATGGTTGGAAGTACGGTATCTGGGCTTCCATTTGGGTCATGGACAGATGCGTCCCCAAATTGACAAGACCACAGTAATTGCAACCTGTCCAAAGCCCAAGACCCAAAAGGGAGTGATACAGTTCCTGGGGCTGGCTGGCTATTATCATATGTTTGTGCCTAACTATTCAGCTGTCACCATCCCACTGACTGATCTCATTAAAAAGGGGGCACTAGAGCTGGTCCACTGGATGGAACCGTGCCAATGGGCTTTCACCCAGATAAAGACTGCACTGTGTGATGGACCACTATTACACTCTCCTGAGTTCTCTCTCCCTTTTATTTTGCAGACTGACACATTGGACAGAGGGTTGGGGGCCATTTTGTCCAAGATGGTGGAGGGAGAGGAGTGCCCTGTGCTATACATTAGCCACAAAGTCTTGATGCGAGAGACTAAGTACAGCACTATTGAGAAGGAGAATCCGGCCATCAAGTGGATGGTCCTGACCCTCTGGTACTACCTGATGAGGTGCTCTTTCACCCTCTGTTTGGACCATTACATGCTCCAGTGGTTCCACAGCATGAAGGATGCCAATGTGCAGATCACACGTTGGTATCTAGCTCTGCAGTCCTTTAAGTTCGTGGTGGTCCACAGGCCACAGGCACAGATCGTGGTGGTTGATTACTTCTCCTGCCAGGGGGGGAGTCAGCTGCAGGCAGGATGGCTCCCGGCCTGAGTAGGATGGTGGGGTATGTAGCAGCGAGGGCGTGGTCGAGCACCAGTTTGTGAATGGAGGACAAGGCTGGGGAAGGTGAGTGGAAAAATGACCACACCTGTGTCAAATTAATGGTATGGATGTGTGTCTCTTGCAATGACAGCTAAGGGCTTATATGGAGGGAGGAAACCAAGAGGAAGGGAGAGCTTCCCTGCATGCCGTTTGTGTGTGTGTGCGCATATATGAAAGCAAGTGTTGAAAGCTGAAATGCTTAAATAAAAATTGCCCTTCAGTTAACCCATCTATCCCAGTTTTTCAGTATTCCACCACCCCCAAAGAAAGTGTTACAACCACTATAAGGAACTCTTTTTACTATGTACTTTCACATAGAATTAACTAAATTCATGTCCGCCATCTTTAGTGACAATACGCCAGAGTCTTCAAAAGAAAATCACTGTCATGTCCACGCGTGTTGGTGCTGCACACTCTGAGTGCCATTAGGACTAATTACTATGCACTTGTTCCAGATTAGACCACAATCACAGCATGTGCTTATAAGGACTCTCTTAACACACAGACTTGGCGAAGTATACACACTGTACCTTGCGTCTCATGTTACTAAGCTTTGTATCTGTGCATTGCTTTTCTGGTTTTGAGTTTGTTTTGTATATTTGGACTCTGCCTTTCGTCTCTGCCTCTGCTATTCTGTTTGTGCCTCACTTGACCATTGCCTATTTCACGACCCTGCCTTTGTCTTATGTTTTTGAACTGTTTGTCTGACAGTTTGTAAATAAACACTTTTCCTGCAATTACAACCATCATTCATCTGCTTAC
>JAODVO010000008.1:37783814-37793976 GCA_025400055.1 Notarius lentiginosus
TGGGGATAGATTAGGGATAAAATTAGCTCATGTCTTAAGTCATTCAAATTCTGTAAAGCTGCTTTGGGACAATGTCTTCTGTTAAAAGCGCTCTTCAAACAAACTTGACATGAAAATGTTATATATATTTAAAAAAAAAACATGTTGACGTTCTTGAACCAAAAATGGGCGGCCCACCTTCTCCAGCTTCGCCCCACCCCTCACTCATCCCCTCCCTAACTCCCTCACCCCCTCTCCACCCCTCTCTCAGCCCCTTGCCCACTTTTTAGTATTTTTCAGAATAATGTAGTGGATGGAGTTAGGATCAGGACTAGGGATGAAGTTGCAGTTTAAAATGAATTTCGTGGAATAGATTGGGACATTTATCAGGCCGGTCATATGTCTATCACCAGTACTTCAGCTAAGACTGAATCTGAACAAAGTTAGTTAGCTGAACATGTTCATTATAGGCAACTCCTCAGTAAGAACGTGACCTAGCTTTCTAACGTTAGCTAGCTAGGTTAGTGATGTAGCTGTGTTAGCTAGCTAGTTTCTTGATGCAGATTTTAGGTGAGCTACATAAGTTTGTTAAAGCAATATAAATAAAGCATGTCTCCTAACTAGCAAGCTAATCCTGTTCAATTCTTAGTTAGCATGCTAAATTTACTGCTATGATAGCTAAGTATCTTGCCGAGATGAAACGAGTGCTGCAGACAGAAGTAACCCATAACCACAAACGTCTTCTCTTGGTTTGGAAAGGTGTCCAATTCAATGTTTAATAATAGTATGTGGTGAAAATGAATGTGTGAAGTATTAATGAATAGTTTTCTGAATCTGACACACGTCAGCGCAGTGCGACGTTTTAGAAAACACATTATGATTTGCTCTGAAAAATCACTGTAGACTCCTGCAATGGCTTTGCAACCTGGAGACATGTCTCAGTCAGTGGTCTCTTCAGAATAGTGTTTTATTTGATTTAGTAGAAAAGAGACTACAGGAGCTTACAAGCTGCTTGATTTCTGGTGCAATTTTTTAATTTTTTTTTTTGTCAGTGAAATCAGCCATGGTTGAAACTTGGCAATCCCAAGAATCGTGTAAACTGTACAATTCTGAAACAGTGATCTTTGGTGTTTCCCCCTTTACTCCTCTTTAATGTGTCAAAAAACCCAACGACATTTCACTGGGTCTATTTGGCCTTTTCTGACTATTTCTGACATGCACATTATGGCAATTTGAAAGGTGTGTATGTGTACTTGGCATAGCAGATGTTGATCTAACCCCAAACACCAAGATCATTAAAGTCAATACAAGTTTCAGGACCAATATGGAAGCTCTACAATCTTCTTGAACCTTAAATGCCCAAAGAATACAAATCTCTAACATTTAACCAGCTGTTAATCATCTCTGGAATAACAGCAAATCAGTACCAGTGATCAATCTGACACAGGTTTTAGCAAACCTAGGCAGATTTAATGTCATTTTGGCTTGTATGTACAGTATGCATGCTTTCATTTCTCTTCTCTTTGCCTTTGCTCTAGAACCTTGCACAACCTCCTGCCCCAGGTACTGGCACATTGTGATGGGAACATTTACTAAAAAAAAAAATTGGCTCGACCCCCTACCTCAGTCTGTCTACTCATGGCGTAGACTCTTCCCCAAAAATCATTACAGTGGACAGATTCCCTTATTTTAATACTAATTAAATATTTTGGCTAAATTTGACCAAAATTAACCCAAACTTTGAACCAAAATTAGACTTCAAAAACAAGCCAAAATGTTTTTAATGAGCTTGACAACATTTGGTTTAATTTTGGTTTAGTTTTAGCAAAATTTTGTCGTGATTTTGATTTTTTTTTTTAAATTCTCATTTTCTCATGTGGTGGCACTTAGAAATTTTTCGAGCTGAAGTCTCCTCCAACTCTGGACTTGTAATGATTCACCTCAGACTGGAGAAGTCTCTCAACCAAAATTTGGTTAAGGGGTTGATTTTCATTCCTGAGAGTGTAAGCTAGACCAAAATTTGGTCAACTGAGCAAGGTTGTAAACCAACATTTGGCTTTGGGATTTTGGATGGCTTAATTTTGTACTCATTTTGGTTAAAGAACAGAGAATAAGCCAAATTTAGGTCTAATTTTGATTACTATAAACTGCCTCTGTATACGGTAATAATAAGTTCAATTTATATAGCACCTTTCTCAAAACCCAAGGTAGCTTTACAATTATAGGAGGGAAAAAAAGTCCACCAAATGGATTTCAAGATCTCATTCCAATGGTGTAGCAGCTACAGTCCCACCAAAAGGCGCATGAAAACAAGTCCCACACCACTAGCACAGCCGCCGCGCCGCCGCCAGACAACATCACTCAGAACACCACGCCATGGATCCACAAAGCAAGCACAGACGCACCGCCATGCTGAGCGCTGGTATGTCCCAAACCACCTGCACAGCCGCCGCAATGCCACCGAGCAACATCGCTTGGAACATCACACCACCGAGCAACATCACGCCAAGCACTAAAGCACTGCTGCACAGAGTGCTGGACAACCATGATGTTAAAATGAGCAACGAGCTCACTGCAGTCCATAGCTAGGAGCACAGGCATCACCCACAGCGAGCCAAGGCCTGGAGGGAACCGACGCCCAAAACTGGGTCCGGAGCTACACCACCACTGGTGGACAAAAACATCAAACTACACACACGTGTGCACAATAAATAAATAAAGGAGAGAAAATAAAATGAAATGCTCCGGTGAGAAGCGGCAGCCAGAATGCACACGATGTACTCTTAACTGGAAACGGACTCTGCTTTGTGTTGCACTTCCATGTGGCCCTATCGCGTTTTTCCACAGCTCATGGCTTGCTCCAATTCGCGTATTAATCTCCTATTGGTGCCAATTTGTCTTGAGCAGGAACAATTGCAAGGACATCCCTTGGGGAAGTGTAGAAGTTTTCCTTGATGTTGATCCAAGGTACGTGCGTACGTAGAGATGAGGGTCAGGTTTTGAGAGGGATCCAGAGGCAGTTTACGTCCGTGAGGCATTCATTGACAGGTGATGGCGTCAGATTGTATGCTTCAACCAGTTTTGTTTTTATGGCAAAGCAAAAAGTGTATCTTGGGTTCACTTCCAGTTTTTCTTTTCCAGAACAAGGTGTACCCAAGGGATGGTGCTTTTTTGAATTTTCTTTCCTCTGCAAACCTTGTTTCAGATTGGTATAACATTGCAGCACTGTTCACTTCCTTGGCAATCAAGGCTGTCCTTCATTTGGGTCAGCCTGATTCCTTCCAATCCATCAGTGTGTATATATTCCATAAAGTAATCCTAAGAGGAATAGTTTTTCTACTTTTTTTTTAAATATTGCATTTAACTTGTGCATTATAGCACAGTGAAATTCTTGTGACAGGCCTCGGAGTCTAAAAATCTAATTACATTTTGTGTAACAATGTGTGGGGTGGATATTTTTATTTTTTTTAAATGTCAAAAGTTTAGGATCACATCTGTGGTCCGGATCATTTAAAAGGCTAGTTCAAATTATATGGTTAAAATTTAGTGTGTGTGTATGTGTGTGTGTATATATATTTATATATATAAAATTCATACTGTACTTGGCACTTTTGACAGCGTTTTGATGCACCATATTGAGTTGCACTTATCTACAGGGAATGGCTTTTAGTATGTACACTGATGGCATGAGCCATGAGAGTTTCTATGACCAGTATGGGTGGGCAAGAGGTGAGGCCACTGACTGGCTGTGTCTGTTACTCAGACTCTAAGGTGTAGACTCTGGCTCCAGTTTTGACCTGTTGTGCCAACTCTTAAGATGGCCACTTGGTGGCCAAAAATGCTTCTAAACCACACAATGGGAGTAAATGGTGCCATGTTGTCCACTCAGTCATTGAGATTCACACATTGGAATTTTCAGTGACTCCAGCCTTCCCATGGCATCGTTCACAGGCAACAAACCCATTATATTAACCCTCAGGCTAGAACTACATTAACTACTACTATATTACATAGTGTTTGTACCACCGATTGTCTAAATCCTGGGCTCTTTTCCTTCCCTGTTTGCCAGTTTGGGGTCTCCTTTGTTCTGGTACCTCATGTTTTACAAATTAGGTACTGGTTCTAACAATAGAAGTGTCTTACAATTCTTGAGGGTCAGCCAAGTGCAAACCTTAAGTCGTGTGTTTAACCTTGATCAAAAGTAAGGGGAGTGCTGTGTAGGAATATCGTTATTATAGACTGCGTAATAGGTTAGTATGCATGTCGCAGGGGGTAGCCTGCTCCTAGTGTCTTGCATTTTGTCAAGCATATAAACAACAAATGGTGCAAAATACTTAACAGTATAATCTTGCAGTCCTAGTTTGGTTTTGAAATTGCCTTAACTGAGGTTCCAAAATGAGTGGGCTGACACTTTCCCTGTAATGAGCCATATTAGCTAGGAGTGTAACAATTGGGGGATTTGGGTTGATCATTTAAAAATGGTTGAAATTGATGCTTCAATCATTATTGATTTATGATGCATTACAGTTTGGTATAAATACAGAGGCGATCGGTCAAGAAATTCGGACTGTTTATCGATAATCACATCAAGCGACTTGACAAAATGGTGGCCGATTGCTTTGTTACCGTAAGTAGGGAAGAATTACAAATTATAAAAGTGCTAAAGATGCTATGAAGTTTGGTCTAAAACTATTCAAAGGTAAGTTGGGATTGTGATTTACCCATTTCATAAAATACTTTTGTGAGTTGGCATAGATAAGTGACAAGTCTGCATGTGCCTTTGTTACATCTGCATGCTGCTTTTGAAGTTTGAAATAAATGTAAGTGATCACCTGTGTATTTGTACTGAAACAATCATCCGCTTCAGGCTCTGTGAATCGGTGAAATAATAACTGCGATGAAATCAAGGTTATTCATGAATATTCACTTATTGTTAAATGGAAGAGAATGACCACCCCAAAATTTTTCGCTTTCTTTATAGGAAGGATTCCGATGAGGCAGACCTGGTGCCAGCACGAGAGGCTAACACTCACTGCCCACAGGTGGTCATTGCTTTCTATGAGGAGAGGCTAACCTGGCACTCATGCCCAGAGGATGAGCAACACTAGTATTGTCAAACATTTATGTATTATTCCAACCTTAAAGCTCACTGACTGAGCCATTGTGTACAACCTAGGGCCTGAATGCTGTCTGTCTTTTTTTCTTTTCTTTTTTTTTTTTTTGTGCTGCATTGTGGACAGCCTGACTGTGTTTTACTATCTGCATTGGGCCAAAAGGCCAGGGAGAAAAGAGGTTGTTTTTGATTTTAAAATAAAAAATATTTTGTTCTGTTCGGCTGCTATGCCATCTTATTTTTGTTTGATGCATATGTATCTATAGACTTCCATTTACCCATTTCCACTGTCTTATTCTGTTGCATTGGGTTTGTACTTGGCCTGATTTTGAATAGTTCTGCTGTATATTTTCTGTAAATATTTTTTCAGAAAACAGAAAAGGTTCAATTAAAGGTATGTGCCTTTCTTTTAACCAGTTGTGTACTTTTGGCTGTGATTTCAGTTCCACTTAATCAACTGGTATTGGTATCAACTAAACTGTGGCACACTTCAAGTGTAGAAGCTCTCTGCACAGTGGAGTGCATGCCAAGCAATGTGTGAGGTTCAATTTTTCATGTTATTACTTTTGTAATGCTGGGGAAATGGTTGTGATTTTATATAAAAGTCACTTTATATAAAATTTATTATATAAAAGGATATTTCACAGGACTAGTTTTACTTTTGTGATGTAAAAGCTTCTTTTGCATAGCTACACTTCCGTTAGTCTGCATGGCTGAAAATCATTGAGAGAGGCTCCACTTTTGCAGGTATTCCTGTATGATGCATTTTTGTCTTTTTTTTTTTTTTTTATTAAAGTGCTGTTCTTTGCCATTCAAGTCTTGGTACTATAGCAAAATTAATTAATACAAAACAGCAAATGGGTAAATCTAGCCCATACTGTTTTGGCTGATTGTACAAAAGTGATGCAAGTGAATGCGAACCTGCAATTATGAGCTCCTTTGCCCAAAAAAAAAAAAGAAATCCTTGAGTGAGTACTTCAGTATTTGGACCAAGTGTGAAAATACCCTAAGGCTCCTACTTTCTAGAAGAACAACTTTATCACACAACCACTTAAGCATGGCGAAATACCTCCTGCATTTAACCTAGCTGAAGCAGTGAGCACACACGTACTCAGAGCAGCAGGCAGCCATGCTACAGTGCCTGGGGAGCAGTTGGAGATTAGGTTGGGTGCTTTTGCTCAAAGGCACTTCAGCCGAAAGGTGCCCCATGTTAACATGTCTTTAAACTGTGTGGGAAACCGAAGCACACAGCAAACCCATGCAGGCTCCACACACAAATACTCCTGTCGCAGAGATGTCAATATTTGACAAATGAAAAAGAGTAGCATCTCTGAGTGCAGGGAGATGAAGATGAGGGAAGCAAGACTTCCTATTAGGCTGGGGGTCTGGAGGCTGCCGAGTCCACAGAAACCAAATTTCAGGGAAGCTCAGAGATGCAATCTAGGCCATTTTGAGCTACTTTTTGAGGAAAATATATGCAGGATTTACTGTACAGTATAAACTCAATTATCCAAACACACTGGGGGGGTTTGGCTAAGAGGATGTTCAGATAAAACAGGTTCTGATAACTGAGCTTAAGTGTTTTCAGTAGTTTCATCATGATCAACAACAAAAGCCAGAGTAAAAGATGTGTATAGGTCTTTCAATAACAAAACTGATACTGTATTTACTTCTTGAACTGCTAATAAAGACAATACTGAAAGATGTCCATCCATACAACATTTAATTAAACTGAGCATGCTGAAGTTACTTAGATAATTTGTTATATGTAACTGACTGCTTTCTCCAGTGTACTTCTGTTGTATGACTGGTGGTGGCACACTGAACCTTTGGCAAGCATGAATTGCTTGCATGTTACCCGGCTGCTCACTTGGCCATGTGTTCAGCTAGAAATTGTTGTTCACATAGCTTCCTCTTTTTAGGTGGAGACCCCATCATTCACAATGCATGGTCTGTCTTCATTTCACACCTGACACTAGTTTGTGAGAGAAATTGAAAGTTTCAGTTCTGGAACACGACGGACGAAGAAAGGAAGATGACTATGCTTCACTACTGCACATTTCTGAGCACTGCATTTAACACGTGCTGTGATTGGCCAAGAGCATGAATCTGGTCACCTCTCAGCCAATCACAGCATAGCTAACATAAGGATATGGAAATTCCCAGAATGATCTGAATCAGTGTGAACAATGACACACAGAACAGTCCAAACGCTGAAAATGTTTATTTGATCGATACATGGGCAAAACGTATTATTTTCAGGTCTACGCATAGTGTTGTAAGTGTGCTTCAAATCCGTAGCAGCTACACCCAAATTGCATATGTTGGTATCTCTGCTGTCAGCCACTGGGCTCGAACCCATAACCTTGCTGTGAGGTGACAATGCTAACCACTACACCACCCACAAACTCCAAAACTGAAGTAATTCTGATTAAAAACATGAAGCTATTGCTGTCGACTATAAACAGCAGTTCCTTGATTGAGAAATGACATTGTTTTGAAACACTTCTCTTGCTTACTCGGTTGAATTGGATAGAAAGCTTGTTAAAAAGGTTCACAGGGTATCTGATTTAGGAGTTGAGTAAAGTTATGCTCTGCAAATTGCTATTTGTTATAATCTATGAAAAGATTTTAAAACTTTTTTTTAACCAATTTTAACTAAAGTTTAAAGATTAGACAGTTCTACTAAAATAGAATTGATATGGTTATTGGGACAACTGGGGATGTTTTCGTACAGATTTCTCTTTGGCATAACCTATACAACCCTGCACTGCATGAGAAAATTTATTGAAAATTGTTTTTAATAATGTTACTTAAAGAAAGGAAGGGATTTGGATATTTCACCACCTACTTTGCATGTCATTGTTTAACAGTTCAAGGAATCTGGAGGAATTTTGGTGCATAAAGGGCAATGGCACAAGCCTAAGCTGGACACCCATCATTTCTGATCCTTCAGATGGCACTGCCTCAAGAGCAGTCATTTATCTATAGCTGATATAACCGTGTCACGCCCTCAGAATGCCCATAGAGGAGCCACTCAGGACATATGCCCTCTATGTTTCAACACACGGCAAAAGACGCCCAGGACGTCAAAAGACCAGCTATCTGACGTACATCCAGAACCTGCTGGGGGATGCGAATGGTGACCTGAGCCCTGAGGCTATTGCTGCGCTGGCTGCGGACAGACAGACTTGGACGAGACTTATGATCGACTGCTCCGCAGCCGACTGATGATCAGAAGCACTTTATTGCCAGGTACATTACACACACGAGGAATTTGATTCCAGTTCAACTTAGCTTTCATAGTACAGACAGATAAAAAAGTACAAGAGAGCGAAGTCCCGAGGCAGCCGTCTGCGGTGCCATCTTGGATGGAAAAACCAATGATGATGATGATGATACTTATGCTCGTCGACCTCCAAAAAAAGCCATCAGTGAATGCATACACTCAAACATGCTCACTCCCCATGGTTATTGCTACTTATCTAAATCCATATCAGCACAGAGAGGAGGTGGGTTGGCTGTGGTGTATCGCTCGGATCTGACATTTAAAGAACTCACACTATTCAATGTGACATCTTTTTAATACATTGCTTTGAAGATTGTTTCAACCCCTCCCCAATGCTGTTGCTAGTTTATTGGCCCCCTAAACCATCTGCTAATTTGTTGTCTGAATTGAATGAACTCACAGTTATCTCACCTCTTTGTCCTGCTGTCATTATGCTTGCTGACTTTAACATCCATATTAATACCAAATGTTCTTACATTTCTGAGTTCATCTCTGTATTGGATTGCTTTAACCTGACACAGTATGTTGACTTCCCTACCCACAATCAAGGTCACACTCTTGACCTGCTTTGTTCCCCTGGTCTAAATGACATCTCTGTCGCTGGTTCTGTCGCTGGTATCTCTGATCATAAGCTCATTGCATGCAGTTTCCATATTACCACTCCTCCTCCTTCCTCTGAGAAAATGTCTGTCACCTACCGGAATATTAGGTCTATTAACTACAACCTCTTTGCTGCTTCTATACAGGCATCACCCCTGCCTGACCTACACAATGAGCTCTCCTCCCCTGAAAATTTGGCTGCCATTTACAAGAACACTTTTTCTAGCTTGCTGGATGACTTAGCCCCTGTAAAGAATAGGCTTGTCCCTGCCACCCACCCGCACCTGTCCCTAGTTCACCCCTGAACTCAGAAAAATGAAGGCCACTGGCCGGCATCTTGAGCACCTCTATAAGAAAACTGCTCTTACTGTCCACTCATTGCTCTACACTGAACACATCCATAAGTATAGGGGTGCCTTAAATGCTGCCCATTCTAACTACTACTCATGAATCATAAATGGTTCTAAGTCTAGGCCAAAAACACTCTTCAGGACTGTTGATAAACTTCTTAAACCTCCTGTGCCAGCCTGCTCCAAGACAGTTTCTCTGAAGACAAATTTAACCAAATTTACCAGTGCTTTCAACCTACTGCTCTATTTCTCTCCCCCTATTCTCCTCCTCTGGGCCCTAAACTCATACATTTCACAACTGTTGACTCCCTTTCTGCCTCTAATATCATCACTAAGTCTAATTCCTCCTCATGTCAGCTTGACACTGCCCCCACCCCTTTACTCATCGCATGCTCCATGACCATCTGTGAACCAACTGCATTGCTGGTTAACTCATGTCTCAGCTCTGGTGTTGTTCCCACTCCCCTCAAAATGGCTGCAGTTACCCCCATTTTAAAGAAGCCTGATTTAAATCCAACTTCTCTGTTTAACTATTGACTGATCTCCAACCTCCCCTTCTTAGCAAAATACTGGAAAGAGTGGTTGCTTCTCAACTTCACTCCTTTCTCACTGAAAACAATCTATATGAGCCCTTTCAATCAAAGAAAAATCTGAAAAATGTGGTGTGCATTAGTATTTAGCCTCCTGTACTCTGATACCTCTAAATACAATCCAGTGCAATCAATTGCCTTCAGAAGTCATCTAATTAGTTAACAGAGTCCTACTGTGTGTAATTTACTCTCAGCATAAATACACTTGTTCTGTGAAGGCCTCAGTGGTTTGTTAGAGAAC
>JAODVO010000008.1:37935669-37950529 GCA_025400055.1 Notarius lentiginosus
AATAAATAATAATAATAATAATAATAATAATAATAATAATAATAATAATAATAATAATAATAATAATAATAATAATATTTGGATTTCCGCATAAAATAAATAAAATAACACCATGTTTAGGGTGTCAACAAGTACTCACGAATTGTTAACATCATTTTAAAAAACAATAATACTGAATTCTTCACACGGACAGAATAAAGATGAGCGGTAGCAGGGCACAGCGTGGGTTGGTGTGTGGGATCCTAAAATCCACGAATGTGCATGTTTTTTCATAGACTCAGCACTTGTGAAGGAAAAAAAAAACATTTGGTTAAATATTTACTCCATTGTTTTTATTATAGTCATTCATTGTTCGGATTGCCTGTCTAATTGTTAACACAATAGTCAAGAAGCCCAGTGAGTCTGCCTAAGCAAACAGTTGTGGAGTTATATTTCATTGGTCTATCAATTTTCGGGGAATAAAACAAAACCAAACAAACAACAACAAACAAACAAAAATCCCTCTTCATTTGTAACTGTTCTAATATCATTTTAAAATGACAACTTGCACCTCTAAACCATAGTTTGGGTTTGTATAACTGCATGTATAGCTTTTTTTTTTTTAAATATAAGGATTGAGTGAAAATCAGCTCACAACGACACTTTGATTCGTTGTAGGCCTACATATTTTCATTTCCACTTAACGTACAAGGAACACAGTCTTCCGGTTAATTTCATTCAAGTCTGTATAAAGAAAATGGAAATGAAAAGTAATTTATTTTTTCATTATAGACGCTAGCACAGCATGGCATAATAAGCAAATAGCCTTAAAGATGAGCTCATAATTTAAAATGTCACGTGGTGACTGTATGCATGCCATATTATATACAGTCTAATAATAATAATAATAATAATAATAATAATAATAATAATAATAGAAGAAGAAGAAGAAGAAGAAGAAGAAGGTGCATGATTGGCTTTTAAAGGTTGACTTGAATTAAAAGTGGCCTGTTCATATGGTTCAACAGTGCCGGAAATCATTAAAAACATAGGATTTTCTATATACATAAAAAACATCTAAACTATGTCTGTAACAACAATGTAAAGAAATTATGGAGGATACCTATAAAACGTAGTAATTCCATTATAGCAAGTTTATTTTCAATTGTCATAGCATTAGTATCTATCTATCTATCTATCTATCTATCTATCTATCTATCTATCTATCTATCTATCTATCTATCTATCTATCTATCTATTTTCCGTCTTTCCTTCCTTTCTTTCTGAATTTGGATCGAATAGTCATTAGCTCGTGACCAGCAGCTGCACACAGTGCCCCGGCCCATAAATCAAGGCTCGAATACCATGACCTCGGCGCAGTTTTGCGCGCCCGGATGCTGCTCCGTCTCACTTCATATCCTCTTCTCTCTTTCGAACTTCTACATGAAACGACCCGCCGATGCTCCTTTGAGTGTTATTCTCTGGCTTTAGATTTGTTCTTCTGGGAAGCACCATATTTACACATTCTACAAATTGGATTGGTTTGTAAACCATAACCACGCCTCTGTGTGCTCTAAAACGAATCAATAATAATTTATCTTGTAATCTACACCTAAAAATTAAAATTAAAACCTTAAACTAGCGTAGATAATCTAAATATAATGAAGAAATGCAAATGGCATTTTCTTACAGACCGGAAGCCATAATATTTCCTCACAATAATTGTTTTGTCATTGAAGCACTGCTATTTAAGACAAAAAGTACTGTTCATGCAAAGAATTTTTAAATAAACCAATTGGTAGTTTAATTGGAACACCGCCGCAAACAATTTTGATTTCTAGATTGAGGGGTTTTTTTTGGCTTAGAAATATGATCAGTAGTTGATGCTGAAGAGGAATTGATGCATGCTATAGATATGTCTATGATTGTTGTTACTCTATCATTTTTAATACAATTAAAAAAAACTATACATGCACTGTAATGTGAGCATAACTATCTAAATATTATATTTGATGTTCATTGAACGGGAGCATACTGCCACTGACCTTTTCCCAGAGCTGCTATAACTCATGGGAATAATGAACAATCACCGGAAATACCTCAAAATAAAATCCATCCTCCTTGCGCAGGGATCCTCTTATTTATGACGGAAAACACTCGTCCAGCAATGTAAATCTATCTATCTATCTATCTATCTATCTATCTATCTATCTATCTATCTGTCTGTCTGTCTGTCTTCCGCATAGTCACAATGGCCCGACTCAGCTCTTTTGAAAGGAGTGGGATCGCACCATACCAAAGATTGATCGCACACCACCTCCTCCACTTTCGAGCCTCTTACCATTATTTCACATCCATATTTTGGTACCTGATCACGTGATTCACGACCCAGCTTTAAAACCTCTATTTCAATATGTGAAACACAATGAGGACACTGAGGATCTGCCCACAGATCACTGAGGCGATAAAATTCACTGAGTGCCGAGGTCCCTTTATTTTTCCAAACTTTCGTATTTTTGCATCCTTTTACGGTAAAGTCTTTTTACCACAATAGATGAACTTTGACTTTATAACCAGTTTGTTGATTGTAGAGTAATTTATTGTTGATTGTAGAGTAATGGATGTAAAGCCCTCCAGAAAAAGGCTGGAGCTTTTCTGCACAAATCCCTGAAATCCCTGGATGCTGCTGACACGTTGATCATTTAACATTGGACTTTCTTTCCATTATTCGGGAGCTAAGTGCTTCTATCTTTTATTTATTTTTTTTTTGCATTTCTCCCCTCCCATCCTCTTTCATATAAGAACAAAGATCATGTGCGCTCTTTGAACAATGGCATATGTAGCTGTCAGCTGAATTTACGCAACTGAGCAGTAGTCATCCGGGAAATGTGGCCCTCTCTTGGCGATTACGGGTCTTTTTTTTCTCTCTACCTTCCAAGAAAACGTGTATAGTAGTTCAGGTTAATTACTACTGATACATATGTTCATTCAACATGAACATAAAATTCATACCACTATACACATATAGGCCTATCCATAACTTTAATAAGCTTGCATTGTGAGTATATTCGTAAAGTCTAAGAAATAGAGGGCTAGCGAGATGCGTGATGTGGCACTTTTGGTGCTCATTTTCGACAACACATTGTTTAACTTGCATGGTGAGTCTAGCGGATGTGGTAGACTTGAAGACCATTAATCAACTCAGTCGGACACAAATCCTTCTCCATTCCCTGCCTTCGTGTAAATGTTTCTTGAACGGAGTCGAATTTGCTTTTTTATATCAGAGTTAAAATAAAACATATTTCATTAGGATTTATTGAAAACCCTGCGGTGCTTACGACTTTTTGTTTAGATTTAAACAACGCTTTATCCCGTAATTATCTTAATTTAACAAAAAGCATGGGACTGCATTAACTCTTTCCAATACGCTTGCCTCATTTTAGCCAGGGATGCTCTCTGTGTCCTTTTTCACCATCTCACCCCAACATTTCTGACAATATTAAAACCGTAGATATAATGTAAATACCGTGACTTGCACTGTCTCGATAAATATTTTGAATATAGAGCTTTATCCTCTCCCATTTAAACAACATTAAGAAATTTCGCCAGGGTGGATTTCTACTCTTGTGAGTTTATGGAGGTTCGCCATGGAAAGAAACGTGTCTTTTCAATGCAGGCGTTTGGGGGAAAAGAGAGAGAGAGAGAGAGAGAGAGAGAGAGAGAGAGAGAGAGAGAGAGAGAGAGAGAGAGAGAGAGAGTTTACCTCCAAAGACAGTTTATATGCGCCAACATCAAGGCGAATAATAAAATAGTCAACACACTGGAAAAGAATTAAGGTGTTACTCGATTAAAAATATCCGGAATTGCAATGCAAAATGTCACAGAAGTTTTACTAATTTCCTGATGATTTCTTTTGTAATAAAGAACTACCATTGTTTCAAAAGTGAATATAGTCATTATGTCATGTCACAGCTTCCATATACATGTCTTAATGTTTAGAGTTTGTCATCTTCCCGTGCTAGAAAATTGGTGCAAGAAATAGACGTAATTGGACTTTTGGGGACAATTTTGAGGCAATAATAATAATAATAATAATAATAATAATAATAATAATAATAATAATAATAATAGGAAGAACAATACGTAGTCTTCGTAAAGTTAATATTAACTATGTATTTATAAACTACCAATACCAATTAATATTAAATATTTAATGCTTCACCTAATATTGATATGATGAGATTATTAAGGGTTAAGTAGGAGGGAGGACTTAAGTGACCAGCATGGCAGAGAAGAGCATGCAGTTGTTTCATATATACTCACCGTCCATTTTATTAGGAACACGTGCACATTCATGTTGCCAAATCATTCAATCAGTGTTCGCATCAAACATCAGAACAAAGAAATTGTGATCTCTGTGACTTTTAACTGTGGCATGATTCTTGGTGCCAGATGGACTGGTTTGAGTTTTACATAAACAGCTGATCTCCTGGGATTTCCACATCAACAGTCTCAGGAATTTATAGAGAATGGAGCTAGCTAAAGAAAGAAAGAAAGAAAGTGTGCGACAGTTCTGTGTGTGGAAACGCCTTGCTGATAAGAGAGGTCAGAGGAAAATGCGCAGATTGGTTTGAGCTGCGAAGGGAATAGTAACTCAAAGGATCACCCTTTACAGCTGTGGTGAGCAGAAAAGCATTGGTACAAAACACTGAATGAAAAATGGAATGAAACGAAACACTGAATGAAAAGCTCCAACAGCATATCCGGTTGCTCTCCTGCAGCCAAAAACAATAATCTGAGGCTATATACACCAGCCATTCCTGTATTCTCCCTTGAAATTAATGAGAAGGGAAAACGCGACCTGTCATTTTTCCTGGAAAATTGCATAATTTAAACTCATTTTGTCCTCTGCAGTGTCGGGAAACTTGAAACAATGAAGTCTTAAAGTCTTGAGACAGTCTTTTAGTTTACGTAGGCCTATTCAATTCACTAAATATTCCTGTTTCTAGGGTACTCAGATATCCTACTAAAAACACACCCGGTTTTCTTTTTGGCCTTCATTGGAATGGCCTACATACTGGCTTATAATATCTTCCTTTTCAATAATTCACAAGACTTTGCTGTGGGCTATAATTTTCTTCGACTGAAAACATATAGCCTACAGGCCTATTTGATTTGACTAGTCAGTGGGCTAATTTACGTGTTTTTTTTTTCTTTCTTTCTTTGTTTTGTTCTGGTATTTTTATACCGCTTTACCGCATTCAGGTTATATTCGAGTTTCACTACTGCCTCATGCGCCCAGAAAAAAAAGACTTGCATGAAAGGGCACTTGAGATAGTAAGGTCAGAGGTCAGGGGTCGTGCATAGTGCTGCACTACGTTGATTGGACAGCTACTCTCTGTCCTTTGCGTGAACTCAAAACTATTTGGCAGGTTCCTCCTGACACTGGGTCACTAGCTGCGATGAAAAGGTTCTTTGGAGGTCTGTTGTTGCAATAAACATTTTCATAAGAGTAATTTTCAAATTCAGAATAATTAATAGTGGATGGACGGCGATTGCGCAGTTATCTGGCTTCGCATAAGCGACGAAAATAACCTTCTTTTTCAAGAGTAGCGTGGTAAGAGGCCTAATAGCTTAGAGTCCTTAATTCTACAAATGCATTTAATTTAAAATATTATATGAGGTACCATTAAGATAACGTGTGTATTTGTGTATTTATTTAAACTAAATATCACATTTAATATAAAAAAGGAATATATTTTTCAACGTTATCCATTAATTTTAGGAATCCACGTTACGACAGAGGCCAGAAAGAAAAAGGGGGATACTTTTGCGAAGTATTTTCTGGAAGCTTTTTCAATGACATAACCTTTATTACCATGTGCTTGAATTGAGTTACATTAACACAATGCGGTTTACAGCCAAGTTGATTGGATCATATAGGTATATTCAAAACCCTGAATAAAATCGTACTCTGCTCTCTCACTGAGGAGTGAACCTGAGATAGCCACATCACCCCTGGGCTGTTCTACCACGTACGTATTAATCGCAATAATTTAATACTAGCCTATAGTTATAGTTCCTGTCATTGCCAACATCCTCGCGAGATTTCATCACATAATTGGTTTACGTAAGTACTACGTGAATTCATCGCGCTCACTCTGCATACAGTCTAGTCATTAGAAACTCGTTTTTGAAATCACGTTTTGATGAGAAACTTTATGTAAATTTTACTCCATATGTTCTCTTAAATCCAGCCCACCCCAGTACTACTATTTATGAGAACCAGGATGGCTTTTAAATGCTGTGGAAATTTTTTTTTACTGAATACAAATTAACTGCATTAATTGATTCCACAATGCTTTCTTGCACCCAAGCCCAGTAATTTTTTAAAAGGATTACTTTAACTCTGAAGGTTCATTTTCCAGTTTTGGAGAAAATGGATCCGGAGCCTATAGAATACACATTAACATAATTGTTTTATATTGCTGCTTTTTTCCCCATTACATTTTATTTGTAAATTGCTAACATTGAATAAATGTACCTCCGGTAGAGTCGGTTACATTATATTGAAAACAAGATTTTTTTTTTTCTTTCTTTTTTTTCATATCAGTACAGGGGTTAAATCTCAGACCGGCTTCGATAAAGACTTAATAATGTATGAATTTAATTGAGCATAAAACTCAGTACAGCTCCATGAAAGCATGTAGAGAATACAACTGAAATGGCAAGTGAATAAAGTATTATTTGTGAGTTCTGTCAACAGTACTAACAATAAATTATTGCTCAATGTTTTTTTGTTTGTTTTCTTACTATAGCATAATGACGCAGAAGTATACTTTGCCTGTGATTTATGGCTATAGTTAAACCAGCTTTGCCTTATGTGGGTGGAATACATGTTAGTAAGAGATAATGGACGCTTGGATGTGGCATTCTGATCAACTGTATTTTAAAGCATTCTGGAGTGACGAATAATGGTTTTACACATGTAGCATTTCAGACAAAAATGTTCTTTTAGCAGCCTTGGATTATTGAGTCTATCTAATCTAAATATACGAATTACTGACAATAAACGCATTTATTATTTCCAGTGATACAGTTACTTCAAATGCTACAGAATTGCATTGGTGTACAAATAACTCTAAGTACACGATTATTCACAGCTTGAATGACATTAAACACACCACACACATATACATGGAACTAACAAAGACTACGTTTACGAATTCTTCTTAGAATGAGATTATTCCGACATTTGTGCTTTACTTCTTTTTGTACACGTATCACAGCCCATCTCCATGAAGAGAATTCAGGTCCAAATATAAGATTCATGCTTCCTATTCGTACTGGAGGACATGATCTAATATCGACAGCAAAGATGCCATGTTAAACTCTTTCATGATGCCAGAAAAGAAAAAAAGAAGCGAACTACCCGTTAGATGGGTTGATTCTCCAGTTCAAAACGTCCGAGTAAAGCGAGGTGACAAATGGATCAATTTGAATGGGAGGCAGACTGAAGCACTCCCCTCCTTCAACATTATAAAGTAACACTGTGAGGTTAGTCCGAATACTGGCCTGTATTCTCTCTCCTTGCTCAGTTCTAATGTTCTTCCACATCTATAGACTTAATGAACATGGAGTGGGAAGTAGTGTCTGTTGCTGCTGTCCTGCGTCCGTTTTCACTTGGTGGTTGGAGGAAGAAGAGCTGCTAGAACGGATCTTCGTATTGGGCAGTTTGTGGTCTTTCTTCCACTTCATGCGGCGGTTCTGGAACCAGATTTTTACCTGTCGCTCTGACAGACACATGGTATGCGCTATCTCCACGCGTCGACGGCGGGTCAGGTACCGGTTATAGTGAAACTCCTTCTCGAGCTCAAGAGCTTGCTGGCGAGTGTAGGCGGTGCGAGACCTCTTAGGCACTCCTCCAGCGTAGTTCGCGGTCACTAAACAAACAAATAAACAAAAAAAAAGGGGGGGGGTATCACATGGTATTCATGAATGACCATAAACACCAAGCAGATCTTTTAAGAACAGAATAAATGTGTCTTATATGCTTAGATTTGATTACGTCTTACTGATAACGTGCTTCATTTTCAACCAGTCCTCATATGTCTAGTGTGAGGCTGTTTATATAGGAGCCAACATGCCCAAAGGTGTGATAATTATTAACGAAAACCACGGATAAACGACGGGACGTCTTTGAGACAGCATGAAACAGAAGCAGATGGTGGAGTAGAACCAAAACAGATAGTCCTAATAAAATTTACGAGGGCTCCTATAATTACCGAGACAACGTCTCTGGGGTAGTAAATCGCCCAGAGAGCTAAGTGTCAAACATGCTATTTAGCAGGTTAATTTCATGGGTTCCGACGAACACCTTCAAATTCATTATTGGTGTTTTATTGACCGTGACATACACTTACTCGAATTAACGTGGACTTTTTTCATCCAAGGATACACTACCGGCTCCTTTCCCTTCTTGGGGTCACTGTGAGCTTCAGTGGCGAGGCTACAATCCTTGCTTGTCGTCGTTGCGCAGCCTTCGGTACCCAGGTGGGGCCCGTGATTTTGTGGAACAGCCCGAGGTTGTATGTGAAGCCGATCGTTGAAATCGACGAGGCTGTTGCTTGAGACGTTACCGTAATCATAGCCCGGGTCTTGGTAGTTTGGTCGCGGGTATGTTGCCCCTTCGTGTTGGGAGAAGCCTGATTCTTTCGGTCGCTCGTAGTAGTCTGAAGCTACGGAGATGTAGTTATCTTCGTATTCTTCGCAGGGAGGGAAAGACGGCTCGATGTAATTCGAATTGATCAAGTATGAACTCATGGTCATTAATTTGCGCAGTGCAACAATTCTATTTTTATCGTACTGTCTTTTTCCTGATCTCGTCAAAAACCCACCTAGTCCCTCTGTCAAATGTACGAAGTTGTCTAGTCACGTGAAAAAATAGACCAATCAAAATTGACTGTGGGTGCCGGGTAAATAAGCACCAATAGCAGGCTAAGAATGAGCACAACGACAATTTGACGGACTGACCACGAGTCTGTATTTCTTAGTAAATTTAAAAATATGAACTCTAAATAAAAAGGTTAATAACAAATAGCGAGATGATTACGAGTTAAGAGAAATAAACATGCACACTAGCACGGAGAAGAGCAACATACTATTTAAGATAGCTTGGACAGGAGAATAAATAAGATTAAGTATACAGCCCTTATTTCTCCTTAGAAATTAATAAAAGGCATATCAGATTTCTGTCCACGCGGAATGCATTCACTTAATAACAAAAATTATATTATAGTATCGTGAAGACTTTCATAGGATGTAATATCTGATCAAATCTTGCCATCAATAAACAAAACGAACAGAGGAAAATGTATTTATCAGTATGCACCTACAGTTTCTTCAGGAATTCTTTAACGGCGTATTGGGAGAAAAAAAAAAAGAGCTCTTAGGGTTGTACATGGAACCCATTCTGATAGGGAAACACTTGCTCTGGATAGACCATTTAATGAAGCCCCAAGATGGACAAACGAAGAAACTCTAAAACGAAGAGAAGTGTTCTATTTTCCCAGTCTCCCTTGAGGGATAATAAACCGCATATCATGACAAACGGTTTACAGCAGAGGTTCTCAGATCTCAAACGACTCTAGAATATATTCGAGATCCCTCAGTACAGATTTATGAACATAATCCACTTGTTTACATATTAAGCCCATTATTTTAACGTGTACAATAATATTATTGCTGTTGGAGCTATCGGGATTTTTTTTTTCCTGTTATTGTAGGTCCAAGCTGACTGTTTGAGTTACTGAGGATTGATTTAAGAAAGCAAAAAAAAAAGATATATATATATATAAACGTTGATTATGTTGGGTTGTGATTTCCACTGGAACAAAATAAAAAAAAAATCCAATCTGAGAACCACTGGATTACGATAATACTCCGTGACTCGATGTCAAATAAGCACAAGCGAAGGCACAGGAAGGCCAGGCATTCGGGAGTAATTCAGTGAATTCAGTGAAAGAGGAATCTGATTTGTGCAACACTTTCTTTGCATGAATTTGCACCAGTTTATTTAATACATCACATTTCATGTGGATAAGTTGCGAGCAATAAGTGACAACACCAAAGCTTAAATGAATAGAAATACATAAAGAAACAAACGCAAATATTACCTCCATAATAAATGAAACATCCTTGTAACTCCAAAAATGGTTAAATTTGGTAAAATAATTTATATACTTTTATATAAAAATTATCTTTGCAGACAATGTTCCTTAAGCATTGCGTATTATATCAATTCATTATCTTTTCTGATCGTCTTGTTTTCACTAGTTCACGGCCTTTCATATCTATTAATACAGTTTAGATAATTGTAAAGAAATTCTTGTCAGTTGTAGAGCCTGTCCAAAAGGTACCTACCTATGGGACATAGTAATATGGCAAATGTAAAGCTTATTTTCATATATAATTATAATTTCACACTATAAACTCTATCTTTCTTCCAAAAAAAGTGTATGTATTGGTTGACAATTATTTAAAATATTAATATAGGAAAGATTGAGTTTTATGAGTTATATTTTTTTGTTTGCTTGTGCTACTGTTTGAAAGATTGTTGATTGGTTTTTTATAAGTATCTTTGTTGTTGAAGATTAATGATAATGGAGGTCATGAGGAAAGCCTTGCTTCATTATATCGATTCATTATCTTTTCTGGTCTATTGATTTTTTTTAGAGCAAAAGAAAATAAGAATAAGGATAGGCAACCGCGAAAACCAGAGTTTAACGCTTCTAACACAATGTGTAAGTATTTCTTACCTTTCCCTTGCCACAGGTATCTTGCAATTTTCCGACACTTTCCCTTTTTTCAGGTATGACCTGGGCTGAGTTTCCCACCGCAAAGCATCACAAAGTGAAGTTCATCTTGACACAGAGAGAGAGAGAGAGAGAGAGAGAGAGAGTTCAATGTGATGCTCCCTCTACCTTTTAACGATGAACTTCGTACTGCTAAACCCTCATACTATGATAACGTCTGCTTTAATAAAGCTCAGCATGGGCGATCACTAGACCCCACTGTGTGCAGCACTCAGAAGTCAGAAGTGTCGGGCTAATCACCACCAACTTTGGCCTGACCCTTCAATGACCCAGTTTCCATTTCGTCTCTGATTAATCTTTCTCACTGACAGTCTTTGTTAAATAGCGTGGCGTGCGCGCTGAAATAACGCCATTTTCATTTTAGTTAGACGCAGTGACCTAGCTTTCAACCCGTCCTTGGTCTACCTTGAATTGGGTATTTCATATCAGGACTCAACAGAATTACAAAATCAAGGGCACAGAAGATTCTACAAACAAATTATTTTAAATAGCTTTTTTTTTTAAAGTAAAGCAGTGAGAAGGAAGCTATGAGGAAAATTAATACTGATATTAAAAGCCTAAAGGAAAAATGAGAGTGTAAAATGTTTGTATTCTTAAATAAACAATAGGTTACCTACTTTAACAAACAAACAAAAAAAAAAAAACCACGAGATTTTTGTTTGTTTCTTTTTTACACATTTTGTTCGTGGGACATTATTATTTGGTTGAACATTTGGATATTTTATTGCTGCACGAATCCATTTTATGACATTTTATTATGTGCCTCTGCTAATGTGTTATCCTGAGCTGAGCTAACTGTGCATTTTTTGTCATGACGTCATATTTTATTCGATAGATTTTATTTAGAACATCTTTTTGTTTGTTTGTTTATCTATCTATCTATCTATCTATCTATCTATCTATCTATCTATCTATCTATCTATCTATCTATCTATCTATCTATCTACTCGATTATTGCTTTTTATAGCTATTTGGAATATTCTCTACAAGCTGTAAGTCTAGAAGTTTAAAAAGCTGAAAGCTCTCTGCTCGAGGTCCGTGCACTGGCAGTGTTCCCAGTCGGAGCGATTTAAATGTTTATTCTCCAAAGAACTTAACAGTTTTCTGTCGGTGGCTGACTTTCATTGGCTGTGGATGGGGTATTCATATCAATTGCCATTTTAAGTTAAGGGCACTCGTGCTTTTTTTAATCGTTTCTACTTCGATTTATTTCTCATCTTGAATAATAATGGCAAGTTTCTAAACCCTGACACGGAATCACTTATGAATCACAGCAGCTTCTCCAGCATTTCCTCAGCATCACCCCTCCTCCCCTTTCCTTTTTTTCAACTAATGAACATTGACAGCCCAGACAAAACTCACAAGTGGTCAAGACAATGGATCACTAAGTTTAATTTTTGAAAATTTCTAAACTTGAGCTCAGTATCCAAAACTTGTCATGACAATTGGAGTTAAACAGAAGAAATACGTTCACATAACTTAATGGGGCTATATTATTATTATTATTATTATTATTATTATTATTATTATTATTATTATTATTATTATTATTATTATTATTTACAGGTACATATAATCAAAGATAAATATTGTTCACGAAATAAAAAAAATCACAAGTCAAAACTAAATTGCACTTTGTAGTAGAGCAATCATTCTTACGTTATCTGGATTGAATATTTCTTTCAGTGATGACGAGAATGTCAGTGTAACGTATTATTTACAAAAGTTGAGTAAACAAGAAAAAGCTGGAGGGAATTGGTACAAGTTGTTGTTGTTATTGTTGTACCAGCTCTGATTTTTGCTTTTTCCCCCCCAGTGTAATAGATCATCTGAAGTTCATTTACACCACCATTTTCATGCTATTTTGACAATATCTATCATAGTACATTTCTATTTTATTTTCGAAAGAAATTCTGTATAAATGCATGTCTGTATGTCTTACAGATATTGTTGTTTGCATATTTCTTGTGCACCAAGGAATAAATGAAGCAATTAAAGGCTAAAAAGTTGAATCCATCCCTGCAAGCTGTCACTGAGAGGGTGTGGTGGGTTTATTATAGAGCTCACATTATTCGGACACTGGCTCCACCTGTCACCACTAGTGCATAATTGTCATTATGTCTCTTCTCACATTTTTGTTTTATTCGAGCGATCAACATATGAGATTAATTAATGAACTACAGACTGACGGTTCTGTGATGGTTCCATCTGTCGCAAACAGAAAGAAATGTTCTACTTGGCTACAGGACGGGGTGAAGAAAGACTTCTGAGAAAAGCCTGCCTTGTTCACTGAAATAGCACAGGCGGCTTTTGTTTTGGTTTGTTTGTTGTTTATTAGTTCAAACAAAATTCAGTAAATTCGCGAAGTAAAATCAAAGACTCGTTAACCTGAGCCTGCGGTTTGTTTGTTTGTTTGTTTGTTAAGCAAATGACTGTAACGCCAAATATTGACCTTGTTTGGTTTATTACTGTCTACTGTTTTTATCTTATTGTTTAATGTAGAAACATTTAATTTCACTATTTTGAAGGCATCTTTGCTTTACCTTATTTATTTGCATGTGCCTAAAACCTTTGCATCGTAATGAAACATATACTATATTGTATGCATGTAATTACCAATATGTAAGTATGCAACAAATAAAAGCCTTTATAAAAAGAAACACATATCGCCAGGACTATCTGGCTGTTCTCACTTCCAACGCGTCAGATACTGAAGCTTGGGCAGAAGCCTAGTCACTGTACACATGCCGAAGGGCTTCTTTCACTTGACTGTTTTGATGTACTTGGTCTTTTAGCTGATATCAGTGAAAGCTCATTTTTGATGCAAAAGGCAATCGCATTTACCGGCTTTGCGGATGAACTTTGTCCTTTAAATGTCTGATGTAAAAAACGTGAATGAATGAACAAATCACAGTCCATAATAAAAGATAACACTTTCATGATTTTCTGTTCATGTTGCTTTTTAGTGCAAGACCTATTGCACAAGGTCATAATATTTTAATTATTATATTTATCACGGTTTATTAACGTGGAGGTCAATCCATTAATGTTATTGCTGGTGTGGTATCATGTTGGCCAATCAAAACACTGCTCGGAGTTAAATTATATTCTCTTTCTAAGTGCGTCTATTTTCAAACGCATTTATTTTCGTAAATAAACAGACAGAGATAACCAAACGAGCGATTGTAACAGAATCTGCCGATAACTTGCTAATGCAAAATTAGTATATAGCCTGCATACAAGTAATGCAAGAGTTATATTTTAAGCATAAGTGTTAAAATGAACAGAGTTGATTCAGAGATTTGACTCAGGTAGGTAGTTCCAATTTCAAGCAGTAAAACAAGGTCCACTTTTAAAGTTAAATGTTTGATGCACTGGTACTTCTATTTAATATTTTTAATATAATCACGTAATGACGTGATAGAGGGGGTAGTTTTAATTGATTTGATTTAATCATTTTTAATGAAAAGGTCTGATTTTGTATTGTAATACAAGTGTCACTTGAAATCACTGAGACATAAGAACTCAGTGAAGAAGATAAAAATAACCTTCATGAAGGTACTTCCACACAAAAAAACCCCAGAAACAACTGTCTACTGGTAAATTTAGGCTAAATAAAATATTATTACTCTGCAGATAGGTCCAACACTAAAGAACAACACGAAAATCTAATCACAGAAGTGCTGCCCTTTATTATGGACTGTGATTTGTTCATTCATTTGCCTTTTTGCTTCAGAATTTTGAAGCACAAGGTTCTTCTTCAAAGCCAGTGTATGTCTTTGCCTTTTGTGTTGAAGAGCTGACGTTGATGTGCTGTCGCTGATAACAATGGGATCCACGAGCACATCAAAATACTGAAGCCAAAAGAGCTCAAAGGTGTATGCAGTAGACTTCATGGTTCAATATTTAACATTTGGGGCATTTTGGTCTTGACAATTCTAACACACACACACACACACACACACACACACACACACACACACACGCGAGCGGGGGGGGGGGTGTCA
>JAODVO010000008.1:38107939-38118525 GCA_025400055.1 Notarius lentiginosus
GATATCCCATTATGTCTTGTGAGGCTACCACAGGCTTTTCAGTGGTGGCAACAGCTCTGAGACATAGTGGCAGTCCAACTGTGACAGGGTCAAGTTTAGCAGAATAGTATGCAACTGGTCATGACTTACCTCTGTGTTGTTGTAGTAACTGACATTGTATATCCTGATTTTTCATCAACTGTCTGGATGAAAGGACAAGCAGGGTCTGGAATCCCCAGTGTGGGGGTGCTTTGGAGAGCTAACTTAAGCTCAACAAACACATCATCTGCCTCAGTGGTCCATGTCACCTTATCATGAGGTTGTAGGCATTTGCCATGGATCAGTGAACTAAGGGGAGCCTCAAGAAGCTGTTTAGGAACCAAAGCTGTTTAGGAAACTCCACTAAACATGGGGAGTCAGCTGTAAGTTTAGTAAATTGCCATCCTGACCACATCTCTGACACAGGTTTTTCACCACTTAACACTACATCTCTCTTTACAGACAATGAAATCCAGATTCGTTTGAAACACATTCATGTTTTTACTGTACAGTACCTTTGGATTGGTGGTATTTTGCCAGTCACTTGCATTTACACACTTAAACACCCATGGGCCCAACTCCTTCCATTTTATCCCCCTTTTGTTTTGACACTGACATGTGAGGAGCTGTGCATGAACTAAACGCCAGTTCATAATCACTTGGTAGTTGTACAAATGCAGCACACCTGTGACTATCCCAAAACAACTTTTTTTAACAACAATTTCTCACGTTCCCTACCTTCCTTAAACCAATCCTGCTCAAACTTAAAATCTGGGTGCCCGTGGCTAATGTGAGGGGTGCAATGTATGTCTTCTGGTCACATGCAATTAGTATCAATTGGGCTAGTGCATGTTTTTGCCATCTCAACCAGCTCCCAATTCATATTCAGAACATCTGAGGGCACCAGCCTCCACTCATACACATAAAGGGGTGGAGATGGATCTAGTTTAATCATCATCATGATTGTGCCCTCCTCATCTGGGATTCACACTACCTGTAACCCATCTGGGGTACTTAGGAGACTTATGCCTAACTTATACATCAAATCCCTCCCTAGCAAATTCACTGGGCAACAATGGGACAACAAAAATGAAAACTCAAATGTCTCAGACTCACCCAGTCTACAGAGGAGTGGCTCAGTAAATTTCTTGAGGACCTGTTGTCCAGAGGCACCCACAGTGATCTGGAATCAGCTGCTGATCTTTAGCTGTGTAGAAAACTCTGAGGATCTAATGACAGAATGTCCCATTCCTGAATCTACTAAAAAATCTAAAAGCTTATTAAAGATAGTTAAAGAAAATGGCATTTTCAAGCATAACTAGGGGGAGTTAGCAATCCCCCAACTCCAGCATTAGAGCCCTCACAGCAGGGCGAATAAGTGATGACTCAGTGGCATAAGTGCAGGGCCAAAGCTACCGCTGAGGCTTGCCCATGAGAGTCCCACTCCTCTCTGCTTCACATGTCTAACAGGTTTGCTCTCCTCAGTGAAGCACCAGCTGAGAAACCTGAAAGAGCTCTGGTTATAGGAGAGTCTATGTTACAGCATGTGAAATTATCTAGGCCTTTAGGGGCACCAGCAGCTTTAGTTAGGTGTATACCAGGAGCCAAGGTGCTGGACATAGCAGGTAATCTTAGGGCCTTAGACAAACACAGGTTCTCAAAGATAGTTATCCATACAGGAGCTAAAAATATGCACATTTATCAGTCTGAGGTTACTAAGAGTAAATTTGTAGAGGTGTTTAAATTAGAGAAGGCAATGTCTGATGGTGTCATATGCTCTGGCCCCATCCCAATGTGGAATGGCAATGTAGCTTACAGAAGGTTATGGTCGCTGAACTGCTGATTGTCCAGGCAGTGCTCTGAAAACAATATGGGCTTTATAGATAATTGGAGTACTTTTGAGGGCAAGGTTGGCCTGTTAGGGCAGGTTGGTATCCTTCCCACTCGGGAAGGTGCTGTTCTCATTTCTTGCAGAATAGCTCATCGTCTCAGAACAGGCTAAGTTAACTTGTGACAATCCAGAGCCAAGGCCAAGGAGCAGACAAACAGGCTAAAGTGACTGTCTGCTAGCTGCACAGAGTCATTACTCGGGATCCATGATATCGAGACTGTGTCTGTTCCCTGAGCTATACAAAAATGTAGAAATACTCAGAAAGTTTTTCTAGTAATCTAATTATTATAAAATTAGATCATACTGACTGTGCAGCCACTGCCAGCACCTTTGATCTAAAGGTAGGACTATTAAATATTAGATCTTTTATATCTAAAGCACTAATTGTTTATGAACTCTTTACTGATCAGGAGTTTCATGCACTGTGTTTCACACAAACATGGATTACACCAAATGAGAATGATGCATTAAATGAAGCTAGTCTTCCTGGGTACAGATATATACAAGAGCCTCATCTAACTGGCAGAGGAAGAGGCGTCGCAGTTATTTATAATGATTATCTAAGCATAACACAAAAACCTGGACATAAATTCAGTACGTTTGAAGTTCTTCATACGAACATAACATATGTGTCAAAGTGCAGGTACTTATGGATGCAATTGCAGGGAAGAGTGAGTGTGTCGCAGACAGGTGAACAAATCCAAATCATAAGATGAGAATCAGAGTCAGGTTTATGCCAAGGCTCGGTCAATGTACAAATGGAGTGTCACAGGTAAACAACAGTCTCAGAGTCGGGTAATAATAGTGAGTGTCAGAATAACTAGAGTCAGGCCAAAACAATAAATGGCTCAGTATAATCAGGTACAGGGACACAGAATGATACTTCACAAAGTGCTGGAGTGTTTGGTATGCTTAAATAGGGAGATGGATTGAGAACAGGTGTACTCCCAATCAGTACTCAGGAGAGGGAGGATGCTGTGGCACATAGGAGTTGTAGTCCATGGCAGCCATGTTTGAAGGCTGCCACGAACTTGCACTGTCACTGACAGGACACCCCCCCTGATGCACTCACTCTGGGAGTGCTATCCTTCCTGGGGCACCCTCGCTTCCTGGGTGCTAGCTTCTCAGGTTGATGAATGTGGAATTCTTAAGTTAGTATGGGATTTAGAATGTCCCTGGCAGGTACCCAGTCGCACTCCTCTGAACCATACCCCTCCCAATCTACCAGATAATCTAGGTTCCCTTGTCTACACCAAGAGTTGAGTATCTTATTTACCTGGTACACTGGTCCTCCACCTTATTCCACTGGGGCTGAGTGTTTATGGGCTGGTGTGTTCTCAGCAAACAGTCCCAGAATGCTAGGTTTAAGACATATGCATGGAATATGGATGATAAACGGCAGTGTTGTGGTAGTTCCAGTCTGTACGAGACCTAATTGACCTAGTGAAGGACTTTGAAGGGGCCGATGTACCAGACACTGAGCTTTCTGCATGCACTGGGGTTATGTAGGATCCTTGTGAATACCCAAACTCTGTCCCCTGGCACATATATGACAGTTTCTCCTCTGTTCTTATCTGCATATTGCTTGTATCTGCTGGTCACTTTTTCAAGATGTTGGTGTACACATTCCCATACCTGTTCACTCTTCTTGAAGCAGGCATCGACTGCAAGGATGTGAGTAGTTGAGTCATCTCACAGGAACAATGGAGGTTGGTATCCGAGGATGCACTAAAATGGCGTGAGCTGAGTGGCTGACTGTGTGAGGGAGTTCTGTGCATATTCTGCCCATATTCACTCACTATATCCTCAGGGATCCCATAGTACCTGAAAACATTGCTAAATATGAGCTCCACCGTTTCAAGGGCTGTGAGTAGACTGGGCAAGGGAATGAGTCTTCATGCTTTGGAGAATCTGTCTACCACTACCATGATGACTGTGTTGCCCTGAGATTTGAGTAGGTCAGTGATGAAGTCAATCACTATGTGGGACCTTGGTCTCTGGGGTGTGGGTAATGGCATGAGTTTACCAGTGGGCAGAGCTCAGGGTACTTTAGTTTGAGTACAGGCAGAGCAGGAAGATATGAACTGGTTAATGTCAGTTCTCATGTTCTCCCACGAGTACTTGGTCCTGATAAGTTGGGACATGCGCCTGCTATTAGAGTGTCTTGTGGCCAGAGATGAATGTGTCCAGGTGATCAGATGACCTCTGTACTGAGGTGGGATGAATGTGAGACCCTGAGGACAGGCTTCAAGCAGGTTGTGGGGTGGGTTCTGGGCCATTTCCTTGTTGATGTCCCAGGAGAGAGTGTTCATGAAGTACTTGGGTGGCAAGATGGGTATGGACTCTGGACTGGTTGTAGTGGAAGCATGCAGTTGGGACAGATTGTCTGCCTTAGTATTCTGGGAACCTGGACAGTATGCAATGGTGAAATTGAATCTTGTGAAAACAGTCAATTGTGCCTGTCATGGGTTCAGATGTATCGAGGACATGAGATATTACAAGTTTTTATTGTCAGTGAGGATAGCAAACGGATGTGCGGCCCCCTCCAACCAATGTCCCCATTCTTCCAATGACAACTTGATAGCCAACAGTTCTCTGTTCCAAGTGTCATAATTCTGTTCAGTAGGTGTCAGTTTTCTGGAAAAATAAAATGCTACTGGATGCAGTTTGGGTTTCTCCCCAAAGCACTGGGACAGGACGTCACTGACTCTGGTGTCAGAACCATCTACTTTGACAGTGAAAAGTTTCAAGGGGTCTGGGTGCTTTAGGATAGGTGCTGTGGTGAAGGCTGATTTTAGTTGGGTGGAGGCTTCCTCTGCTCCCTGGTTCCAATGTCAGCGTGCAGGGCTGTTTTTGAGCAGCGTGGTGAGTGGTGCAGCAGTGGTGCTAAATCGCATGATGAACTGTCGGTAGAAGTTGGCAAACCCAAGGAATCATTGGAGCTCTTTGACAGAGGTGGGCGTGGGCCAGGAGGTGATGGCGGAGACCTTGTTAGAGTTCATACTGACCCCTTGTGCACTAATAATCAGAATCAGAATCTATTTATTGTACACCAGGAACGAGAACTTGGAGATGCAGAACTCACACTTTTCAGCCTTAACCTACAGTTGGTTTTCCAGGAGTTTACTGAGTTCTGACTTGACATGCTTTTGGTGACTGCTTTTGTCCAGGTGGTGAATCAGAATGTCATCAATGTAGGTGTGGCAGTGGGGGCATGGTCAAGCATCGGTCTGTGACTGGAGGGCGGAGTCTGGGAAGGTAAGTGGCAGATTCACTACACCTGAGGTTGATTAATGTGTCTTCCCCAGTAACCGTGCCCAGGGGATATAAGGAGGGAGAGAGCTGAGAGAGGAGTTCTCTCCCCGGCGAAACAACACATGTGTGTGTGTCAAGTGATACAAACTGAAAAGTTATAGAAAATAAAGAGTTTTGGAACTCAGTTCTGGCCTGCTGTCTCTCTGTGCTCCGCCCAGTCATTAAACGTTCTACAGTAGGTGATTTCATAGCATCCCAGCATGTCCCTGAGCACATCACTGATCAAGCACTGGAACACACTGGGCATGCAAGATAGTCCATATAGCATGACCAGATATTCATAGTGACCTGAGGTGGTGCTGAATGATGTCTTCCACTTGTCCCCTTCCCGTATGCATACCAGGCACTCCTGAGGTTAAGTTTGGTGAAGACGTGAGCAGCTCTTAGCTGTTCTAAGGCAGAGGGTACAAGGGGCAATGGGTATGGGTACTTAACAGTTATCTGGTTGAGACCTCTGTAATCAATGCAGGGTCAAAGGCCTCCTCCTGTCTTCTCCACAAAGAAGAACCTCACAGATGCTTGAGAAGTGGATGGGCAGATATAACCCTGTTGTTGTGCCTCCTGTGCATACTTCTCCATTGCTGATTGCTCCATCATTGAGAAAGGGTAGATGCAGCAGTGTGGTGCAGTAGTGCCCAGAAGAAGGTCAATTGCACAGTCATATGGTCTATGAAGGGGTAGTCCACTAGCCTTTCCTTTGCTGAAGACTTCACAGAGATCATGGTAGCAAGCTGGAACCTGTTCAATGCCCCCAGGAGAAGGGCTCTCCACGGAGGTGGAAGCCAGGGTGAGTTGGAGTAATTCCAGGCAGTTCTGATGGCAGGATGGGGACCATTTCAAGATTTCTTTCTGTTGGCAGAAGATGAGTGGGTTGTGCAGTTGCAGCCATGGAAATCCTAAAATGATTGCATGATTGGAAGTTCGAGTGACACACAAGGATAGGTCTTCCTTGTGCAGAGCACTAACCTGAATCTTGAGAGGTCTAGTTCTTTTCATGACCAATCCCTCTTTGATGGGGCCACCCTCAATAGCTTGTAGACTTACTGGTCACTGGAGTTCCTCGGTGGGCAGTTCGAGCCTCTGAACGACCTCAACGTCGATGAAGTTGCCCTCTGCCCTGGAGTCTAATAGAGCAGAGAGAACATGGGAGGTTTCTGATATGGACAGCAAGATGTGTTTTGGGAATGGATTGGTATGAAAATGTTTGTGACTCATCTGGGTGTTTAGGTAGTCCTCCTGCCTGGGACTGTCATGCTTCCTGAAGATCACAGGCCAGACAGGACACTGGGCAAGCAGGTGACCAAGCTCACCACAGTAAAAGCACAATCCCTCCTGGAGGCTCCTCACTTTCGGAATGAGACGTGTGGGTATTGGAGATTTGCATGGGCGTGGGTGACTGTGCAGACTGGATCAGAACATGGGCTGATTGCAAGGAGGGATGATTCCGGAGGAGATGGTCCAGTTTAATAGCCAGGTCTATTGGAGAGTCCAAGGTGTGCTACTCATCTCTGCATGCCAGTTCAGTAAGGATGTTTGCATATAGACATTGATGGAAAACAGCCTTCAAAGCCAAGTTGTTATATCCACTACCAGCTGCCAGTGTGCGGAATTCTAATGCATATTTCACCACAGTTCTTTCTCCTTGCTGAAGTGGAAGCAGGTTTTCACCAACTTTGACTCCCTCTAGCTGGAGATCAAATACTGTCATGAAGAGTTCTATGAAATTATCATAGAAAGTTGTAGGTTCACCTCCACAATTCCAGACAGTAGTGGCCCTTTTCAATGCATAGCTAGTTAGCAAATTCACAAACTGAGTGCTCTTTTGCTATTTAGAAGTTCCTGTTAGGGTGGTGAAATACAGGGAACATTGCAGAAGGAAGTCCTTACACTCAGATATATCACCAGAGAATTTGTCTGGTTGAGGAATGGCTGTAGTGGGATTTCCAGTTGCAGCGGGATATGTCAGGAGAGCCTGCGATACAGCAGCGGCAAGCTGAGAAAGGTGGATGTTGCGGTCACTTAGCACCTGCTGATGTTCTTCCAACAAGTGTCCTTGAGACGAAAGCATAGTTTCCTTAGCCTCTTCTGCTGTGTCTGTGATGGCAAAGTATCGTGTTAGAGTGCAGGCACTTACAGATGCAATTGCAGGCGAGAGTGGGTGCATCGCGGGTGCATGAACAAATCCAAATCATAAGACAAGAATCAGAGTCAGGTTTGTGCCAAGGGTTGGTCAATGTACAAACAGAATATCACAGGTAAACAGCAGTCTCAGTGTTGCGTAATAAACATAACAAGTGTCAGAATAACTTGAGTCAGGTCAAAACAGCAAATGGCTCAGTATGATCAGGAACAGGGACACAGAACGATGCTTCACAAAGTGTTGGAGTGTTTGGTGTGCTTATATAGGGAGTCCAATTGAGAACAGGTGTACTCCCAATCAGTATTTGGGAAAGGGAGGTCGCTGTGGTGTTTGGGAGTTGTAGTCTGTGGCAGCCACGTTTGAAGGCTGCCACAAACTTACACTGTCATTGGTAATATGTAGCCACAAAAAATAAGTCTACCTACTCAATTCCATTATTTATTATTTACAGGCCCTGGGGCCATATTCTGAATTTCTTTCTTAATTTACAGATTTCATCTCAGTCCTGGTTATTTCCTTAGACAAAGCTTTAGTTGTTGGATACTTAATATTAACTTGGATTACCCAGAAGACCCTCTAAAAACAGCATTCGTGTCCATTCTAGATTCAGTAGGAGTTAATCAGAATGTCATAGGACCTACTCATAATGGTGGCCACACTCTTGATGTAATAATTGAATTAAATATAGAAAATCACTCAAGTCTGCATCAATGAACAGCTGATAACTTCAACAAAACAGACTTCATGCTAAAACTTTAATGAATTTCCTGGTTACACAGTTGTTCTTTGTGACTATATAGGAGGCAGTTATTGAAGCAAGTTATTTGTAATCATGCTATCTGTTATCACCCAAATGAGGATGGGTTCTCTTTTCAGTCTGGTACCTCTCAAGGTTTCTTTTTCATGTCATTTGAAGGGGTTTTTCCTTGCTACTGTTGCCACAGGCTTGCTCATCAGGGGTAAATAAATTTATTAGGGATAAAATTAGCTCATATATTTAAAG
Source organism: Notarius lentiginosus (assembly GCA_025400055.1). NCBI lineage: Eukaryota > Metazoa > Chordata > Actinopteri > Siluriformes > Ariidae > Notarius > Notarius lentiginosus. The sequence continues at coordinate 38,116,307 of JAODVO010000008.1, forward strand.
TCTTTAATTTTCTGTAAAGCTGCTTTGTGACAATGTCTGTTCTTAAAAGCACTATGCAAATAAACTTGTCTTGACAAGCAACTAAACACTCAGGAGTTGATAAATGTACCTTTTGTGATCATACAATGCTGTTTTTACAAGTTTGAGCAAAAGTTGGTGCAAAATTAATCTCCCTCTCCTGTAGAATTCCAAGAGGGTTCTGACTGCATTTGCTGGATAATGAGAGCTCAAGATAGTGTACCACAAGGAATGCCATCCTGCAGGGATCCTGGAGGAACAAGCCTCAGGATAGAGACTGAGATACTGGTAGGACTGAGACACACACACACACACACACACACACACACACCAGGATATCACAAATTTCTGTACATTTGTGGCCCTTTCCCATGAAAGTAATCAGATGCAAAGGTTTATGTGGCTGTTATTCTTCAATGTTTTGTTGTTTTGTTTTTTAAATGTTGATTAAAGAGGCTTCATTCACTTTTGTAGGCATGAACAGTTGGATTATTAACAGTGTTGGAGCTGATTGACTTATTATTATTATTATTATTATTATTAGACAAAGGATATATTTGTTTCTTTTTTGCAATGATAGAAAAGTAATTTGTAATTAAATCTTAAACTTTAAAATATGAGTAAATAATATAAATATGTTGGATTGGTCTTTCCTCCTCCTCCTAATTAGGTCAGCCAAAGAAATGCCATATTTGGCATTCCAGCATAAGTCAAATAAAGTCCCTCCCTTGCCAGGACCTGATCTTCCCAGGCTTCCTGTCCCAGTACTAACCAGCCCTTAACATCAGGCAGCACTGATCTCCATTTCTATAGCCCTCGGCCTCTCACCTATTACATAGCTAGGGTTACAGTGGGGGGGCCAGTCCTCTGGCAATGCCTCTGGCAAGAGTTTGACTCCCTACTCACATCTGTATTGTGGCATGCCTCACCAGATGGCAGTACGATGGTCTTTTTTACGATGGCCTTTGGTATGTCCTGACTGTGAGTAGAACTCGCAATCTCCCAGTCAAGAGGCAGACTACGCCAACTCGCGGTCTTCCAGAATAAGTAATGACATCAAAATCAATTGTTTTCACAGTACAGTGGAGCCCATCTTGCTTTATGGTGCAGAAAAGTGGGCTTTGACAACACATCTTCAATCTAGACTGGATGGAAAATATACCAACTTAATATGCAGAGCACAAAACATCAGCTGGAGATAGCTCATGACCCTGAAAACAATCTATGGGAAGCTCTCATGCATATCTCAGAGAGTAGCTCAAAGATGAGTTCAGTTTGCTAGGCATTGCCAGAGACCCAAAGATGAGGTTGTATCATCTGTCATACTCTGGAAACCTGCTGGTTGAGTTTTCCCCAGGAAACTCACATTCACTGAAGTCTTGTCTCAAGAAATTGGAATCGAGTATGCAAACCTGAAGGCAGCCATGGAGAACCATGACATCTGGAGTGAGGTTAGGCAGGGACTGGCCCCAACCTCCTTCATGGTAAATGGATGCTGATGAATGTATATGTGACAAATAAAGGCTTATTTGTTTTTTAACATGAAGATGACTAAAAACTGAACTTGCACTGTTTATCTTTTTCCCACAAGTGTGCTTGAAACAATCACAGAACACCATTTATTATTTGAGTACAGTATAGAGTGATCGTGGCCAGCTAACAGGAACTACTGTATTTTGAATGGCACTGGACATATGGAAAGCATTGTACATAGTTTAGCTTGAATTAATTAAGGTTGGAAGGCAAAAACATATAATTTAATAGTTAGCTCTGCTGAACTAGCATTCAGAGAAGAATTGGTAGCACCCATCGACTGTATATAAAATGGACTGTGCTTCATCACTAAAAAGTGAAGCCATCACAGGTTTAGCACCCCTGCTGGCTGGTTGCAGTATAATTTTTTCAGTATCAAAAGCCATTTGTTCGTCAGTGAACACACACACCATCAATAACATTATGAATGAATGAATGAATGAACTCTTTATTGTCACTAGTCACAAGTGCCAGCGAAATTGACCATCAACCCGTCCTTACATATACACATACATACAATTACAGAGGGGGAGTAGACAGGACAGGAAGACAGGGATGAAAAGAAAAAATACAGAGTAACATGAGGAGAGGGGAGTAGAAAAAGCAACCCCCACATTATGCTCCTGTGGTGAGTACGGTGTGGGAACATTAAAAAAACACCTCAGCAC
>JAODVO010000008.1:38659841-38671391 GCA_025400055.1 Notarius lentiginosus
CATGCAAACTCCACACAGAAAGGCCCTCGCCGGCCACAGGGCTCGAACCTGGACCTTCTTGCTGTGAGGTGACAGTGGTAACCACTACACCACAGTGCCGCATTATTATTATTATTATTATTATTATTATTATTATTATTATTATTACTACCTTAATTTAAAACAAACTTCAAATATGCTCATGGTTTTTAAAATCATATCTCAATTTCTTTACTTTCAAACAAGTAAAAAAGATCATCCATAAACATGTACCAACTGGCTGATAAATATTAATGAACAGCTGCTGAATTCAGAGGGACCTCGAACATTACACACCCACATACTGCAGGTGAGAAGGGAAAGGTAATTAGTTTATTATATTATTATAAAATGCTCTTCATCCATGTTTGAAAACAGTAACGGAATAGAAACACTCTTACTCTTGCTATCTATTGCTATTACCTACACCTGTATTTCCTGTTGTATAAGTACCTTTTCGTTCAACAGCTAAATGTCCCCATTATGTCAAAATGCTCATGTATTCCTCTCATCAGAGGAAAATTGGGTCTCAGTTAATGAGGCTTTTACACCTGGCTGCTCTCAGGCCTTTGTGCTAAAACCCTCCTTCTTCGTTTTCTCTTACTTCAGCAACTAAAAGTGCTTCAGCAAATAAATATGACTCAAGGCATCTGCGATATTCTCACTGTTATAAAGCACCAAGACAAATGTGTATCCTGTCTCTGCACTACTGTATTTCTGCAAACGTCTCTTTAAGCCTGAGAGCTGAGCAGAATTTGCCCTGTATATGCAGTCTGGGAAATACAGTGCCGTACATCCTCTAATACATTTAAATCTTATCTCGTTTTTCCTCTTTCTACAAAGAGCTCCCTTAAATGAGAATATCTGAACAAGAAAGTCTGTTCATGGTTTTCTGCTTGTGCTTATCAGAGTACTACAAGATATTATCCTTTAATGCAGCAGCTCATGACCAGAGATTTGTGTTTACTCTCAAACAAAATGAAGTGGAGAGGTTCTCACACATGTCTTGTGTTCCAGGCTGCTCTCTAGTGAATTTTATAGTAACACTGTAATTAGCAGTTCAGAGTCAACAACATTCAGTCATCCAGTATACAGTCCAGCAGATCACTTTGAGGGGCTCTTCGATGAACCTTCAACTGTGTTCGAGGTAAATTTCATTAATCAGGATTTACAGTTTTCAGCAAAATGTATACCTGAAATGAACCCCAAAATGTGTGCACTGGAAAAGGAAGCTATGTTTATTCTTTTCTTCAGGATTTTCATAGAGAAGCAAGTATTTCAGACATACTGTATTTCTGATTGTGACAACTTTCTGTGTTCAGGCAATGAGGAACGGAGAGGCAGGCATACAATGCAGGTGTGTTTTATTTTGAAAGCTTGCACTTTTCAGTGATTTTAATGCACGTACACTCTCAAACACAGAATCACACACAACTACACACGTGGAGTGACACAGCGATGTCATGTGAAAGACGCACAGAGACAGATGTTAATAAACAGCCAGTAATTAGACACAGGTGTAACTTGTGACTTTACCTGATGGTTCAAACTGACTCCTCGCCTTTCACAGCTGATGCTTGACCACACCCTCCCTGCCACATACCCACTGCTCAACTCAGGCTGGGGAGTCATCCAGCATGCAGCTGACTCCCCACCCTCTGCAGGAAAGGTAACCCACCACCACCATCTGTGCCCCCAGCCTGTGAACCACCTCAAACTTAAAGGGCTAAAGAGCTAGATACCAACAAATGATCCAGCCTTCATGTGGTGGAACAACTGGAGCAGGGCATGGGTGGAACAGAGGGTGAAAGGGCATCCTAGCAGGTAGTACCGGAGAGTGAGGAACGCCCACTTGATGGCTAGACACTTGGTGCTATACTTACTCTCTCACATTGCAGAGCTTATGGCTGATGTACAGTACCAGGTGCTCCTTCCCCCCTGCACCACCTGGGACAAAACTGCCCCAAGCCCTCTGTCTGACATGTTGGTCTGCAAAACAAAAGGGAAAGAAAAGTCAGGGGAAAGCAACAGCAGGCCCCCACACCAAACCACTTTAACCTGAGCAAAAGCTGGTTTGCATGGCTCTGTCCACAGGACCAGCTCTGGTGCCCCCTTTTAGTGAGATCAGTCAAAGAGCTGGTGACAGCCAAAAAATTTGACACAGGCCACTTATAATAGCCAGCCAGCCCCAGGAACTACCTTACCCCCTTTTTGGTCTTAGGTCTTGAGCAGGCCACAATTGCTGCAGTCTTGTCAATTTGGGGATGCACTTATCCATGACAGTGGCATGGTGGTGTTGTGGATAGCACTGTTGCCTCACAGCAAGAAGGTTCTGGGTTCAAGCCCAGTGGCTGACAGGGGCCTTTCTATGTGGAGTATGCATGTTCTCCCTGTGTCTGCATGGGTTTCCTCTGGGTGCTTTGGTTTCCCCCACAGTCCAAAGTTTAGGCTAATTGGTGGCTCTAAATTGACCATGAATGTGAGTGTGATTTGGTTATTTGTCTCTATGTATCAGCCCTGTGATGATTTGGTGACTTGTCCAGGGTGTACCCCACCTTTCTCCCATAGTCGCCTGGGATAGGTTCCAGCTTGCCTGTGACCCTGCACAGGATAAGCGGTTACAGATAATGGATGGAATTACCCAAGTGAAAGTCCAGATACCATACTTTCACCCACCCAATTGTACACTTCTTCAGGTTTGCCATGAGCCCAGAAACCTCAGGACAGCCCTGAGATCTTGTAAGTGCTGCTGCCAAGCATTACTATTAATAATAATATTGTCTAAATAGGCAGTGGCATACGGACTGTGGAGATGAAGAATTTTGTCCATGAGATGCTGGAACATCGCTGGGGTCCCAAACAACCCAAACAGAAGGGTGACAAATTGGAGTAAACCAAATGGAGTATAAAATGCCATTTTTTAATGGGATAATGGAGCTAAGGGGATTTGCCAATATCCCTTTGTCAAATCCAGTGTTGAATAAAAATGAGCCGTGCCTAACCGATTGAACAGTTCATTAATGTGAGGCATCAGATATGCATCAAATTTAGACACAGTGTTGAATTTTCTATAGTCTTCACAGAACCGGACTGACCCATCGGTCTTGGGAACTAAGACCACCGGGCTCCTCCAGTCATAATGTAACTCATTGATTACCCCCATGTTGAGCATTGCTTTGAATTCATCCTGAACCACATTTTTCTTGTGTTCAGGGAGCCAATATAGGCAGCTGTGCACTATCACCCCTGGGGAAGTCTCTATGTGGTGCTCTATGAGGTTAGTGTGACTGGGCAGGGGCAAAAACACATCACAGTATTCCTCCTGCAACCTAATAACCTGTACTCTCTGGGATGGTGAGAGGTGGTCTCCACAGGGGACCAGGATGAATTGGGCTGCACTTTTTGGATTTACCTCCAGTCCCTGCTCTGCCCTCTCAGGAACTATCATTGCTAGAGCCACAGGAACCTCCTCTCTCCACAGTTTCAGGAGATTGAAGTTGTAAATTTGACACTCGCTGCCCCTATCCGTGCACCTGACCTCAAAGTTGACTGCCCCAATTTGCCTTGTGACCTCAAAGGAACCTTGCCGCTTTGCAAGTAATTTTGAGCTTGATGTGTGCAGTAAAATGAGCACTTTATCTCCCAGTGCAAATTCCCTTAGCTGTGTCCCTCTGTTGTACAGGTGGGATTGACATTCTTGCACCTGTAGCAAATTCTCCTAGGTTATATGACTCAGTGCATGGAGTCAGTGCTCTTAGGTCAAGAACATACTGAATTTCATTTTTCCTTTGAGAAAGTCCCTCCTTCCAATTTTCCCTAATGACATCTAAGACTCCATGAGGCTTACACTCATATAACAATTCAAACAGGGAAAGCCCGGAGGAGGCTTGTGGGACCTCACACACTGAAAACAACAGATGGTCTAACCACTTACCCCAGTTTTTAGCATCCTTGTGGATGAACTTACAAATCATGTTTTTAACCATTTGATTAAATTGTTTGACCAGCCCATCCATTTGCAGATGGTAAACACTGATACAAATCAACTTAGTTCCCAATAATTTGTATAGTTTGCGTAGTGTATGTGACATGAAAGTATTGCCTTGCTCAGTCAGGATTTCTTTCAGAATCCCGACTCAAGAGTTAATGTGAAGGAGTGCCTCTACAACACTTTGTGCAGAGATACTGCAAAGAGGCACTGCTTCGAGGTACTGCATTGCATAATCCATTATGACTAACAGAAACAGATACCCTTGTGCAGATTGGTCTAATGGTCTCACCAGATCCATGCCAATTCTTTCAAAGGGGCTCTCAATTAATAGTAATGGGCACAATGGTGCTTTTGGAGTGGCTGCTGGATTTACTAGCTGGCACTCACAACAAATCACACACCACCTGCGGACACTGGTGCAAAGACCTGGCCAACAGAAGTGGGTCATGAGACAATTTAGTGTCTTATCCTGACCTAAATGGTGAGACGCATGGAATAAAAATTCAGGCTTTTATTGGCATTCTGATTACAACCAAAATCCACCAAAGCCTGATGTGTACCCCCGTGCATGCTCATAGAGACATGGTATGTTCCTACTCAATCAGGGGAAGCCCATGGTGTATCAGGAATGTGAATCAGAAACTCTTTGTGGAAGTGCTGATTCCGGGAAATTCCAGCCTTCCTGCTGCGCTAACAGACCTGCCTGGACTTGCTCCAGATTTTGGTGGGCATGGATGGGTCCACCTTTGGAGATAGAGGGGGTTAACAGACACAGAAGGATAAGGGGCTGAGGAGGCACGGGGAGAGACACGAGTTTGGGAAGCAGGTTTCGGGGGAGTTGGCACCTGTTTCTGTGGGGCTGGGGTAGGGGAGGGGCAAGGAGAGAGAGGGTGACAGAGAGAGAGAGAGCAAGAGAGCGACGTTGCAGAAGCACTTGCTCCCAGACACACTGTCAGGTCATCGCCTGCCAGCCAGGCCACCTCTTCTAATGACGCTGCACGGTGACACTGGATTCACATCAATGTTTTGCTTGGCAGTTGCATGACAAACTGCTCCAGTGCCACTCAATCAACAACATCCTCAGCATCACACTTGCCAGTCAGCAACTACCACTGGCAAGTGTCTTGGAGCTATTGAGCAAAAGCAAATGGGCAACTGATTTTGCCATATGCCAGTGCACGGAAGCACTGGCGATGCTCTTCTGGGGTGCAGCCAACCTGCTGCAGTATAGCCCACTTTAGGTCTAGGTACTCTAGCATGCTGGTGACCAGGAGCTGCTGAGCTGTGAATTGGGCTTGCTCCAACAAGAAAGGAAATAGGCTAGCTGCCCACTGGGAGTTTGGCCACGAGCTTGCCTCCATGACACTCTCAAACAGTTCGATGAAGGCTTCTGTGTCGTCCTGTGGCCCCATCTTGACCATCTGGAGTATCCACAGACTGGACCTTGAGCAAAGCCCAGAAGTGCCCAGAAGTTTTATTTTTAAAGCTTGCACTTTTCAGTGATTCTAATGCATGCATACTCTCTCACACACAATCACATGCAACCACACATGTGAGGTGACACAGCTTTTTCTCTGGTTACTGGCCATCTGAAAGACACACGGAAACACACTAATAGACAGCTGCTAATTAGACTCAGGTGTAACTCATCACATGTTACCTACTGGTTCAACCTGACTCCTCGCCATTCACAGTCGATGCTTGACCATGCCGTCATTGCCACACTGATGTACAGACATTATTCACTCCATAATCCCCCTTTCTCTCTGTCAATCTTTGCAATCTATCTTACAATAGAAATGGTTTGGTACATCATACATACACTGTCTGTACTTAAACCTTGCTAAAAGTTATTAGATTTAAAATTATTTAAAATAATTTTCAAATTATTACATTTATTATTTCAGTAAAATAAGATCATAGCATCCACTAAGTGTTTTAAACTTGTCCAGTCTGCCAATTCTGTCATTAACTGTCCTGTTTGTTCCCCCTTCACTGTAAATGTTCAGAGTGAGAATGGGGCAGCATAATTCCTGCCCCCAATAACTCCATAGGAGCTACACATAACTGTGCAGCATCTACAAACACAAGCAAGTCAACAGAAAATCAGCTTTTCTGACAAATATTGACTTTTTTTTTTTTATTTGTTGGTGACTCAAAATAATTAATAAGTGTTTTAACTGAGGTTAAATATATGGAGTTCTGAATCAGGATAATGCGTTTGACATGAATAGCCATTTACAGGTCCAAACGCACCTTCAGTCTTATCAATGTAGAAACTTTGCCACTAGATTTGGTGATGATTTTAGACCAGTTTTCATGATCCAGCCTGGAACTTCCAAGTCCAGACCCACATATTTGTGCTCTACTCCAGCTTTCCCCCATTCTCCCCGTGATGCATTTGCATTTAGTCACACTATATAAACATGAAGGGGAGAATTACACAATGTGGAAAAATACTTGCCGTTACATTACATCTAGTTCTTGTTTGTTTTTGGTCTTTCTCTGCTGCCTTTCTCTGGTTTCCTGACTTGGATTATGTTTTGGATTATGAGTTTTGCCTGCTGTTTTTGGGATTTTCTGACTGTGACTATGACTCTGGACTCTGTTTTTCCAGGCTATCGTTTTGCCAACTGTGCTCGGATTTCTCCTGGGATATTCGTGACTGCTTACTCAGTGTCTGCTCTGACATCCTAGGAATTAGCCAGGATATTTCAGACTGTGCTGCTATGCATGCTTCCAGCCCATTCTCCTCACCATCCTGCTTACCAGGTATGCCTCAGTTCTATCTGTGACTTTTGTAGTTGCTCATTAGGTCCTACCCACACCTGTGGCCTCCAGGTCATGACAGAACTTTTCCACCACACTATGGACCCAGCAGACTACAATGCTCTCAAAACTGCATTGGCTAAGCAGGGCTCAGTTCTCGGTTCTCGTCAGCAAGAGAGCTTAACAGTTTGCCAGAGCATGTCTTCTTTCACTGACTCTGTAAAGATTTTCCTCCCAGATAGACAGCCTTCAGGCTTCAACCTTGGGCCGACCAGCACCAGCACCAATCAGTCAACCGGCTGCTCCTGCCTTGACTCCCCTCCCCTGTGAGCCTCATCTGCCTGTCCCACAGCCATATGATGGTACCTTTTGTTCCTCTCACAGTGCTCCTTAGCTATGGAGCTTCAAGCACCCACCCACCTTCCTTTCTGAGAGCTTGCACATTGCTTATGCCATCACACTTTTAACAGGAAAGGCATGAGAGTGGAGAACAGCTGTTTGGGATGCCAGGGCACCTTGCTGTTTGAGCTTCAGGGACTTCTCTGAGGAGATGCAGAAGTTTTTTGACCACTTTCCCTAGGGCAGGGAGGCAGCAAGACAACTAATGGGACTGAAGCAAGGTGCTTACGCCATTGAATTCCGGACTCTTGACACAGCAGTTGACTGAAACATGAGCACCTTATATTATACCTTCTTTTGTGGGCTTTATCATGTCATCTTGGATGAGATTGCATCTCATGACCTTCCTGAAAGCCTGGATAGCTTGGTAGACCTGGTTGGTTGGGTGGACACTCACCTACAACTAGGTAATCAGAAAAGGGATTGGAGGTGGAGCTGTAGGACTGTCACCCCTCCATCAGAAAGTGCCACCCTTGATGAATCAGAGCCCATGCAACTTGGCAGGACCCAGGTAACCCCAGAGGAGAGGAGACACTGTTGAGAAACTAGTTCCTGTTTTTACCGTGGACAGTCTAGACATTTTATCTCCCGCTGCCTGGTAAAAGGGTCTGCCCATCAGTAAATGCAGAGATATGGGTGGGCATCTCTACACTTTCTTCCTTTGCTGCTAGGTCAACATTGACTGTCAAAATCACATTCCAGGATAAGACCTAATCTATCCACACTCTCATTGATTCTGGTGCTGACCAGAGCTTTATCATGAGTTCCTGGGCTGAAGAACTGTGCATCCCTTTGCAGGAGTTTGTTCCCGCATGACCAGAGCTCTGAACGGGGCTGAACTCAGTCCCATTTCCCACATCATGGACCGAGTTACTTTGAAGGTTTCAGGTAATCATGTTGAATCTATTTCGTTTTATGCCATGAACGACTCCCTTGAGCCTATTGTGCTTGGCCTCCCCTGGTTACGCTTCCACAACCCCCACATTAACTGGAGCAATGGAACCATCCTCTCCTGGAGTACTCACTGCCTGGCTACCTGTCTGTCTTCTGCTCAGACTCCTCTGACCTTTCCTGTTATCAGCCCTGATGAAACTACGGATATCACCAATGTGCCCCTCGAATATCTTGACCATTTCATCTTCATTAAGGCTCATGCCACCTCTCTTCCCCCACATTGGCCCTACGATTGTGCTGTAGAGCTTTTACCTGGAACCACACCTCCCAGGGGTTGTATCTATTCTCTTCCCCCCTGGAGTGGGAGGCCATGGACAAATATGTCTCGGAGCCACTAGCAGCTGGCATTATCCATCCATCATCTTTCCCGGCTGGAGTGGGGTTCCTTTTTTGTGGAGAAAAAAAGACAAGTCCCTCAGGCCCTTCACTGACTACTGGGGACTAAATGTTATTAAGAGCCACTATCCCCAACCACTCATGTCCACTGCTTTTGAATTACTTCAGGAGGCTCAGTTATTCACTAAGTTAGAACTCCAAAACACCTAGGACCTGATGCAAATAAAGGAAGGAGATGAGTGGAAGACCGCATTCAACACTCCTACTGGCCAGTTCTTTTGTTTGGGGTCACTACTGCCCTCTCTGTCTTCCAAGCTCTCTTCAATGACGTTTTATGAGATTTTATTAATCAGTTTGTCTTCATATACCTCGACAATATTCTTACTTCTCCCCCACATTGGTGGTCCATGTCAGACAGGTCCTGCAATGGCTCCTAGAGAATCAACTTTTCACCAAAGCATAGGAGTGTGAATTTCACAAGCGCACTGCTTCCTTCTTGGGCTTTGTGATATCCCCTGGGTTGGTCCAAATGGACCCCGACAAGATCAAGGTGGTCTCTGAGTGGCCCATTCACTCATTCCGTAAGGAACTGCAGTGCCTTTTGGGGTTTACTGACTTCTATCAGAGGTTTATCAGGAACTATAGCGCCATTGCTGCCCCCCCCGACCGAGCTCACATCCTCCAAACGCCCCTTCTTGTGGACTAACCATGCTGAGAGTGCCTTCTCTTCTCTTAAGAGTAGATTCTCCATGGTGCCTGTTCTCATCATCCCTGACCCCGCCGTGCAGTTTATCCTTGAAGTGGATGCCTCGTACACAGGCATTGGGGCTATCCTGTCTCAGAAGTCAACCAAGGATAATAAGGTGCACCCCTGTGCATTCTTTTTTCATCATTTGACACCAGCTCAACACAACTATGGCATTGGAGATTGAGGACAGCTAGTTATCAAGCTGGCCCTGGAAGAGTGGAGGCATTGGTTGGCGGGGGATTGAGATTCTATTCATTATATGGACAGATCATAAGAATCTCAAATACCTCAGGTTTACTAAATGCTTCAACTTGTGCCAAGCCAGATGGTCAATGTTTTTCTCCTATTGTAATTTTGTGCTCTTTTGTAGACCAGGCCATCTGTCAAGCCAGATGCTCTCTCTAGGCAGTTTTCTCTGGACCCTCAGCAAGGCATAGTTGAGCCCATTCTCCCCGCTCATTGTCTTGTGGCTGCCACACAGCTCAACATAGAAACTTGCCATCTAGAGTGCCCTATCTAGTGATCTGGGACCAGGTAACTGCCCACCCAACTCCCTTTATGTGCCTCTTTGTGTGCGCTCCCAGGTACTTGAGTCATCCTGTGGTGGCCTGGACCCTCGCTGTCCTCAGGTAATGCTTCTGGTGGCCTACCGTGCAGCGGGATGTTAGGACCTTTGTGGTGACCTGTGATGTCTGCTCCAGAAACAAGATGAATGACAAACCTGCAGTTGGACTATTAAGACCATTACCTGTGCCTCGCTGTCCCTGGTCCCACATTGCGGTGAACTTCGTCACCAGCTTCCCCAGCTCCAAGGGTAACACTTGCATCATGACAGTCATCTATCATTTCTCCAAGGCTGCATACTTTGTTCCCCTCCTTCAGTTGCCTTCAGCTAACGAGACGGCAGAACTATTTATCAACCATGTGTCATGACACCCCTTTAGTGACTTTTTCAGCACACATTAGTGACAGTTTTGAACTCTATTTGGCTCTCCAGCTATCATTACAGCTACTGTTATACGAGTTTAGAAAGCAGGTTTGTGTTATACCTGCACACGTTGGCTGACTATCATACACGCTCTGGACGGTGTGTGCAGCAAACTGATTCACGTGCACGTGCCGCTAATGACTCACACCTGCACGGGATTAAGGTGAAATCAGCATGCATAAGGACTCTAAATGCACACTCAGTTTGTGAAGTATTGTGTTGTTGTGACACATTACCGAGCCATGTTTATACCTTGTTTTCCTGATTTCTGATTCATGTTTCCTGTTCCTCATTTTTGACCCTGCTTTTGTCTATGATAATCTGTTTGTGCCTCACTCAACCTGTTGCCTGTTTTACCTTTCACAGTATATGCCTACCATTTTGGATTGTCTGTCTGATTGCACTTTTCCTAATAACAAATATCTTCTGCACATACATCCGTCTCCAACGTTCCTTGACAGAATACTTCACCTTCTGACAGTTTGCTTGACTCACAGTGTACTTGTGCTTATGACCAATCACTGATCACCTCATCCTCTTACATCTTTGTTCTTTGTTTTAATCTTTCTTTTGGAATATATTACATTTTAAATCCTACAAGTGAGCAAACATTTTCCATCATGGCAATTGCATATTTTTTAAAAATTTATTTCTATTCAAACAACAAAGGACACAAAACTGCAGCATGCTGAAAAGATGAGGCTTGGCCCCGGAAATACGGTTGTTACATCATGACTTAATAAGTGGACAGAAATTAATATTTGTTGATCTGCTGATATATATGCTGAAGGTCTGCATCACCTGCTCCTATGTTCCAGCTGCTTCCGTTTTAATGCATGTTATCAGATAATTGCCTGCTCACTGACATTTCAATCACCACAGGAGGTGTGTTCCTCAAGTAGCCTAACTGCCTATGTAACAGACATAAACAACAATGTCTGGGTAATATACATAAATGTATACATGATACACCTGCAATATTACACTATGCATAGACTCTCTCTCTCTCTCTCTCTCTCTCTCTCTCTCCCTCTATCTATCTATCTATCTCTCCCAGGGTTTGCCTACATTTGATTGTGTTATGTAACATCCCACAGTTCCTCTTGAGAGCCGGGCCCCCGTCCCCTCTTCATTCTGCAGGGCAGCCAGTAATCTGCCTGCATGGGGTGGCCATGACATTTACCCAGGAAATTACGATTAAGTGATAAAGTCTTAATCAAAGAGAGAGAGAGAGAGGAAGAGGGAGAGAGAGAGAATCAAAGAGCCACATAAACTGATAGATAGATAGATAGATAGATAGATAGATAGATAGATAGATAGATAGATAGATAGATAGATAGATAGATA
>JAODVO010000008.1:39149217-39159579 GCA_025400055.1 Notarius lentiginosus
GCCGCCCACGGGGTTCGAACCCAGGACCTTCTTGCTGTGAGGCGACAGCGCTAACCACTACACCACCGTGCCGCCCTAGCATACAAAGTCATTATATATAATTGTGTGCTTCTAACTTTGTGGTAACAGTGTGGGGAATAACCACATATAGGTTTGTTGGTCAGGGGTGCACATACTTTTGGCCATATAGTGTATCAAGCATTTGCAAGCTCCACAAGTACAGGTAGCAAAGAGCCCCTCGTAACTTTTTTGTTTGTTTCTCCAACAGGCAGAAATGAAAGTACTGGCAGAAGTTCTGATAGCATCAAAGGACTAAAAAGGAAAAAAGTCGTGGCTGAAAACCAGTTGAAGAAAATACCCAAGTCTCCAATCAAGAAGTTGCCACAAACCAAGAAATCTGTTTCACCTACAGACAGTGCTTTATCCAAGGAAGCCACACCTGCCAGATTATTCTCCAAGAGCTCAGCACACAGTACTTCCAAATCAGTCCAAGATTCTGAAGATGATAAGCAGGAGACACTGGCAGACAAGGCAGTAAAAGTGGAGAACAAAGATTTGACTACCTTACAGTCAGAGGCTCTTGTTCACCAAAAGGGTGCAGATAAGACTTGTGCTGTACAGTCCATGTTAGCTAAAAGCTGGAGTGAAAAAGTCAGCAACAAAGGCGCATCTGCCTCACACACAGCTGCTCCTCTTGAGGTTCTGCTTAAAGCCATGGAGCCAGACTTCAGCACTTTAACAGAGAAGAAGAATTGCAATCCAATTGGGCAACTTGGGAAAGCCACCTCACTTCCTGTTCCCCAGTCAGATGCTGCCATTGCTATGCCCTCAGTTAATTTTGGTCCACAGTCGCATCAGCCTGCAGTAATGCAGTCATATACTACAGCTAAACCACCATTCTGCAATAGTGCATTGACTGGAGTCCGATCTGCTGAACATCACTCCTCACAGCAGCACCTGAATAAAGCACTTGATTGTCAGCATGACAAGCCAGGCCTTCAGAAGAGCTACAGTGCAGGTCCATCGTTTAATTTGACTTATGCTCCTGTTCCCTCAGGATCTAGTGGCCTGCCTCAAAGTCAGCCACCTATAGTACAGACATGCCAGTCTCTCTCTGCCACTGTTCCCAACCCCATCCAAGTTCCAGTCACACCTGGCTTTAACCCCGTTCAGGTTGCAACAGTTGTCAATTTTGGCATGAATCAAATGTGTGATGTCTCAACTAAGGAGCAAAAAACAAAAAAGCAAGGGAAGTATGTTTGTGAATACTGCAACAGAGCATGTGCAAAGCCTAGCGTATTGCTGAAGCACATACGATCCCACACTGGAGAGAGACCATATCCTTGTGTGACATGTGGTTTCTCATTCAAAACAAAGAGCAACCTTTACAAGCATAAAAAGTCTCATGCCCATGCCATCAAGTTAGGGCTTATTTCAAAAGATTCTGGAAGTGGGTCTTTATCCCAAGAATCTGACAAAGGTCTTGGTACCAATTCAGATGTAGAGGAAAGTGGTGAGAGTGATGAGGAGGTGAATACAGCTGATTTGGACCCTGACTCTTCACTGAGCATCTTGACTGCTTTATCTGAGAGCAGCTTGCACAGTTCAGGCATAGTGCCAGGCAGTCAAGGGAATGCAGACCACTCTGTGATGTATGAAAATATCAAACCTTTGTCCAGTCAAAAGGGCTGTGAGCCCAAAGTACCTGCTGCTCTGCCTAAAGTCGTTGTTTACCCTGTCAATGTTTCACCCTTGCGAGCAGACAGTCCAAGAGTTACAGATTCCAATCCAGACCAAGCGACAGCCCAGAGGCAAAGGGATTTCCAGACAGCAAGTCTAAGGTCCAGCATAACTGTACTGTCATCACTGAAAGAGGTGGATTGCACAAGTCCTTTACCAGACTTCATAAGTGAGGATGACAGTCAGCAGTACAAGTCTCCATCAGGGAGTGGACATGCACAACTTCAGAGACAGCAAGCAACTGACCATTCTCAGCAGCCTCAGGGCAAATGCCTGCTTAGCCCCCGAAGTCTAGGAAGTACTGATTCTGGTTACTTTTCAAGATCTGAAAGTGCAGATCAAGCTGTGAGCCCCCCAAGCCCCTTTGTCAAGATAACACCTCCAACAGAAAGTGATCTGAAAAATCCACAAATTTTATCTTCCCCTATAGTAGCCACTGTCATGCATGTAGCAACCAGTGAAAAGCCTCCAGTTTTGCCAGGACAGATGCGTCCCCCATTGGAGACAAAAGCACTTTCTTTAGAAGAGCGCATCACAAAATTAATATCAGACAATGAGGCTGTTGTGGATGACAAGCAACTTGATAGTGTCAAACCAAGGCGTACATCTCTGTCCAGAAGAGGTAGTATAGACTCCCCCAAATCATACATATTTAAAGATTCTTTTCAGTTTGATCTAAAACCAGTAGTAAGAAGGTCAAATTCCAATTCTGACATACCAAAGTCTCCCTTTACGCCTACTGATAAATCCAAACCAATATTTCTTCTTTCTGTGCCACCTCAATATCCAACTATGGATTGCTTACCAATTACAAGAAGTAATTCGGTGCCTACAACACCTGGCCACTCAGCTGTCCTCCCCAATGCTACCCCTCAGCCCCATCGTCTAAGGATATGCCAGTCTTTTGATGACAAGTTTAGTTCACTAAATGATGAGGTCTTCTCTCCAGCACCTTCCACTCCAAATCAAGCTGTACATCGAACCTTAGTCAGGCAGATAGCAGTTGAAGATTTCTCCACAAATGAGGGTCATGTTCTTCTTTCTGTTCATTCCATGGATGAGAGTCATTATGGCTCAAGCATTACCCATGAGACTCGAAGTAAATCATTTGATCATGCACCTGAAAGAACTCGAAAGTCTCAACCAAGCAAAGGGACAACATATGAATGTGAAACTTGTCGTAACCGGTATCGAAAATTAGAAAACTTTGAAAATCACAAAAAATTTTATTGCTCTGAATTGCATGGTCCAAAAAACAAAACCGTGCCAGTAAGAGATGTTGAGCCAGATGTTTTTGCACGTGGAACACAACAACCTGTTTTAAGCAGAAATGCCATTATTCCAAGCATTGTGGATCAGCCAATGATAAGAAAAAGACGTAAAATGAAAAGTGTTGGGGATGATGAAGACCAGTCTCCAACTGAAACTCCACCTCCAAGTTCAAAAAGTTTTGATTCTTGCCAGCTGTCCATGGGTTTTTCAGGAAATTCCTATACACAACACACACCCACTTCTAACCCTCCTTCTGTAGGTCAAATTCAGCTCATTGCAAGAGGCACTGAAGAAGCAAGATTGTCTCCAATACGAGAGATCCATATCAGCACATGCAGTAAAGAAAGAGCAGAACCTCAGAGACAAGGAAGTGGCACTTCAGTCATTAGGCACACTAACTCTCTCAGCCGACCAAATTCCTTTGAAATGTCAGAGTCTATTGACCGATCCTCTCCAGTTGATTCTGTGGAAAAGGATGCAAACAACTCAGTAAAAAGGCATGTTGAAAGTACAATTAGTTCTTCTTTGCAAAGTTATCATGAAAAAATGTCAACACCCAAATGTCCTAATCAGGGAATAAATGAAGTTGAGAAGCAAACTTCATCAGTTACTAGTGACAGTTGTCCATCTACCCAGTCTAGGTTGGTGCGGCAGAACAATATTCAAGTTCCTGAAATTCTCGTAACAGAAGAACCAGACAGAGAGCATGAATCCCAACTGACTGAATCAACAGAAAAGCCTTCAGAAACATTCAACTGGCCTCAGAGAAGTGAGAGTTTGTCTAAACTTCCAACTGAAAAGCTCCCGCCAAAAAAGAAGCGGATAAGGTTGGCTCAAATGGAACACTCCTCAGGGGAATCTAGCTTTGAGTCAAGTCTCTCGCGTAGCCTTAGCCGAGACAGTAGCTTGTCAAGGTGCTCCAGTATTTCAGCCTCATTTGACAGAGATGATCCTCCAAGATCAGACAGTCCATCCAGGGTGGAAGGTGTTAGGAAACCACCAGAGGTTCAAGGGCTTCCTGTAGTAAACAACACTCTAGGAGTACCAGGAATGATGAGACGTGCTGCCTCAGAGCAAATTAGCTGTACTCAATCTGTAGAAATTTCTTGTGATTACCGTAGCAAATCATTTGACTGCAGTACCATATCTCCCAGCAGGTCCACATCACCAATGGTAACTACATTGCCAAAAAATACACAGAGTACTCCAACTCCCCAAGTACCTCTTATTGAAAGAAGAAGAGGGCCCCTTGTACGTCAGATGTCTTTGAAGATTGGACCAGAAACACAACAACCCAAAGGGAAACCAACAGTTTCACTCCAGAGAGGCCCCTCTGCAAACATTTTTTCAGTGTCCCAACATAGATCATTAAATGTTAATAAGCCTGTTCTGCTTCATTCTGGGGAATCACCCCTGAAGAAGAATGTGAAAATAGTTCAAAGTATCAACCTTGGTAGCCAAACCCAACAACCCCAAATTCATGGTCTCCCCCACCCATGGCACCAGACCTCAAAGCTTGACAAGTGCCAGGAGTCTCTGGTGCATGTTGTGCATGATGAAGCAGATATTGAGAAGCCTGTTGATGCAGATCATATCAAGAACTTTGTACCCAAGTACCAGTTGCAGTATCCAGTTTTAAAAACAGGTAAAGCACACTCTTTCACTAGTGTGCAGGGTGCGCAAATTACCTTACCTGTTATTACAATACCAATTGCAAATGAGATTAAAGTTTCAACATTCAACGATGGAATACAAAATGTTTCTGAAACTCAACCAAGTCAGCAGAGTGTCTCTAATAGAGTGGTCTCTGTTGTTTTGCCCATTGATCCTGAAGTTGGCCCAGCTTCTCAGTCTTTTTCAGAACCTACTACAGTTCCACAGATTCTCATCACTAATGAACATACACTACCTACATCAACAGTGGATTCCAAAGTAAACCTTACTGAAGTGAATACAAATGCAAAAATTGGATCAGACCGGCAAAATGGAAGACCACCTGGGTCAGTTGGCTTCCAAATGAAGACTGTTATCCCAGCCATTAGACAAAACCATATTGGTGAAATCCAAAGTACATCTCCTGGTTCTTTACACTGCACTCAGAAACTGGTATCAGTAAGCCTTTGTCCACAACAAGAGCCCACTGCCTCAAGTAAACGTATGCTTTCTCCTGCCAACAGTCTGGACATAGCCATGGAGAAGACACAGAAACGGGCTAAGGATGACCATAGTGCTGCATGTCTTACAGATGGTCGATCACTTAGTTACTTGAACTCAAAAATGTCAGAGTTGACCAGACAGCGGAAGTTAATGCTTGTTCGGCAGGTTTGCACCACTGAACCAGTAGACAGTCCAATAGAAACAGATGCCCCTGAACAACTACCAGAATGCAGAGAACCTGAAAAAGATAATCAGATAGAAATTTGCCACACAAAGTGTGATGTTGTTGAACAAGAGATGGAGAGCAGGACACCTACCACAACTATGCAGACAGTACCAGGATCTGACACACATTCCTCTCCAGGGATGCAAAGCCACTTTGGACCTGGAAACACAACATTGAAATCACAAGAAAAGCCTGAAGAGAATCACTGGTTTCCAGCTAAACCTCATTTGAGGCCTCAAACATATCCTGGACAAATAAAATTAGCTGCCTCTGTTTCAGTTGTGAACACACGAGACAGCCATCGTCTATCTTTTCCAAGTCTGAAAACAGCTACAACATTTACTTGGTGTTTTCTGTTGAAAAGGAAACCTCTCCACATTGAGCAGACAGATCAGAGAATCTCAGCCTACTCTACCTGGACAGTCAAGTCCAAAAACCCAAATCCACTAGGTCTTCCCACCAAAGTGGTCATGTCTCTTTTTGACTCCAAACAGATATCCAAGAAAATACTGTATACCCAAGCTATAACAACAAGCTTAAAATCCGACATACTGACGTACTCTGGCAAACTGAAAGATGTTTTGCCAAAGGTTTGTTTTTCCATATTATATCAATTCACTTACAAATTGCCTTTTTAACCGTACAGTTGTAAAGTGTATTTTACATTGTATTTTATTTATTTATTTTTTGTTTTGTTTTGTTCTTTGTTGAAATATTTTCAGGTGTTGGCCCAACGAAGCACTTTGTTAAATGAGAAGTGTGGCAAGGCAAAACCAGAGAGTCAGTCAAGCCATGAGTTAGACTCTTCCAAAGCAGAACCTCGACGGGTGAAGATCTTTGATGGAGGGTTTGTGTCCCTAGCCTAACTTCTCAGCTGTTGCTTCAAACACATTAAGTAAAAAAATTGAGTAGGAATTCTCATGTTGTATATTATCTTCTTTTAACAGTTACAAATCGAATGAGGAATATGTGTATGTAAGGGGGCGTGGAAGGGGTAAATACATCTGTGAGGAGTGTGGGATCCGCTGTAAAAAGCCAAGCATGTTGCGCAAACATATCCGCACACACTCTGATGTTCGTCCCTATCATTGCGCACAATGCAATTTCTCTTTTAAAACAAAAGGTGAGTGTATGTCAACTTCTGTACTGTTTTACAAATTCTCATTTTTTTGCAATTAAAAATACATGTTGTACAATTATCCTGCCACAGAAAAATAACAGTTCAAAGAAATTGTTGAAAACTCAGTATTGCCATGACATTCATGTACCTGTACATAAAGTGTGTGTGTGTGTGTGTGTGCGCGAGATAATGTGGCACTCGCGCCTGCGGTGGAGAACAGACATACAACCCAGGGTCTTGTGGAAGAATAAGTGCTCTTTTAATTATTAAAAATGGTAGGGGAAGTGAAAGGGGTGAGAGTGGTGCAGTCAGTGCAGGTGCCAGAGGGCCAGAGCCAGCCTAATGCAGGGGCGCAGGCTGGGGCTGGCTGCATCTGGGTCTTTCGTCGATCTACCACTGGAAGCGGGAGCTGTGGCGATCACCGGCGAGAATGTTGTGATCTTGGTTGTCCTCCTCATTGTCTTTGGTATTGGTCAAGTGGCCTCTGCAGAGAGAGGAGGGAGAATCAGTTAACACCTACAAAAAGAACCCAACTAAATTCTGTTTGTGGTGGTGCCTCTTTATACTTCCCTGTCTGCTTGAGGAGGATAGATTTAGGTGCTGTTTAAGCCTCTCCACTCATGTGCAATCAGCAGGCCCTGACCTGTGCCACACTGCTTTTGGCAGTCCAAACCAATGGTGCTGAAGTGTTGCTATTTTTTCAGTACCACAGGGGCGGTAGAGTGAAGAGCGATGCAGTGCTTGGGCAGGGGTTTGCTTGAGTTCCACAGCTGCATAGTTCTTCTTGCAGCTGGTATATAGCATGGGATGCTCTTCACCATTGATGACCTGAGAGAGTATGGCACCCAGGCCTGTCTCTGAAGCATCCGTCTGGATGATGAATGGCAGGTCAAAGTCCGAGTTTTGGAGGACAGTTGACAATGGTGACAGCTTTCTTCGGGGGAATGCCTGCTCTGTCCTGCTGGTTCACTACACCTTGTCTGGCTCTCCTTTCCTGGTTAGGTCAGAGAGGGGAGATGCTACAAAGGAGAAGTTAGGCACAAATGTGCAATACTATCTGGCCATCCCCAAGAATGCATGTACCTGTCTTTTGGTGGTGGGCCGGGGTAGTTCTGGACTGTCTCAATCTTCTTCTCCTGTGGCTTGAGTAACCCCTGACTAATGCAGTAACCCAGGTGCTGTGCTTCAGTCAACCCCAGATGACACTTCCAAGGATTGGCCGTGAGCCCAACCTTCCTCAGCTCCCCCAGGACAGCATTGAGATGGTGCAAGTGATTAGCCCAGGTAGATAAGTGGATGATGACATTGTCCAGGTAGGCCACTGCAAATTCTCAGTGAGAGTGCAACATGAGGTGCTGGAATGTTGCTGGGGCCCCATGGAGGCTGAATGGAGGACCCAGTATTGCCAGTGGCCTGACAAAGTGGTAAAGGCAGTCTTCAGCCAGGCTTGGGATATCAGAGCCACCTGCCAATACCCCTTGGTGAGGTCAAGAATGGAAACAAAGCAGGCCCTCCCTAGCTAGTCAACTAAGTCATCTGCCCTGGGCAGGGGGTAGCTGCCAAAGTCTAAGACTGCGTTGAGCTTCCTGAAGTCATTGCAGAGTCTCAGACTTCCTGCTACAATGGGGCCTGACCAGATGATGGACTTCTCGATGATTCTGTCCTGTAGCATTCAAGCTACTTCTTGCTTGATTGCATGATGGCAGGCCTCCAGGACATGATAGGGGGACTGGTGAATTACTACCCCAGGGGGAGTTTTGATGTGTTGCATCAGGTGGGTCCAATCTTGTTCTGATGAGAAGACATCCCTGAACTGGTCTAGAAGCTCTCCCAGCTCTTGGCACTGTTGACCGGACAGGTCCTCACCTTGTTGGACCAGGGTGTGCCCTGGTGGTTCTGAGGAGACAATAGTTTGGGCTGAGAGCAGTGGGAGAGGCTTGATCCAACATTTCAACAGATTCATGTGGTAGGTTTGTGTATCTTTTCTCTTACCTGGCTGTTGCAGGTGGTAGTTAACGGGCCCAACATGCTCAGTCATGGGGAAGGGGCCCTACAACTGCGTGAGGAACTTGCAGCTGGTGGTGGGGATTAGCAGAAGGATGTGGTTGCTGGGCTGGGCTGAGCGGTTATAGAGCAAGCTCTGTTCAGCCTAGGTAGTAAGCTTATGCTGGTGGACGATGGGAGCCACCCTGTCAATGTGATCCTGCCTTTCCTTTACATGCTTGATGGTGGTTCAGAAGGGTGAGGGCTGCTCTTCCCAGGCCTCCTTTACCACATCCAGGAGGCCCTGGGCCTTATCCCAAACAGGAGCGCGAAGGACATAAAGTCTGTCAATGTATGTGGAGTCTCCCAGATTGCAGACAGTACTTATGGGAGAAGAAGGTCCCTGGCCATCTTCATCTACTACCTGTCTACTACTAACTAGACCTCTTCAGGGTCTGGTTGAACCTCTCAACCAGCCCATCAGTCTGAGGGTGGTAGGTTAAAGTGTGGATCTGTTTAACCTGCAACAGCTGGCACACATCTGTCATTAGTTTGGACAGAGAGAGAACAGCAGAACCAGTTTCCTGGCAATGTTTTTGGATGTAGCCTTCTGAAGGGAGACTGCTTTGGGGTATCAGGTGGTGTAGTCTATGATGGCGAGTATGTGCTTGTGGCCCTGGGCAGATTTGGGAAGGGGACCCACCAGATCCATGCCCACTCTCAAAGGGGATGCTGATAATGGGCAGAGGCATGAGCAGGGCAGGTGCAGGCTTCCTTGGGGCAGTGCACGGACATGGAGGCAGCATTGGCAGACATTCCTCACTTCAGCATTCATCTTTTGGCATACTAGGTAGCTCCGCAAAGGGTGGGAGTGGGCTAGGTGTGTCACAAGGTCCACTTTTGAGCAAGGGACTAAAAGCAGGTCCGTGGACTGGCCTTGCTGCTCTGTGTGGTGGTAAAGAAGGCCCAGGAAGAAAGCTTACCTGGCTGTTGGTCTTTGCCTTCCACAACACGCACCTGCCCCCCACAATTCTTTAGTTGCTCATCCTGTTTCTGCTCCTGCCTGAAGTTCCTTTCTCAAGTCATCTGCTTATAAATGAGAGAGTGGATGAGAGGTGGTGTTTGACTCACCTTTGGCAGTGCAGGCATCAGTGTCCCCATGCTCCCCAGCCAGGCACACAACTTAGAGTGGCATGGTGCAGTCCATGAGTCTTTGAGGTGCTTATCATCTGCACATCCTTCTGGAAGGAGGCAGCTCCTTGGGAAACCCAGGCCAATTGGCCTAGGAAGAGAGGGACAGGGAGGTCAGGAATGACACCATTCATCTCACTCATTTTGAATCCAGATGTGGGTGATGGCCACCTCTAGTGCGTCCCCATGCACGCAGGTGACCTCGACAGTGCTACAGTGCCCCAAAGCCTCAAGCAAGACTGAGGGTCAAATCAGTGTGATGATACTGCTGGAGTTGAGGAGAGCTTGCACTGGCCATCCCTCTATCCATACAGGGGTGCTTGGGAGATGAGGGCTTGTGGGTGAGTTGATGATGCAGCCAGCAAGCCACGGTTTCCGGGTTGGGTTGGGTGATGGAGGTTCAGAAGCAGTGGGGATGACCTCATCAAGGAGAGGGGGAGGTCAAGCTGGTCACAGAGGACATCTTTGAGGCTCTGTGTTGGCCCAGGGAGGGTGTGTATATATTGTATATACTATGTTTTATTATTACTATTTACTGTTTGATCTCGTGTGTATGTGTGTGTGTGTGTGTGTGTGTGTGTGTGTGTGTGTGTATATATATATACACACAGTACCGATCAAATGTTTGGACACATCTCATCTCATGTTTTTTTTTTTTTTTAATTCATTAAAA
>JAODVO010000008.1:39219707-39232310 GCA_025400055.1 Notarius lentiginosus
TAATGATGTCTTTGTGTGACCCTAGTGAGTTGTCCTGTGCATTTTGGTGAAGATTGGTCAAGAAATGATGATGCTAGGGCACCAACAAACAAACGGACAGATCAACATGGAAAAATCTCAGATTTTCACAAGTAACAAATAGAGGTAAAAACATAACTTCCTCCAACAAAGTTGGGAGAGGTAAAAAAGATAGGATGGGAAAAAAAGACTGGGAAGATTGTGGAACACTCAAAAAAAACCCACCTGTTTGAAACATTCTACCGGTAAACAGGTCAACTGGTAATTGGAAAGGCTCAGTTGTCCACAAGCAAGGATGGGGAGAGGTTCACCACTTTGTGAAAAACTGCATGGACAAAGAGTCCAACACTTTAAAAACAATGTTTTTCAATGTACAATTGCAAGGAATTTAGGGATTTCTCCATCAATAATCCACAATACTGTATCATCAAAAGATTCAGAGAATCCAGATAAATCTCTGCATGTAATGTCAAAAACCAACATTGAATACCCATGACCTTCCATTGCACAGGTGGCTCTGCATTAAAAACTGACATGATTATATAAAAATATTACTACATGGGCTCAGGAACACATTGGAAACCCATTATTAGTAAACAGCTCATTGCTGCACTGGAAAAGTGTGCTGTGGTCTGACAAGTCCACATTTCTAATTGTTTTGAGAAATCATGGATGTTGTGTCCTCCGAGCTAAAGAGGAAAAGGACCATTCAGGTTGTTACCAGCACTAAATTCAAAAGCCAGCATCTCTGATGGTAGATTAGTGCCAATGACACAGTTAACTTGCACATCTTTGAAGGCACCATTAATGCTGAAAGGTACAGACAGGTTTTGGAGAAACATATGCTGCCATCCAGCCAACATAATTTTCAGGGATGTCACTGTTTATTCCAGCAAGTCAATGCCAAGCCATATTCAGCATGTTATAACAGAGTGGCTTTGCAGTAAAAGACTGTGGGTGCTAAACTGGCCTGCTTGCCTACCGTTGAAAATGTGAGGTGTATTATGAAGTGCTAAATATGACAACAAAGACCCTGGACTGTTGAGCAACTGAAGTCAAGTAAGATTGAGGGGGAAAAAAATTCACTTTCAAAACTCAGGCAATTAGTGTCTTCAGTTCCCAACTGCTTACTAAAGTTTCTTAAAAGAAAAGGTCATGTAACACAATGGTACATATGCCCCTTTCTCCACTGAACATAAAATATATTGTCTTTGTATTGTATTCAATTGAATATAAGTCGAAAAGTATTTTCAAATCATTGCATTCTGTTTTTATTTACATTTTACACAGCATCCCAACTATTTCCGAATCAGGTTTATATTAATAATAACCTTTAGACATCCTTAATAATAATAATAATAATAATAATAATAATAATAATAATAATAATAATAATAATAATAATAGTGGCAGCGAGGGTGTGGTCGAGTGTTGGCTACAAATGGCGAGGAGTCAGGTTGAACCAGCAGGTAAGATGTCAAGAGTTACACCTGTGTATAATTACTGTCTGTCTATTAACAGGTGTCTCTGTGTGTTTTTCAGATAGCCAGTAATGAGAGAGAGAGAGAGAGAGAGACGAGTTCCACCAACATGTGTGGTGTCTGTGTGCATGTTTAAAGTGAACACTGAAAAGTGAGCATTAAAAATAAAGCACAGCTTGAACTGTAGTGCCTGTCTCCAGTTCCTCATTTTCCACACATCCAAAGTTGTTACACCAACAATAATAATAATAATAATAATAATAATAATAATAATAATAATAATAATAATAACTAGAATGGCATTCAGTAGAGTGCATAGCTCTGCTAAGGCACATATTCGGATTTGCTTCAAAATCTAGTCAATTGTTCCTTGGCCCATGGCCCACCTTTCTTCACAATTTCATCAAAATCAGTTCTGTACTTGTTGAGCTATGTTGGGGAAAGACAAACAAAGGTAAAAAACATATCCTCCTCCAAGAAAGTTGGTGGAGATATTATTATTATTATTATTATTATTATTATTATTATTATTATTATTATTATGTGCAAAACTATAGAATCTAATTAACCTACAATAAATAAACTATTCATGATGATTTAATTGTTTTCTTAAAAAACATTCTTATGAAAATATATATTGTGTCAAAAAAGGGAACAACAGATGGTGGACAGATGTTGGAATCTTCTTTCTAGCCTGATGGCCTCCAACCCTATCTGCAGCATGTGTTTGACTTCAACATCTGTAACAGTGGCAGTTTATCTATTTCTTCTGACAGCAGCTACAATGACAAAATTATGGCCATATAGTAACAATAAGGTTATAATAATAAACATTAATTATGATAATAAGGTGACATAATTATTTTGTATTGTTAACCTAACTCAAAACACATTGTTAAAATGTATTAAATGGCACATATTATTATATATTCACATTTCAAGGTCATATTTTTACACTGTGACTCCAACAATTTGGATTTACATAATGCCTTGATAAAGAATTATGTGGGAGGCAGATGCAAACACAGAATTCCTTTAAATAAAAATAAGGCAAACCAAAGCACTAGGCAGGAAATACCAAGAGCAAAATACACAGAAAACTTGAAGTACAAGAAAAAAAGAAAGAAAAAAATCAGGAAAAACAACCAGGACTTGACAGAGCAATAGGGGAAAACAACAAATGTACGACAAAACACTAACTGCAATATAGATTTAAATAAACAGAATAATCAAACAGAAAGAGAAACCTGGTGTGCTGTGGTGCATGGTGGCCACGCCTGCTGGCTGTGCAGCATGCTCCAAGACATGAAGTTCAAGTTTCCTGCCAATTAAGCTGGATGTCTGAAATGGCAAAACCTAAAACATTATGACTACCCAGTGATTGAAAAAAAAAGTATTGATAATAAATAATAAATAAAACAGTGCTTTATGCACACTGTAATATAATGCATTGCATTATATTACTGTTACTATTAAACTTACATTAGGCCTACAATGACCTGTGTACAAGCAGCAGCTTTAGTAAAAGCATCTGCCACATACCATAAGCACAACAGTGAAGGGCTAGTAACTGTATGTTACCACATAGTTCCTAGTCCAGCTTTTGGTTTGCCCCTGCAGCCTTGTTGATTCCTATAAATTGAACAATGGTGAAATGTAATTTAAGTACATTTACTCAAGTATTGTACTTAAGTATAAATTAAAAGTAATTGTACTTTAATATTTCCATCTTTTACAACTTTATAATTCAAGTCCACTACATTTCAGAGGCAACTATTGTACTTTTTACTCAACTACATTTGTCTGACAGGTGTAGTGAGGAATTACTTTTAAGATTATAATATTAATTCCCTTCCTATTCTGTGAAAGCATGCATCTCCAAATTTGGTGATTTTGAATTTGAATGTTTGCGATAAAGTGAAAGATTAAGTATTCCTTGATTGGTTGAGAAAATTGTTATACTTCTCAAGAGAAATAAAACTATTTAAAAATCCTGTTGGATTCGTTGGAAAACTGCATTGTCACAAAGATGAAAACAGGGCTGCTTTTCTAAGCTCAGGAAATGTTGACTTTTTAGAAATACATGTGTTTTTTAGAGATACGACCAGTTTACGACTGTGGCATTGAGTTTCGCACCTTAGCTAAGGTTGTAGACTGGAATTCCAGTGCCGTGTATGATGCATTTTTTTTTCACGGACTGAATAGCTCTATATTGGATGAGATCATCCCTCATGACTTCCGAGAGACTCTGGATGGCCTTATGGACTTTGCTGGTTGGACTTTGCTTGCTGAGAAGGAGCCCCCGGTTTGAACCTAAGGTCACCATTTCCTCATCTGATGCCATTCCCCTGAACCAGAGCCCATGCAAATAGACATAACCTGTGTCACTCTGGAGGACAGAAGGCACCGCCATGAGACCAGGTCCTGCTTTTACTGTCACTAACCTGGACATTTCATCTCTCATTGTATGCTAAAAGGGCCTGCCTACCAGTAGCAGCATGGATACAGGTGGGTATATTGATAGATTTTTCAGACACCCAGGAATGAGAGAGAGAGAGAGAGAGAGAGAGAGCTGTGTTCCCCAATGCATGTGGTTCCTCTCTGTGTGTATGGGTTAATTATTGCACTGAAAAGTGAGAAATAATAATAAACACACCTGTTCTGAAGTCTGCTCCCAGTTCCTCTGTTTCCCAAACATCAGAGAGTTGTTACACTTGTGCCAAAACCAGGGACTGAGGAACAACACTGCCATGGAGTCCAGAGCAACCAGAGAGCTCCTCCAGCCCCTTATCAGCAACCTCCAGAGACAACATCAAGTCCTTGTTGAGATGTCCACAGACCAAGAGAAACACTTACAGGCCCTGCTTGAGGTCCAGGCAGGTGATCAGGGGCCTGGTCCAACCAGCAGGTACTCTGGTGGCCAACTTCCCCATCCATCTGGTCAAGATGGGGCTGCAGGATGACCCAGAAGCATTCATGGAGCTGTTTGAACATGTCCTGGAGGCATGCTCTTGGCCAACCTCACAGTGGGTGGCCCACCTCCTGCCACTCCTGTCGGGGGAGGCCCAGGTTGTGGCTTGGCAGCTCCCCATCATCAGCATACTGGAATATCCAGACCTCAACCAGGCTATACTGCAGTGGGTAGGCTGTGCACTGGAGGGACATCACCAGCGCTTCCTTGCTCTGGCATACAGTGAGGCCGGTTGCCCATTTGCTTTCTCCCAATGGCTCTGAGACACCTGCTGATGGTGGTTGATGACTGATGAATGCGGCGTTGAGGGCATCATAGATCAAGTGACAATGGAGCACTTCCCAACCACTGAGCCTGACACCAGTGTGGGTCCGGTGTCACTGAGTGGCATCACTGGAAGAGGCAGTCCAGCTGGCAGAGGATCACCTGACAACATTTCTGGGAGCTGGTGCTGTCACAGCTTCCCTTCCTCTCTTTCTCACTTTCACTTTCTCCCTTTCACTCTCCTCCCCCCTCCTCCCCCTACATCAGCTTCATGGAAATGGGGGCCAGTTCCCCTGAAACCCACTCCCCACACCCATGCCTGTCCTCATGTTTCTTCTCTCCCTTCTCCTACTGTATCTGTGCCACCATTAACCCCCTCTTTCTCTCCACAGGTGGACTCATTGATGCCCAGCAGAACCTGGAGTGAGCCTGGGCAGGTCTGTCAGCATGTAGGGAAGGCAGGGAATCAGCGCTTCTGCAAGGAGGTGGGGTTACTGATTCGCATTCCTGATGCACCACAGGCTTCCTCTGATTGAGCAGGAGCATACAGAGTCACTGTGAGTATTCAAGGGGGTACACATCAGGTGTTTGGTGGATTCTGGTTGTAATCAGACCTCCATGAATCAAAGCCTGATTCAGTGCAGGGCACTGGGAAATGCACAATTAGTGAAGGTCAGCTGTGTGCACAGTGAGATTCACAGATATCCACTAATGCCCATCACTATTCACTTTTGGGGAGAAAATGATAGTGTGAAGGCAGCAGTTAGTCCAAGCCTCACCCATCCACTTGTCCTGGGAACAGATTGGCCGGGGTTTAAAACATTAATGAAACAGTTAATAGTGGGTGGGTCTTGCAGTAATTCATCATGGGGGAATCCTGCTGCAACATTATCTAGAGAGGCAGTCCCAGGGCCATCCATGTCATGATGACATGGAGAGTGGGGAGGGTTCTCCTCTCTCTTTGGGGAATCTCTTAGGGGATTTTCTATTGGAGCAGATGTGTGACAAGTCTCTGAGACACGTCTTTGACAAAGTGCAAGTAATTGATGGCTAAATCCTTCAACCAAACATTATGGTTACTTCCCGTATTTTTGTATAATGAAGGATAGGCTATATCGAGTGATGCAGGACACCCAAACTAAAGAAGAGACGATACAGGTGCTGGTCCCGAAGAGCCACAGGGAACTTTTATTCCATGTGGCTCATCATAATACCATGGCTGGGCACTTAGGTCAGGATAAAACACTAAATCTTTTCATGGCCCATTTCTATTGGCCAGGGATTTGCACTGATGTCTGCAGGTGGCGTGTGGCTTGTCGCAGATGCCAGCCAGTAAATCCGACAGCCACATCAAAAAGTGTCATTGCGGCCATTACCATTAATTGAGATCCTCTTCGAAGGAATTGACATGGATCTCATCGGGCCATTGGATCAATCTGCACATGGGTATCACTTTGTGTTAGTCATAGTGGATTATGCAATGTGATACCCAGAAGCAGTGCCTCTTCACAATATCTCAGCACACAGTGTTTCAGAGGTGCTCTTCTGCATTATATCCTGAGTTGGGATTCTGAAAGAAATCCTGACTGATCTAGGCACTACTGTGATATCATGCACACAATGTGAATTTTACAAATTTGGGAGGATTAAATCAATTTGTACTAGTGTTTATCATCTGCAAATGGACAGGCTGGTGGAACGATATAACCAAACACTTAAATACATGATTCATAAGTTTGTTCATGGGGACACTAAAAACTGGGACAGGTGGCTAGACCCACTGTTGTTTGCAGTGCGCAAAGTCCCGCAAGCCTCCACTGGGTTTTCCCTGTTTGAATTGCTGTATGGGTGCAAGCCCCGTGGCATCTTAGATATCATTAGAGAAAATTGGGTGGAGGGACTTTCTCAAAGCAAAAATGAAATTCAGTATATTCTTGACCTGAGAGCAAAACTCCATGCACTGAGTCACATAACCCAGGAGAATTTACGACAGGCCCAAGAACATCAAGCTCACCTGTACAACAGTGGGCCATGGTGAAGGGAATTTGCACCGGGAGATAAAGCCCTCATTTTACAGCCCACTTCAAGCTCAAAATTACTTGACAAATGGCAAGGGCCCTCTGAGGTCACATGGCAAATTGAGGAGTTCGACTATGAGGTCAAGCATCCAGATAGAGGCAACACGTCAAATTTACCACCTCAATGTCCTGAAACCATGGAGAGAGGAGGTTCCTGTGGCTTTGATGATGGTAGTTCTGGAGAGGGCGGATCTGGGACTGGAGGTAAGTCTAAAAAGTGCAGCCCAATTTACCCTAGTCCCCTGTGGAAACCATATCCCCCCATCCCAGAGAGCACAGGCTATTAGGTTGCTGGAGGAATTTTGCGACGTGTTCTTACCCCTCGCTGGTTGCACTGACCTCATAGAACACCATATTAAGGCTCCCCCAGGGGTGGCAGCATGCAGTCACCTGCATCAGTTTTCCAAGCACAAGAAAAATGTGGTTCGGGATGAACTCCTGGCTATGCTTCAGATGGGGGTAATTGAGGAGTCGCACAGTGACTGGAGCAGCCCTGTGGTCTTGATTCCCAAGACCAATGGATCAGTTCTGTGTGGACTAGAGTAAAGTCAATATGATGTCTAAATTTGACACATATCTGATGCCTCGCATTGATGAACTGCTTGAACAGTTAAGTGTGGCTCACTTTTACTCAACACCGGATTTAACAAAGGGACATTGGCAGATCTCCTTGACTCCATTATCCCATGAGAAAATGGCCTTGTCCACTCCATTTGGTTTACACTAATTTGTCACCCTTCCTTTTGGGTTGTTTGGGGCCCCAGCAATGTTTCAACATCTCATGGACTGAATTCTCCATCCCCACAATGCATATGCAGTGGCCTATCTAGATGACATAACCATTCATAGTAATGAATGGGAGCAGCATCTACAACATCTCAGGGCAGTCCTGAAGGTGCTGAGGTGCACTAAGCTCACATCAAACCCAAAAAAAACTGTGCAATTGGACATGTAGAAGTACATTATCTGGGTTTCCACTTGGGTTATGGGCAGATGTGTCCCTAAATTGATAAGACTTCAGTGATTGCAGCCTACCCAAGACCTAAGGCCAAAAAGGGGGTAAGGGAGTTCCTGGGGCTGGCTGGCTATTTTAGGTATTCTGTGCCTGACTTTTCAGACGTCACCAGCCCACTGACTGAACTCACTTAAAAGGGGGTGCCAGATCTGGTCCAGTGGATGAAGCCATACGAATGAACTTTTTGTGTGGGTGCCCGCTGTTGCATTTTCCTGACATTTCTCTCCCTTTTGTGTTGCAGACTGAGGTGTCAGACAGAAGACTGGAGGCCAGTTTGTCCCAGGTGGTGGAGTGGGAGGAGCGCCCAGTGCTGTACACCATACATCAACAAGCAAGCACTCCATGCGAAAGTCAAAGTACAGCACCGTGAAAAAGGAGTGTCTGGCAATCAAGTAGGTGGTCCTCATTCTCCAGTACTACCTAAGTGGATGCCCATTCACCCTCTGTTCCAACCATGCCCTGCTCCAGTGATTCCACCACATGAAGGATGCCAACACATGGATCACTCTTTGGTATTTGGCCCTTCAACCCTTTAAATTTGAAGTGGTCCACAGGCCAAGGGCACAGATGGTGGTGTTGGATTACCTTTCCTGCCAGGGGATGGAGTCAGCTGCAGGCTGGATGGCTCCCCGGCCTGAGTTGGGCAGTGGGGGTATGTGGCAGCAAGGGTGTGGACAAGTGTTGGCTGGGAAGGTTGAGGAGTCAGGTTGAACCAGTAGGTAACATGTGATGAGGTGGACCTGTGTCTAATTACTGGCTGTCTATTAACCTATGTCTCTGCATGTCTTCCAGACAGCCAGGAACAAAAGATGGAGCTGTGTTCCCCAATGTGTGTGGTGTCTCTGTGTGTATGGGTTAATTACTGCACTGAAAAGTGGGAAAAAAATAATTATAAACACATCTGTTCTGAAGCCTACTCCCAGATCTTCTGTTTCCTCGACATCAGAGAGTTGTCACAACAGGTCTTTCAGCAGCTTCAACAGAACCAACTTTTCATGAAGGCTGAGAAATGTGAGTTCCATTAGCACACAATCTCATTTCTGGGTTTCATTATCTCTCCAGGTCTGGGCCAAGTGGACCTGGACAAAGAGAGAGAAAAAAAACAACCTTTATTGTCATTCAGTATGCAACAAGTGTACACCAAACAAAATTTTGTTGCAATTTTGCTTAGCACAGAAATACATATGAAGTGTATTAAATTAAATTATGCAGCAGCAGAACTGGATGAACCACTCCAACGTATCTTCAACCTCAGCCTGCAGCTGAGGAGAGTGCCCACCCTCAGGAAGACATCATGCATAGTTCCAGTTCCTAAGAAGAACTGGCCCAGAGAGCTGAATGACTTCTGACTGGTGGCACTCACTTCACATCTGATGAAGACATTGGAGCAGCTCTTCCTCAGCCTCCTCAGACCCCAGGTGCAACATGCCCAAGACTGTCTGCAGTTTGCGTACTGGGCAGGTGTTGATGTGGAAGATGCCATCCTCTCCCTGCTACACTGAGCCCACTCACATCTGGATAAGGGAAATGGCACAGTGAGGATCCTTTTCTTAGACTTCTCGAGTGCCTTTAACACCATTCAGCCCCTTATGCTTCAGGACAAACTGAACAAGATGCGAGTGGACCCCTACCTGGTCACCTGGATCTCCAGCTACCTCACCGACAGGAGGAACTCAACTCAGCACCCACAAAAACATTCACTCTCGTGGCATTCAGTGATCTCCTTGATACTTTTCCACTAGTTGACTACAAGATTGGACCAGCCTGCATGGTGACTTTGAAAAGACATATTGAAATAAAAGGTGTGTAATAACTGAGGTGGAGGGGCTATGACAATTTGTAACAAGTTATATGTATAATTTGTGATAATACCAATAATTGTTCCAACCTAATATTTTTCATATTCTATCCCAGGGTGTCTGTACATCCTTTTAAAAAGTCTTTAAATGTCTGAAATTCAATATTATAAGTATTAGCCATTAAAAGACATTAAAAATGTTTACATTTGAATTCATGGGGTTGTAATTTCAATTAAAATGTCAGTCATTAAAAACTCTTACATTTAAAGTCATGAGGTCTTAATTTGTTCTGACCAACTTTCATAATTCTGTCCAGGGTGTCTGTAGGCCCTTAAAGTCCTGAAATGTCTGAACTTCAATTTTATATGTATTATGCCTTAGAAGTAATTAAAAAATCTTAAATTTGAATTCATAAGTTGTTTTAGTGTAAATATTTTTGTCAACATTACGAAAGTTCTTTTGCATCAGATGTTAAATATTTTAACAAAATTTGTGACGTTAAAACTCTTAGCTTACTAATGAAGCTAATCCTGCTTTCATACTGGTCTTCTGTACTTTTCTGCTGGTAAAATGAATCAGCTCACATTTAAATTGACCTGCAGTGATGGTTTTAATTGGTAAAAATGGATTTGGCCAAAATCAGAGTTAAATGTACTTAAAATTGGTCTTTAAAAGGTCATTAAAATATTTATCTCTCTTGTACTTGCACTCACCCTGTATTATTTGGGTATTTTGCCATTTCATTTTCTCCTTTTTTCTACAATACCTTTTTTCTACAATTATTAATATCAAATAATTGTTTACTATAAATTTGCATACCTGCTGCACGCAGTAATTGGAAAGTAGACTTTTACCATTGAATTTGACATTTAAATTGTACGGATGTCTAACATCTAATTTTCTATGTGTGTCTGCAGAGTAAATGGCTTTGAAGATGGGAACTCCTGTGATCCTAAAGATCATCTTGACTGATAGCAGCTCTAAGAGGTTGACTCTCTCCCATGGACTCCCTGCATCCGTTGATGATTTTATGGTTGAAGTGAAGAAACAATGTGGACTTCAGGGCAGCTTTAGACTTCAATTTATTTATTCATTGTTTGGAAACAAGTTTCTTAACCTTACTTCAATTTCAGAAGTGGAAGACAAAGGTACTCTTAGAGTCATTGATATATCAAGGCCCACCACTATAGAACATGATGATGAGCGCTGTACTGTACTTAATCCAGTCCTACACCTCCAAGCATTCAGTCCTTCCTCAGTGACTGATTCTTCATCCCTGTCAAGTGAACTTGTGGCTACAGATATACTGTCATCAAGCGAGTCTACAAGCTCACGGTTCTCTTGGCTGGCTGTGTTTCATGTACCCAAGTTCTCCTATGATGCAGAATTAAAACTTAAGCAGGCAGGTTTACCTTATATTCAAAATGGCACTGTATTTATTCCAGATCCCAAGTTGAAGTCAGCTATCACTGACAGTTTAGTGCAGGAATTTGTGCAGTATAAAGTCTGTCAGTGATAAGGAGATGGAACAGGTAGCCCAGAGTCTCATCAAGACACATCCATGTTTAACTGAGAAGGGGTCATGCACTGGATATGGTGGATGGAAGACCAGTCTAAAATGTACTGGGCTGCCCAGAAGTGACAGTGAACTCTTTAAAAACAAACATGAAACTCAAGATAAAAAAAAGACTTTTGCATCCTGAAAACATGAGGTGATTCATGATGTACCAGTGGTGGAGGATTTTATGGCAAGGTGGCCTGCTCTGTTTGAACTCAGTGAGGTAAGGCTTATCTCATGCTTGGTTTTTCATCTTGGATTTGCTGTTGATAAAAGGAAAGTCTTGCATACACTGATACATATGCCTGATAGTATATCATTTGTCTGTTGTAGTATATAATTGGTCTGCTTCATGTGTAGCGATGACTTTCACCCTGATGTTGTCTGTTTGAACCTGAATCCTTTGTGCTTCCTTGTTTTCAAGGCTGGGTTCAAGAGAATCACCACCATACCACTTCAATCCAAGTTCCTGTCTTAGCTGGAATTCCACTCTGACAACCTGACAAGGCTGTTCCAAAGGAGAAGAGGGCAGCTAAGAGAAAGCAAATAATGCACAAATGGCTAATATAAGTGATACAGGGGTCCCACAGTCATGAAAAACCTCGAAATGTAAAAAAAAAAAAAACCCTGACTTTTTTTTTAATTCAAATTTTTAGAATTGTGGAAAAGTTATGCCACATTATTTATTGGGAAGAAGGGCATATCCAGGGATGTCATGAGGGCATTTAGTTTTCATCTTGTCCTTGCACAATTATTGCATCTTTTTGTATCAGCTTTAACTGTTCCTCTATTTCCCTATTTATCGTCATATATTTGTCTACCTCCTTTTTCTTTGTCTCTTTCCCACCAATCTTTCTTCATGATTTGGAGTACACAACAAGGCTTGTACAATCATAAGAACCCTGATTTTTTTTTTAATTCTCAGAGAAATCTGTACCTCTATGACAGTTTACACCAGTAGATTAAGACACATGGACTGAATTAAGATGCTAATCAATAAAATTTCCTTTCAATATGATGGTGTAGATGCTGGACAAGAGTGCATCATTAAAGGAGTCTGTATTTACACAGGTGAAGATCCAGATTACTTTCTACAGGAATATGTGGTGTGTATAAGAATCGGTGCTTACACTTATCTTTGTCATGCCCCGCCCCGGACTTCCACTCCAGAGATTACTTATCTCCCAGGTCAGCGCTAATCCAGATCTGGGACGGGAATTCCATCTAGCCTGCACTTCACTTCCTGGTTCTCTCTGCTGTGTATACAGTAAATAAGTCGTTCTCAGACCCTGACTTTGCCAGAACGTCTTGTTTCGCTATTCTAGCTGTTTCTGTGCCTTTATTGCGGTTCATGGTTTTTGCTCAAGCTATTTTTCAGTCATGACACTCAATGGCACCAGCTTGACCACCATCACCCAC